>JASSRZ010000006.1:8729370-8743154 GCA_032164315.1 Malacoctenus gilli
ACAAGCTTGTTTTTATTAAGATGGTTCTCAAGGTCAGTAGCAAGTGTTTGCTCTGGAGTGCACAGTGGTTTTTTGTACGCATATAAAACCTGTTCTGTGCTTTGGCTTTAGTCTGAAATTGGAGGAATCCAACACGAATGGAAAAATGTAGGGAGTAATTAGGTAGGCGTTTTGTTTCGTTAATTATTGGACTGAATATTGTCAAGACAGAAGCACTGACAAGAACTAGATGATACTGTGTTGTGATGTTTTAAGGATTTTCTTCTGAATAACATCATTATGTTGTGTGTGTTGAGGTCAATCACTTTTTTCTTCCACTCTATATTGAGATGTTTCTTGCTTAAAGTCACCACGAAGTGCATAAACCATATGTGAGTTCGATGAAGATGTGATCTATACATTATAAATGTCATATCGATCTTCAGTGCAGCCATCTGGCAGCCGGAGTCTGCAACAACACTCATCAGAAAGAAATCTTTAGCTTTTCTCTGTTACGCTCAGTAACTACACTATAAGCTTTCCAATAAGACACAAACTGAATTAGGCGGTACATACAGCTTTCTCTCTCTCTCTCTTTCTCTCTCTCTCTCTCTCTCTCTCTGGAATGATGCAATATTGATGCACTGATTTAAATTCCGAGCGTGAGGAGCATCTTCTGGAGGCTAGATAGTCGAGTCTTTATCTGACTGGGCACTTTTCTGTAGCGAGGACAGAGCACTCTAATAGGCCCATTTAGATCCCTGCCTGACTCCGCGCCGTTTGAAGGCTAAATGCTCCGGTTTTATTTTCTCCTGCAGAGACCTCCGTTTCTTCCCCCTCCCATTGGAAACTTGCCGCCGCCTCCCGGGATGTTGTTTCCCCCCGGGATGCCTCCTGTTCCGGCATCTGGAAACCCGGCGCTCAACCCGACAGAGGAGATCTGGGTGGAGAACAAGACACCCGAGGGAAAGGTAAGGTGTAGCAACTTGTTGGAGCACATTGCTTTGTTCGTGACAAGAGTCAGTCGTCAGGCTAACATGGTCTGTCGCCCTCAGGCATATTACTACAACGCCAGGACCCGGGAGTCCTCGTGGAGCAAACCAGACGGGGTGAAGATCATCCAGCAGTCTGAACTCAACCCTCTTCTCGTAGCGGGGTCAGGGGCCCCAGGACCTGGTGCGAGCGTGGGCGGGTCTGCAGCTGCCAGCTCTAACAGCGTCAACACTACAGCCAGCACAGGTGCGGGAGCCTCCCCAACCCAGGCCCCGTCCTCCACCCCGTCCCGGACACTCGCCTCCAGCCCCGACTCCATCACCACGCCCTCCGCGAGCATGGCAGGTGAGCTCAAACGCCGGCGTCTGCCACACCTGTGGAGACGCGCGCAGAATTTTAAAAAGTGTCTTTTTGCTATGCCTTTCCGTTACTAAAAGCCCCTGTTGTAGCAGACCTCGCTCCTGTTGCCACGGTGGCCTCGACGGTTGTGTCTCCAGTCACTGTGGTGACTGTCTCCACGGTGCCATCACCCGTTACAGCAGTGCAGACCGTGCCGCTGCTGCCCGCAGCCCTGCCTCATAGCGTGGCCCAGCCCACCGCAGCCATACCTGCCTTCCCTCCCGTCATGGTGCCACCTTTCAGGGTGCCTTTGCCGGGCATGCACATCCCTCTACCAGGTGAGCGTGACGCGACATCGAGTTGAGCTTTTATGACTCTCAACACTGCGGTCGGCTGTATTGCTTCTGTATCGGTTTTCATCGGGAGAGATGATTCTCTTCATGTTTTGTCATCGTGTGAGTCTCTAACCTGAAGTGCAGCATCGGGCTCATAAGTCACAGTGCTGAACGATTTGACAGTGCTGGTTTTGAGGGACTCTGCTTTCTATTTAGGTTTACAAATCAAACATAATTCTAAGACTCCCTTTTTTCTGCTGGGTGCAAAATATAATGAGGCCATTTTCATCAATCACCAACTTTTAATCTGCTATATAAGATATAATGTGACAACTTAAAGTGTTTCAGGCCAAAACTCAAACCTTTGGAGATTTTTAGCACAACAAAAATGACATTGAAGTTTTGCCGAAATTCTCTGACATTAAAATCCTTGAAGATCCTCCTGAAATACTCAAAATAGACTGTGATGTACATTATGCTCAATCCTGATATCTTAACGTTCATCACAGCAACATCATTTGTTATCGAGTGTTTGTAACAAGATCTGAAATTCGACTCTGTGTTTGTCTGAGCAGAGCCACACGTGCGCACACACTCACTCCCCACACACACACACGCACACCCACGGTAGCTGATGTCCAGTGTCCTGCTGTGTTCAACCAGATGCTTGCTTGTCCGTTGTTCTTGCAGGTGTAGCAATGATGCAGATAGTAGGTGCACCCTGTGTAAAGGCAGGCCCCAGCGCCAACGGTAAAAACCCAGCCGCTCGCCTCTCAGACCCACAGTAGATGGCATGGTAGTGAATGATGTCCACATGCGTCATTTGGTATACATGGGGACGCTGGAACAGTGGCATGGGGATGAATGCTGTGAACGTAATCCATCCGATGTAAAGCAGTGGAAATCTCAGAAGCAGAACAGACCGCGAGCCACGCCCCCAAAAAGCTTTCTTCCCAGGACGTTTCACTCGACAACTTGTTATCTATCAAAACATTCAAAGTACTTGGATTGCTTCACTGTAATCCAGCTGTAAATGCACCCTGGTTTTGCGTCATTCTGTGTCAGACTCGTTGCTAACTACAGTTTCCGGTCATCTTATGGTTTCGACGGGGTCATGCTGTGGGTTGTTCGGCTCTGTCACTTTCGTGCAGGCATTCCAGTGATGTGTCATCACAGCTTTTTTGAGGAGAGTCGCTGTTGTGCAGATGCGTTTCAGTTATGAGACAGTCAGAGCTACGTGTTGTGGTCTCGTGGTTGTCCTTTGTGGCATGATTGTGTGTGTGTGTGTGTGTGTGTGTGTGGTCACTGCTTTCTGTTATTTTTGTGGCCTGTGTTGTCAACTAGTTGTGTTTTTTTGGACAGTTTGTTCCACCAAATTCAGAAAAAAGGAATCGTTTTCATTCACTCATCCAATGATCCACTGTGTTTGTCGACCAGACGGGTTTCCCTGCTCCTGTGAAGCTCTCCGTCTTACCTTTTGGTTTATCCAACAGGAGAGACGTGACAGATGACATGACACATATCGACATACACACAACAGCCTGTGTAGTCCACTGCAGCGCCTGTTCATGGCTCACACAGAAAGACAGCACTCAGCCGACCCTCGCCTGTCTTTCTCCCTCTCTGATCCATCACAGGCATGCTTCCTGGTATGGGCCCGCCTTTAGTTTCCATGATGCACCCTCAGCTGGCGCTCTCGGCAGCCCCTGCCTCCATGGCTGGATCGTTGCAGCTCCCTGAGTGGTCCGAGTACAAAACTGCTGATGGGAAAACGTACTACTACAACAACCGGACACTGGAGTCCACCTGGGAGAAGCCGCAGGCTGTTTTGGACAAAGGTAAGAGCAGCGCACATAAGCTGAGCAAGTGATTCAACCGTAACTGAGCCTCTTAATCAAAAATTTTTGCTCCCTTAATCTTTGTGTTTGCATGTTTTTTGTTTTGTGCACCTACAACCAAACACTCAAGCCTGCTGATCCTCACCTCAGAGTTTTTTGTCTTGTTTTCGTCCCCAGAAAAAGAAGCAGAAAAAGCCAAAGAGCGAATGGCTCTGGCAGAGGCGGAAGCGATGGAGATGGAGGAAGAGGAGAAGATGGAAAACGCACTCAACGCGAAGGAGGTCCGTGAGGATTCGTCACAATGCAAAAGTTTTGACGAGAACTCCATAAAAGATTTTTCAAAATGCTTCAGACTCTGCGACAAGTTAACATCCAAAAATTTGCTTTTATTTGTTTTTTGACGAGGAGCAGAAGGAAGAGGAGATGACGGAGGAGGAGAAAGCTGCTCAGAAAGCCAGACCTGTAGCCACCAACCCCATCCCGGGCACGCCATGGTAAGCCATATGTCTTAGCTGTTTATTTACAATCTAATTAAAATAGTTGACAAAATATCACAACGCTTGTTTATTTTTGGTCTTGTAGAATCAGCCGTCATAACTCATTCGGAGTCCGCAGTAATCGTAGCCTGTCTCACAAACCGTGAATGTGTACTTACAATACGTGCAGGTGTCCTCACTTTTTGTTTTTCTGAATCGTAACTAGGTGTGTGGTGTGGACAGGCGACGATCGCGTGTTCTTCTACAACCCGACGACACGATTGTCCATGTGGGACCGGCCGGAGGAGCTCGTCGGTCGAGCGGACGTCGACAAGCACATCCAGGAGCCGCCTCACAAGAGGAGCCTGGAGGACGTCAAGAAGTCCGGTGAGGGTGAACAGCACGCTGTCACCACGTGTGGCACAGCACAGTGCCTGCGATTGGTGGGCCGTCACAGGTTGTCACAGCTCAAATGAGGCTCAGGAAGGAGTTTGTGAAACGTCACCATCACTCGTTTCAAACTTTTATATTCCGTGTCCTTCCACAGGTCTCATCAAAGAAGAGCCAGAACTGTCAATTGCTACTGAAGAGAATCAGGATGAGGAGCCGACCAAAGCCAAGAAGAGGAAGTAAGTCCGTCTCTGTTCGGAACATTTGAGAAGTGCTTTTCCTCTGGCACGTTGTTTTTTTTATCCTTCCTGTTGTTTATTTTAATCCAACTTTCAGTCTTGATGTCTAAATGGCATGACTTTACATTTACAGGAAGGAAGAAATAAAGGAGCCAGATTCCGAGAAAGAAGCCGCAATGGAGGCCGAACTCAGAGCAGCCAGAGAAAGAGCTGTAGTGCCTCTAGAGGCCCGGATGACTCAGTTCAAAGAAATGCTGCTGGAGAGAGGGGTAACAGAGCTCATGCCACATTTTTCATCTTGCTCCTTTCAGATCGCTCTGTTGTACTTTAATTCTTCTCTTTTAACCAACTCTGCATTTTCTGTTTGTTGTATAGGTGTCTGCATTTTCCACCTGGGACAAAGAGCTTCATAAAATTGTGTTTGACCCCCGTTACCTTCTGCTCAACCCTAAAGAGAGAAAACAGGTACAGCTTCATTTTTCTCAGAAATGAAAGCAAAACCCCAAAAGTCTTTATTCTTACTCTTTGGCTTTTGCCTTCTTCAGGTCTTTGATCAATATGTGAAGACCCGAGCGGAGGAGGAGAGGAAGGAGAAGAAGAACAAGCTGATGCAGGCCAAAGACGAGTTCAGGAAGATGATGGAGGAGTCCAAACTCACGGCCAGGTGAGCTGACGGCAGCCGTGGTTTGTATGGCCGCGAATCAGTTCAAAACTGAAGTCAACAACTTCTTCTCGCATATTTCTTTGCTTTTCATTTGCAGTGTGCAAAAATCATTCACAAGCACTTATTTGTGTCTTTTTTTTGTATTTTCGCAGAACAACGTTTAGTGAATTTGCGGTGAAGCACGGCAGAGACCCTCGGTTTAAGACCATCGAGAAGATGAAGGACAGGGAGGCTATTTTCATTGAATTCATCACAGCAATGAGGAAGCGAGAGAAGGAGGACTCCAAGTCCAGAGGAGAGAAGGTAAAGGTTCCTTCAGACACCATCAGCATTCGATATTGTTTCTAAGAGTGAAGAATTGGCTTCCTTCTGGCGGCTGCTGTTTCCCTGCTGATGTGTCTGATGGCTGTTTGCAGGTGAAGCTGGACTTTTTCGATCTCATCAGCGAGCAGCACATGGAGGGCAGCCAGCGCTGGAGTAAAGTGAAGGAGCGGCTGGAGACA
This sequence comes from Malacoctenus gilli, assembly GCA_032164315.1. Lineage (NCBI taxonomy): Eukaryota > Metazoa > Chordata > Actinopteri > Blenniiformes > Labrisomidae > Malacoctenus > Malacoctenus gilli. The sequence goes on from JASSRZ010000006.1 coordinate 8,735,127, forward strand.
GACCCGCGTTACAAAGCTGTGGAGAGCTCCGCACTCAGAGAGGAACTTTACAAGCAGTTCATGGAGAAACAAGCAAAGGTGGGCGTGGCTCTCTGAGTGGGAGGAGTTATGATGCGGCGGTAGCTGATTCCTATGACTTTAGCTTTATTCAGGGTTGAGCGAAACATCTTTTTTGTGGTTTATGAACAAGTGTGGACAAACACAATCCTGCACAACCAGTGACTGATAGAAAATTAGAGGAAATATTTCTCACTCTCATCATGTGTCATCACGTATTCTCCTGCAGAACGTGGACATTGAGAAGGAGCGCGAGCTGGAGCGACAGGCTCGTATCGAGGCCAGTCTGAGAGAGCGGGAGCGCGAGGTGCAGAAGGCCCGATCAGAGCAGACCAAAGAAATCGACCGAGAGCGGGAGCAGCACAAGAGAGAGGAGGCCATCCAGCATTTCAAGGCTCTCATGTCTGATATGGTGAGGAGCTCTGCAGCTTTGCTACAAGTTACTGTTGATGCGCTCCAGGACCATAAGGTGGTCACCGTGTATTCGATCTGTTGATAGAGCAGTGGTAGAGCTCTCAAACCCTGTCATGTTTACTGTTTACGTGTCCTCTTTAATCATTTTTTTCTCCTGCTCAGGTACGGTCTTCAGACGCCACGTGGTCAGACACCCGCCGCAACCTGCGGAAAGACCACCGCTGGGAATCGGCTTCGCTCCTGGAGAGAGAAGAGAAGGAGAAGCTGTTCAATGAACACGTCGAAGCTTTAGCCAAGAAGAAGAAGGAACATTTCAGACAGCTGCTGGACGAGACCAGCATGGTGAGGAGAGAAATAAAAGCACTTTGAAATGTTGACAAACACTTTCTAACTTGTCCGTTACTTTTTTGCTCCTCAGCAGCACTGCTGCAGCTTTTGTCTCTTGATCTTTTGGTGAACTGGTGAATGATTTGAGGCAGCACCTACACAGATTTGTATATTTGTATTGCAGATCACACTGACAACAACATGGAAAGAGGTGAAAAAAGTCATTAAGGAGGACCCTCGCTGTATCAAATTCTCCTCCAGTGACAGAGTAAGACCACTCCACTGTGTCTTCTTGTGCAATACACCGTAGTCTTGTGTTGAGAAGCAGAATCAATCAAAAATGCCTGAATGAAAGCGTGCCCTTTATTAACTTTTGGTTGACATTTTCTTTCGGTGTTTGCAGAAGAGACAGCGCGAGTTTGAGGACTACATTAAAGACAAATACATCACAGCCAAGGCCGACTTCAGGACGCTGCTGAAGGAGACAAAGTTCATCACGTACAGGTGTGTGAACACATTCGCAAACTGTCAATCAATTGATAATTATTTTCTGGTTTCAATAGTGACTGTACAAAACCTCACTGCTGCAGAAATGCTAAATATATTGAACTGCAGCCTTCAATCACAGCAGTCAGTTCACTGTTGATTAATTTCAGGTTGCTGTGTTGTAGATAGTTCAGTCTAAAAGAATATTTATTCAACTGCATTTAGGTTCGTTTAAGGACGACTGAGACCCAGTGAGGCTGCTTGTTTGTTGTGTGCCATTTATCGTGCCACAGGTGGATCAACACAGCCACCAAATCAGGTGTTTAGTAGTTGTTACTCTCCGGCTCCTCATCGCTGCCTGTTTTACATCCTCCTCCATCAGATCGAGAAAGTTGATCCAGGAGTCGGAGCAGCATCTGAAGGACGTGGAGAAGATCCTTCAGAACGACAAGCGCTACCTCGTCCTGGAGTGCGTCCCCGAGGAGCGCAGGAAGCTCATCATGTTCTACATCGAAGACCTGGACCGCCGCGGGCCGCCGCCTCCACCCACCGCCTCTGAGCCAACCCGACGCTCCACCAAGTGACCAACCGTGCAAACCATCTCAGCGTCTCTTCGCCCTCCCGCTGGCCAGAGCATGACCTCCCCTCGGCACCCCCTGAAACCCGACTCCAGGCCCACGGCTGGCCTGGCAGTGTTAACGCTGGGGGTTTCCGTGCTTTGAGATGTACCACAGAGACAAAGGTTAGGGTCTCTGTGTTATGTCGCCTCTTAGCCCTGAAAATGCCCTTTTTATTGAGGCAACAGCAGGGAACACGGGTTACCTGGTTTCAAGGTGACCCTTGACCTCTCGCGTCTGATTGACCACATTAGATGGAGAGGGATAATTACGCGGCTGCATCTAAGCAGCCTCACAAAGTGTAAGATAGCTGATGTAAATGAAGACGAGTTGGTGTGACTGTGTGTGTGTGTGCGTGCGTGCGTGTGTGTGAGTACGTATGTATCTGTGTGTGCGTGCGTGCATGTGTCTGAGGCGTCCTTAAGCCTTACAGCTCCACTGTGCCAGTCATCGTTTCAGCGGCTCAGTGTGAATGTTAGTTTCTGCTCAGTGGTTTACTCTGATGTTGCAGCAGTTTCTCTGTTCAATGAAATAAAGGCAACTTCCACTGTTTTTCAATACGTTGTACTGTATTCTTTATTAATCAGCCACGCGCTCCTTCAGCATTTGTCTCTGATCATGGCGTGTTTTTTGGAAGGTGAAAGACATTTACGTTTATAATAGTGTAAAAACTTCGGGGAAAGGGATTTCGTCAGGCGAAAACATGAACTCTATTGTGACTTACAAGCAGTATTGGTCTCTTCATGCTCATTAAAGTTACACAGTGAATAAATAAATGACGTGAGAATCGCAAAACGTTTTTTCCTGATAAAAAACATACATTTTTCATGCATCGTCTAAACAAAACGCTAGTTGTAGCAAGCAAAATACTCATACTATTAGTTTCAGCCTTCAGTTACCGCAGTAACGGGGGAAGCGGGTGGAGTCTGCGTCTGCTGGGACGGCTCTGATTGGTGGAAACCAGCCCGTCTCAGAGCTCACGTGATATTGCCGGACATATCCGTTAACCGCCGTTCATCAGTGGACTCCTCAGCATCACTACAGTCACCGTGATTATTACTCCAAAGTAACCGTTGGCGCAGCTTCTCGGATGGTGACCAGGTTAGCTGGCGACTAGTCTCGGTCCCATCGGATGTCCCAGACGAGTCTGTTCGCGACGTAACGACCGCTGCCGCCTCCTCCTCCTCCTCCTCCTCCTCCTCCTCATCTGCTTGCGCCGGTTATCGCCGCTATGGGCGGCCCTCTGCTCCCGCTCATCGCCGTCGTGTTGGCTGCTCGCACGGCCATCGGGGACCCGGAGGGACCCGCTCACGTCGACGGAGCGCCGCCTTCAAAAATAGGCAAGAGAAAGCAGCGCAGTGGGGGCCCAGAGCCCCCCCACCAGAGGGGACGGAGCTAACGCTAGCCCCCAGACTGCGGGGTGCCTGCTAGCCTGGTGTCCTTAAATGTCTCCTGGGTGTAAAGCTTTAATAAATGGTCAACTTCATTCCCTCATATGTTGTTTTGGGGTCTCACAGCGCTTGGTTTAACCCTTTATGATGAAACATTTATTTTATCACAAGGTTCATTAAATCATTTCACCTGTTTAAAGCGACCTCACCTGCAGACAGGCTGAACAATCCATTTAGAGCTTGATCATCAGTGTTTTCAGAGCTATGAAATTCAAACAAAAACTTGAGTTAGAGACATTTAGTCCTGAGAAGTTTGTCAGTCCGTCTTTAGCCATGTAACATGGCTTTTCGTTTGTGTTTTTTACGGGTCAAACACCGTTTCACTGCAAATTTGACCCTCCAAAGGAATTTTGATGGCAGATGTATATTGATGCAAAATCAAAACAAATAAACAAGGACAACGCCAAGGCTCAAAAATAACCTCAAGCGAAATGCAGGTAGACCAGGCTGGAGGTGTCTGCATCGCCCCAGGTGGGTGACGCTTCTCTTCCTAACCACCATTTCATTTAATTCTTCGTTTCTCCCCATCGTCTGTACGACAGCGGTGGTCGGGGCCGGGATCGGAGGCAGCGCCACGGCCCATTTTCTCCGGCAGCACTTTGGCCCCGAAGTCCAGGTGGACGTGTTTGAGAAAGGCGAGGTCGGAGGTCGTCTCGCCACCGTGACCGTCAACCACAACGACTATGAGTCTGGGGGCTCCATCATTCACTCCCTCAACCTTCACATGCAGGAGTTTGTGAAACAGCTGGGTGAATCTCATGATTATTTATCAATATTCATATTGTGACAAACATTCACAAGTATTAAATGTCTTCCTGTGTGTCTCGCTGTGTGGTGCTTTTCTTTTCCCCTCCTCGGTGTTGTCCAATAAAGGTTTGAAGTATCGCCGCAGCGTGGCGGGAAAGACTGCGGTTTTCAATGGCGAGGAGGTAATTCTGGAGGAGACCGACTGGTATCTGCTGGACCTGTTCCGGCTGTGGTGGCGCTACGGCATCAGCTTCATACGCCTGCAGATGTGGGTGGAGGAAATAATGGAGAAATTCATGAGGTAAGCCAGAAATATTGCAGCCATGTCTGTGTGTAATCTGGTCGCAGTGAGGAGCTGGTGGGGAGGAACTGTGGTGCAGTCAAAATCTGCTGCATGCCACTTCATCTGACTGTCACGGACTGTTTGGTCAACATTTGCTGCATTCGTTCCTGTTGTTGCACAGTGAGGATGACTTGTGGTTTGCCTGATGATGCTCAATAGTCCTGGGATTGCTCACCTCCTTTGCTGCTTCTCAGAGTGTTTGTTCAGACAATACCAACAGAGTGAATGCACAGCGCTGCCGTCAGTGGGTGAAACCTATTTTTACCCTTTGGTTTTTTCCCCCCTCCGCCTCAGGCTTCAGCAGCCCTAATCACTGCAAAACCTCGACTCATTGTGCAGCTTCCAGAGCACGAGTTCTGCATAAATATAGATAACCATCAGCCGGAAACTTGCTAATAAAAACAAAGAACCACCTTCATATAACTCCAGCTGTCTTCGTCCTCCAACATTAAAGTTTAGAAAGTCTTCGTCATTGACCCAGTGGTTTGACAGGAAGAATGCTTGTGTGTCTATGTGCTATACAGGATCTATAAGTACCAGGCTCATGGTTACGCCTTCAGCTCGGTGGAGGAGCTCCTTGACTCTCTCGGCGGGAGCGGCTTCATCAACATGACCCGTCGGCCGCTCTCTGATTCGCTGCTGGAGCTGGGCGTGTCGCAGCGCTTCATCGATGAAGTCATCGCGCCCGTCATGAGGATCAACTACGGGCAGAACGTTAGCATCCCTGCATTTGTAGGTCAGCTGAGTGTGACGAAACGACAGACGAGGAGGTTAAAGTCGGGGGTTGAGCGCCGCTGTGGTGACTTTAGAGCCAGTTATGAGTTGCTTCCCTGCTGATGTGGGTCAGGAGAGAAGAGAGGAAGGAAAATGGATGGATGGGTGGAGCTGTGAGTCGAGAATAGAAGAGAGTGAAGGAAGGTGAGGGGAGGGGGTGGCCTATGGGAGCGAGAGAACAGGGAAATGTGTGGGCAGCTGATAATTGGTTTATTGCACTTGGCACTGTCTGTTCAGTGTGTGTGTGTGTGTTTTAGGCGCCGTGTCTTTAGCTGGTGCTCAGAACAACCTGTGGGCGGTAGAAGGAGGAAACAAGCTGGTGTGTTCTGGCCTGCTGAAGATGGCCAACGCGAACCTGCTGCAGGCGCACGTCGACGCCATCTCCCCTGTCCAGTCAGGTGCTCCCCTTTTCTGTCTCCTGAGTCTGCGATCATGTCGCGCCACGAATCCATCTTAACTCAATTTCATACAGATTTAAAGAAAACATATTCAGACCTTAGACAACATTTACCTGCAATTTTGATGTTTTTTTGCATAAAGTGGATGCTTTTGCTTTTACCTCTGACTTGGCCTTTTCCCATTTGTGCTTTTGCAGATGATGATGCATAGATTATGACTCGTTGTATCATATAAATATGTTCATCTTCACGTTGGTGAAGATTGTTGTAGTGTAGCCTCAGGCCATAAGAATTGGACGATTGAGCCGTTAACTGTCCGCAGGGCTGCCTCGAAGCAGCTTCTTGTCTCTTTGCGGCAGCTTTAATCTGAACAATCTGTGATGTGGTGCAAACAGGAAACAGGATGAATGAATAAGCGGCTTTCCAAAGTAGCTACAACTACCAAAACTTCCTGTTTTTAGAGTCGTGACATGATTGAATTTCAAATCTCAATGAAGGAAAAATGGAGTGCGTCCTCAGTTGTGATCGAATCGCTCAGACAGGCATTCAAATCCTCCTCCATCAACCTCACGCACCTTATGAGAGGGGAGCTGAGCTCCGCCTGCTGACACCGTGATCGCACTCTGAGCCCCTCGCCGTCTCCCTCGGTGTCACTGCGTCAGCGGCTCCCTCACAACTTCTCAAATCGGCTTCCAAACTCCGTCTGACACCAACCGAACACATGCGGGGTGTCAGCTTTCTCCTTTGGCTTAATTAAACCTCTGTCGGATGTCACACTGCAGCACGGCCGATATATGTGCCTGGGAGTAGAGATGAGCCGTGTTTCCATATGTTGTACAGCAAGCGGCGCCTCCATCAATTATTCAGAGCGGCTCCAGCTGCGGAGATTTCAACAACAAATATCGTCTCTTCTAATAAATCGTGGTCTTTATATCTGTCATATTAAATATTGATGTTCTTGGAGTTTTCCAGCATGAATGTTGTAAATGTAACCAATGATTAAACATTCAAGACATTTATTGCTTTTAAAATAACACAGCTGTTTATGCCGAGCACAGATGTTACTGTTGATGATGTTTTCTCATCTTGTGCAAAGCAGTGAAGTTTGCGTGTTCACGCTTGTCTGTTGGCACAAGTGTTTTGACACTTGAGCTGTGGCAGATGCTTCCTGATGACATCTGTCAGCCGACCAGTAGAGATGGCTTGGTGTCAGAATCGTGCGTTACAGCGTTGACGATGATTTTGTGTGTTTGCGCCGCAGGCGAGACGCTCCAGTACCAGCTGAGCTTCACCTCAGCGGCGGGAACGAGATCCGAGCTGTACGACATCGTGATCCTGGCGACGCCGCTCCAGGCCAGCATCAGCTCCGAGGTCCAGTTCCAAGGCTTCGTGCCTCCCTTCGACCAGCTGCCGGGCAGCTATCACAGCACCGTGGCAACCATTGTCCACGGTTACCTCAACACCTCCTTCTTCGGTTTCCCGGACCCCCGCCTCTTTCCGTTCGCCAGCGTCCTGACGACCGAGACACCCGATCTCTTCTTCAACAGTGTGGCCAGCGTTTGCCCCGTCAACATCTCGGCGGGTTTCCGACGTAAGCAGCCACAAGAGGCGGGCGTTTACAAGGTGTTCTCCCCACAGCTGCTGGAGAAGTCCCAGCTCAAATCACTCTTCAGGTGAGCAGACTCCGTCCTCATGGAGCCCTCATGGCGTCAACAGTCGGCTCAAACTCACAATCATTTGATAACTGAACCATTTTATACTTTATCGTTTGTTCCTTTAGAACCTATATCGTGTTATTTATTCAGTTTATCAGGGCATGGACATAAATATTGAGTCACCATGACCAGATAAAACACACACTTTGGGACTGAAGCAGAGCAGGAACATGAGCGCATCAAAAAGCCTTTTTTACATTGTGATTAGTCCCAAGATACATTTATATAAAGAAGGACTTACGTCAAAAATCAGCCCACCTCTCGGAGGAAAACATACAGGACGGTTCCCGATCTGGACAATAATGATTATGAATCAATGCAGAAAAGTCCAGAATCTGATCTGATGACTGTTTTGCCTCCTGATTCCAGGTCGTACTACTCGGTGCAAGTCACCGAGTGGCAGGCCTACCCTCACTACGGCAGCAGCCAGGGCCTGCCGCCGGTGGAGCTGCACCCCAATCTCTACTACCTCAACGGCATCGAGTGGGCCGGCAGCGCCATGGAGATGAGCTCGGTGGCTGCCAAGAACATCGCCCTGCTGGCGTACCACCGCTGGAACAGACAGACGGACATGGTGGACCAGAAGGATCTGATGCACAGGATCAAGACCGAGCTATGACCTGGCCGGCGCCGAGCCGAGCCGCTGCACGTCGCGTGGAAAGAAACCGGAGAAGATGTCCAAAGTCTTGACGAGCTGTG
>JASSRZ010000006.1:8743254-8756188 GCA_032164315.1 Malacoctenus gilli
TCGGCTGAATGTTCATCAGAAAATATCAGAGTTTGGATTGGATTGATGGAAGTCCAGAGCATGACCAGACATCCTGTTGCTAAGCAGAATCAGAAACCTCACATCATTTCAGAAAGACACTGATGTCACCATTAGGGGGATCATATTTCACAGTCTTCATTTTGCTGATGTGTCCTTCTGGGTCCTCAGTGGCAGATAAATGGGACCTGTTGCAGTTTGGGTTGATGATTTACTGCCCGACTTAATAGATGGTTTCCATCCAGAAATTCAGCCGCAGGACCTTTTTTCCCGTGCCAACAGAGAAAAAAAGACAACACGCGGGCAAGAAAAAACAACAGCTGATGTTTATCAACGTAGAAAAAGAAAGAGCTTTGTGGCGGCGGCAGGTGTTGTGGATGAACACCTCACTGGTGCTGCTTTGTGAATGAATAAATAATCCAAACAAGCCACGGAAACTGAGAAAGAGGACGCGCCAGGATGTCGGAACCATTGCTGATTTGCCATCGTTTTTAGGCGCCGCAGCCTGCGCTCTGTTATCCAATCTAACTGTCGCACTTTGCTGTAATCGTCCGTAAATTTGAGGACTGTTAATGGACCTGCTGTTGGCACCAGTGAGATCTCATTAAATTAATCTCTGTAGGATTTTTTTGGGGGCCGAATAATAAAATAATTATTAGGCGACTTGGTGCTGGTGGCCACTGGTGCTCTGCGCCGCTGCCCCTTCCAACAGACTATTTCATTATCTCCCCCTTCCTGCTGCTTTTGTTGCGTAATCCAGCGGAAAGAATTTTTTGTCAGGGAAGGAAGCCAACCAGCTTTTTCACACTGGACTGAATCAAAGCAGCGGCTGGATCTGGATCTGCTGCTGTGGCTGCTGGTGGTGACTCTTTTTTTTTATATAGTTTCTTGTTTACTCGACAGCCTTAAAGTCCTGTTGTGGCCCTGCTTTTGAAATGAGGACAGAGATCTTTTAACGAATAGAAATGGACGGTTTCATCCCAGAACGGCAGGAGGCCAAACGATGGAGTGAAACCAACGACTGAAGCCCACATTCGTGCGGCTCTCCGGACCACCTCGGCCATTTATGGCTGTGACTTTCAGGTTCGCTGGTGTCACGTGAAACCTTGTCAACACAAAGGGCTTCATTTGAGGGTTGATGTGATTGCGTCACGTGATGAGGAAAGGCGACATCCCTTTAATCTGATGAAACGTTTTATAACGCTGCGGCGGTTGCGTCAGACATGACGGTGGTCGAGACGGTTGCCTGAAGACGCCAGCCGCAGCTTCTGTAGGAAACCAAATCTGTCCCTCCCCAAGTCGTGTGCTCAAAAACAGAGTCACACAATGTCGAGTCTTTGTGCTGTTGCAATAACCTCTTATCAGCTGTTTGATCCACTGTGATGAAGCTAAACTGCGGTGCGTGAAATCGGCCTGATGTGGTCGAAAGATCCCGAAGACAGTGAACGGACTGGCGGTTTGTGGCTCAGTTTCGACACACTTGTGAGGTGCAGCGCTTGTTTGAAGAGCAACTTTATTGTTAGACTGTTTCAGCTCACAGACTGAATGTCGGGTCATCTTAAGTCCAGATTGTTTCAAGGCCAGAAACCAGCTTTGTGCTTCATTATTCATACTCCATGTAGCAAGCATGAGTACAGGATGTAGTTTGATATATATATACAAAGCAAACAGTGTCACTTGTGCAGCCAAAATACCAGACATGCTCTCGTAAAGCTACTTTATGCTTTTTTATCGGAGTGAGGGATGAAGTCTCCAGTGTCCGCTGGTACAGTTCTCAAAGTGTGGGGCACTGGTGGCAAAACAGAGACATGACAGGCGGGTCGTGAAACACGGAAGGGAATATCCAATTGAAGGATTTTTTTGGGGGGGGGGCTGATCGAAGCAGCGAGGCAGGTGGGGCTTGAAAGTGACCTCTCATTTAAAGTGTTTCGAAAAGTTTGAGGAGCACCTCCTCGTTATATTATTTATAAGTGGAGCATTAAAGAAACAGTGTGTTTGCACAAAAACATTCACAGGTTATCGTGTTGGGACAGTGGCAAAGGAGGGGGGGGTGCATGTTCAACCTGAGCCTTTTCAGGTACTTATTTACACTGTCCAGAGACATGCATGTTTGGGAAACTGTTGAATCAGTGAATATGTAAAACGGCTGGAAAAAAGTACGAATTTGGAAGTGACTCACTGCTGCCCCCTAACAAAGAGAAGTGGCATCACCTTAAAGATTCCAGATGCATCTTTAAGGAATATTTTGGTGTCAAAATTAACCGGCTGGTTGTGGAGATTTCAGATTCCTCGCAGACAGTTTTCAGTTGTCAACTCGGTCCAACTTCACCTCAATAAATACAGCGAGATGATGAAACGCTGCCCGAAACAACAGATTCTTTGTTCCTGTTTCGACAGAGTACAGCATGTTCAAACACACCGTAATTGACCGGTCTCGTGCACAAAAAATCCATTTTGCATTTTTTTCTGACTACTAACTAAACAACCTTGTCGTGTGGATTTCACTTTTCAAACCAAAAAAACTCTGCTTGAACTCTTTTTTTCCCTCGCAGATGTTCAGCTTTTAGAGTTTGTCATTACAGTGCTGAAGAAAAACTAACCTGTTAATAAAAAAATCTTGAGTTGAGTGCTTGTGTCCAGTTGTTTTCAGTCTGAGTAAAGAGGGAGAAGAAGATAAACTTTATTAATCTCACAATGGAGAAATTTACATGTCAACATTTAAAGCTGTGCTGTAAATAATTCATCTCACTCAACCTGAGACTGAAAGTAATTTTTTCTTTTACACATTTATGAGTTATCTTTATATATCTTGTTGGCCCTGGGATGAAAGCTCCATTTCAGAAACATTCCAACTAAATATGGAAAAAGCATCTGAAAAATGAGTGACCTTTTTGGAAATGTGCTCCAAGATCTTTCAAGAATCTGCTAAAGGATTCAAACCCTTTTCCCTGTCCTGCAGTGGCACAATGTAAGTAATGAGTCCCTCCGTATCGTCGTCCCTGAAAACCTCAGAGCTGAAAATAGACCCAAGGAGGAAATTCAAGTGTCCAGGGACTCAAACATATGATTCAACCCAGTGTAACATGGGCCGTCCATCCTTCCACTTCACTCCCTTGAATGTATGCGGTTAATGAGCATGTCGGGAGAAAAGTCACGCAGATAAGTTATGGATTTTAATGATCTTAAACACAGAAGGAGAATTTCCATCTGTGATTTTAAGGTTCATTAGTGAAAAAACTAAAGGAGCCGTGGCGTCAGCACAGAAAGAAGGTGCTGCTTCATTTTAGTTGTCTGATCTTTACTGTTGAAGATGCAGCAGCCGGCTGTGAAAAGAGGTGAGAGTATCTTCTGTCCAACAAGTGAAGGACAGTGATGCAACATGTCTGCAGTGAATAACTACGTTTCTTTTCATGCAGGTTTCCTTCACAGACTGTTCCTACAAAGGTGTTGAAAGGACATCACAAAGACGCACCAAACCGAAGGCGTGTCAGCCCGTCGTAACAACTCTGCAATCAGCTGAAGGACATCAGCAGCCGTTTTTCAGGGAGAAGGGGGGGCAAAAACCTGCGACGAAAGGAGAAGACCGAGTGCATCCAGGTTTTATTTACGAGTGATGACAGGATGAATTATGAGATTGGCAGCAATAACGGCAGTATTTCGCACGTTTCTCGGCTCAGTGTTGTGGTTTAGTGGTTTGTGCATGAAGCAGTTTTCTCCCTGGTCCAGCACGGAGTTCATCCAAATACCTCAACTTCCTCTCACAACCACAGTTTTGCACATATTTTGGGGGGTGAATTCTTTACAGGTGTGAGAATGTGTTGGTCTGTTTCCCTGCAATGGAGGACGTTTGTGTCTGTAACACTTGTCCTGCATCATGTGATGTTGTTTTTTCCCCCCCTATGTTCTGTTTGGTTTGAAATAAGGCGCCTTTCACTGCCCCCTCAGTAAGACTGAAACTGAAAGATGTCTCAAGTTTCCACGTTGCTCTATATCCGTCAACTTCCTCCGCTTGAGAGATGAAAGGCAAATCACATTCCTATTCTCAGATAATTCATGTGTTGGGCTTTATCTTGAACGTGTGGTCACAGTCGGACTGCTGTTGACACACGGTGTTGTTTCTGTTTCCAGAGAAATGGGGGTGGGTGGGCAGGACTGCCCGGAACAGCTGCTTATACGCTGCCTTTGGGAATTTCTTTTGGAAGGAGCTCAGTGGAGACCGGTGCTGTTTGTCACTGTATCTGAATCAGGCACTTTATTAGTTCCTAGTGAATGTTTTTCTCCCCACTTTGAGCTGACAGACCCGAGACTGCTCTGCTTTGCATGAACTTCTCCAGTTGTGTAAGTTAACAAACCTGTCACAAAAGCATAGTTGTTTCTGTTTGAGGCACAGCCTCTTAAACTCTTCTAGGAACAGCTCTTTTTTAATCAGTCATCCTAATAAAAATCATCCAAGATAACTGACACCTTGCTTGCTTTTTGTCTTGTTAAAGCACTTTGAATCTACAATTTTCGTGTAAATTCATCATTGCTCGTGTAAGAAAAAGCCCTAAACTGGTGGGATGATTGAAGTTCTGGAGCCCTTTGATACTTTTCTCAACAGGATGAAAACAATTGTTTTTTTTCAGAGTCAGAAATCCCCATTTCGAGCATCTTGTCCGTTTTTATCGCTTTCATCTCGGAGAAATCCGACACACTGCTGTGTCTAAATCCTTTAAGGCAGCAGGCTGTTATCAAAAGGAGCAGATCGTTGTTTGTTTGTCGAAGGCTTTAAACACTGTTTACAGGGATGTTATTGTCCCGTGCAACAGAGATCCTTTTGGTTTTGTTTTCAATTTAACCTTGATCCCAGAAAATTCATACTTCTCAACAAGATAATTTGAGAGATCAGTTTAAGATTTACATCTTTCATTAAAAAGAAACTCTCTGATTTTTTGTTTTGTTGCTCTTACACTAGACCACTGCGGGATGCAGGTCCAGCTGTGGTCACGACTCTTCAAGATACCTCTACTTTGAAGTATTTGTGCTACATGGGATTTTGAACCAGAACCAATTCGGACTAACTGAAACAACTTACATAATATAACATTCGATTGTAATTGAGTCAATGCCCCAAAAAATTTGCATACAAGTTATGTGATGAAAAAATATTGTAAATTCTCCTGCAGTAGTAGCGAAAAAAAATCATACAGAAAAAAGAAAGAATATATATCAAAAACAGACGCTAACAAAAGAATTTAAGCAAAAATACCACAAATGATCAACATAAACCTTGTGAAATAAATTAACAACCAGAAAAGACCAAAAACTTGAATTAAATGATCAAAATTGACCTAAATTTGATAGGAATCAACAATAAACAGCATTAAAACTCCCCGTGGATCATTCGGTACAGAGGTGTGTGTGTGGGGGGCTTCACTGGTGTCGTTGTGCGGGGCCCCGTCATCATAAAACCCGCCTGTGTGAGTAATTTTGTAGTAAAATTTCAGTTTTTGTTGAGATGTTGCAGAAGTGTTTTCGGTCAGCGTGGAGCTCTGCTGCCATTGGTCCAGCCGCGCACCACGTGGTCGGGCAGTCACGCGCTTTCCAGGAACCCGTCAGGAAGAAGAAAAACAAAACAAACCAGAGAGAGCTTCAACAGCGTGCGGACTCCATTGAAAAGGGAACCTAACCATCCACTGCGAGCTCCCACACCGCGAGAGACGCATGCGTGGGCGTCTTAAAAGTGAGTAGCGCCGTTAACGGGCCGTTTCTGGAGCACTTGTGTCGGGCAGCGGACGGGGGGGCTCTCGGCCACTGTGCTGGATTAGCTCTGCAGCTAACGGCAGGTCGGCTGTTGTTGTGTGTCGGGCTTCAGCTGGGATGAGGAGGAAGGGGGCGGACGGACGGACGGAGGCCATACTGACCGAGCTGCGGGTGAATAGGAGGCAAACGCTCGCCAGTTCCGCATTAAAAAGCCCAGCTAGGGGAAAGTTACAGCCAGATGTACAGATTGACGTCGCCGTGCGTGGCAATTTATGAAGCTACTAACGTCGGTTCGCTTCTCGTTGAGGGGACGCAAATTGCGGTCAGTAAGCGTGAAACCTGTCAAATAATAACCTACCAGTGTTAATAGTAAATACACCCCGCTGAATGTAACTACAGTTTGTCATCAGTAGTTAGATTTTGATGGTTATAAACTGCCCTTATGTAAGAAGATGACATTGTTGTCTACTTTTAAACTCCTTCAATGATGCTGCACCGCTTGAATTTCTATTAAAACCTATCCAGATCTTAATATTTAAATCTCGGAGGATATATTCTAACAGTTTTGAAGTGTATCCGTGGTGATCGGAGCCAGAAAGGGCCAGAGAAAGGCTCGGCTCGGACTTTTTGCAGGTCTCGGTAGGTACACGCCCCCCAACACTGAGTACATCCAGTTCTGCTGGGGGAAAAAGCTCGATACAACTAGAAATTTCCATGGGATCCGGGGCGAATAATCCGCCCGAATCACACCCACGTCCCTGCCGAGGGTGTATCTCAAACCCCGATCGGTTAGAAATGATAGATTAGTTTGGATTTTCACCAAAACAAGCTGCTCTGTAGTTCTATCAGGCGAAACGTCTGGTTTATGGTCTCTTTCTTGGGGTGAAAACTGGGGGAAAAAGCCCCGATTTAACGTTTATTCCTGCTCCGCATTCTGGTCTTGTGGCAGGTGGGAGATTTGACTCCAAATATTTTTTAAATACAGCTATCTAGGCCACGGGCATGTAGGCCTCCAAGTTGTTTATCTTCTGCCTCAACCTAGAGTGGAAAGGGGCTGTTTATGATGGAGCTGCCAATATGATTGACGGCCACAGCAGCCACTCGCAGACGTTCGGAGGCGGGACGTCATTTCCGCTCGACCAATAGGGTTGTGGGATTACGTGGGTGTTGGCACTGGTGGTTAGATTGAGGCTTTGTTTTGCTTTGCTTCAGGATCTGAGATGAGTGCAGAGACTGGCCGGATACTGGTGTCTTTTATGGCTTTTCTTGACTTTAATTTGCGTTATTAAGACAGGAAACTTTTATTGTTTTACACAGAGATGTTTCTGGCTCCTTCTCTTTTGTTATGCTTCTCAAAACTATTCAATCCATCACAAAAGGATGTGGGGATGTGACTTCCTGTGTTTTTCACATGATGTTTCAGACGAGTTTTTGCATTTCTTTTTCTGAAATCAAAGTTCCGTGAATGAAGATTGTGTTCTCAGTTCACGCTGAAAGGTTCGTTGTGCTTGCATCAGCAGCGTCTGCACTTGAGTTAGTCATCCGTAACGGTGAAGGACAAAATAAAGCATTTGTACGCTGCTACACAAAAGTCAGGTCATCTCATGCGTCAAATCCACAGTATACCACATGATCGTTTTCCTCGCTGTGTAGTTAGTTTGTTTCTCATCGGAGTTCATTTGCAGCCATCTCATGCAAAACAGCAGTTCCTCAGAAAGTCCCGGAATTTGTGCAAAACAAGCCTCTCTGAGAGAACAGGCAACAGAACGCCCTTAACTTACTTGATGTAAAAGCCAGGACAGTGCTTTTCTATAAACATTTCTGTCTCATTAGTTAATCTTCAACCAAACGTTCTCCTGCAGTGTTGAAGCCAAGATCGAGATAAGCTTCTTCATGCTTTAGATTGAGGCGCCTTGCTGGCCTGATGAGCATCAGCTTTGATGTTTCATCTGTGCTTTGTCTCCACGTGTTGTGTTGTGTTTGCTTTTGCGTCATGATTACTCACATTGGGTGACATCGATAAACATTACACACAGGAAGTAACAGCCAGAGTGCTTCAGTGTGATTAAAATGAATTGAATTACAAAAATTTCTACTCCAGGTGGCTCCTCTAACCTGATTCTTGATGGCTTTGTGAAATTCAAACTGCTCTCATTTCTGTGCGGTTTCCGAATGAATTAGGTTGATTACCTCTTTTCACAGCAGACGGTTTGACCTGTCTCAGCAGGAAAAGCCCAAGTGGCTCAAATCCAGATATTATTGCCACGTTGCTCAGCAATTAACTACAAGCATTGGTCTCGCTGGCTTGTGTTTGACAGGCCGAAACATCTGCTGTTCGAAATTAGTCCGAGGAAGCTTTACTCTGCGTTTCTCTGCTGGTCATGTGTTGTTCCACCACACTGACTCTGCAGCTTCTGAATGGCAGCTGAAGTTCGGAGCAGAAGGTTGCATCCGTCGGAATGAAGTAGTGTTGCAAAGCTGCTGTGGACGGAAAACGAATGTCTAAAAGACCAGCAGGGTATTTTCCTCATGACATAAACGCCCTTTTATATTCCTTATCTGTCTGCAGCTCCACAGATACTGAGCACAGGGACACTTGTGTCTCTCGGCTGTAGGGTTTAAAAGCGAGGCACAACACTTCCAAGACAACACAATATCAAAGACCATTTTGCCGTTGTTGTGCGCACTGGCTTTTCTCTGTTTCATATGTATTTACAGCAGGCTGCTGTAATGCATTGGCGGCTTTTACTGACGTCACATGATTTTGAAGAGAATCAAACGCAAAATGATGTTGATATCGCTCATGTAAACACTTGACTTTGTAAAAAGCTGACAGATGAGGACGCCCCGGTTATATAGCACAGTCGGACGCCTCTGAAAGCTAATGCAGGATCGATAATATCGAATTACCTGCTCTGCTGTCACCTGTGGCTTGTCATAAGTGGTCGTATGAATAAATAATCTTAATCCTCAACCTTTAAGCACAGTTTTCTCACTGGGCAACCACACTCCAGTTTCTCTGGTCGCCACACTGTACAAACACGCTCAGGACGTGTGGTTTGATGACCTTTGCCGATGTTTGCCGTGACTCTGTCACACGTCCCTTTTTAGTAAACAGGCTGGCATCTCCTGCTTGTTATCTCTGCAGGGATCAGCGACTGGTATCAGTAGGTAACTCGTTCCAAATAAGACACCGCTGATTGGCCTACTTGGCCCACGTCCAGCGCCGGGAGGCGGCGAGCTGTTTGCATGATAGTGGAGCTATGAGCCGAGTTGCGCACAGTCACAGCTACACTACATGTATTGTCCTGAGAGGCCTGAAACAAACAAGAGAAAACACACACACTCTGTCTACGTTTAAAAAAACTGATTACTTTGGGTGGAGTAAATCAGACAGGACTGTGCAGCAGGACAGGACGATTTTCGTGATCACCCAAAGGTGATTTTACAACAGAGCCACTTAATATTTATAGTTTAATACTTCCTCAACAACTTGATCTCATGTTCTAAGCACAAATGTCCTGCTTCTCTGCCTATTGATCAGTACGTTTCTGTAACGCGAGATAGCAGATTTGTTACATTTTTTCCACTGTGACTCCAGATGAGGCTTGTTTAACAGCAAAAGCGTGTTTTTTCACTTGG
This sequence comes from Malacoctenus gilli, assembly GCA_032164315.1. Classification (NCBI taxonomy): domain Eukaryota; kingdom Metazoa; phylum Chordata; class Actinopteri; order Blenniiformes; family Labrisomidae; genus Malacoctenus; species Malacoctenus gilli. The sequence goes on from JASSRZ010000006.1 coordinate 8,752,657, forward strand.
ACCCCCCCCCCCCACACTCACACACACACACTTTTTTTCTTTCGGATAGAGCAACAAACTGTTTGTATCCAACATGTGAGCAGCACCATTTGAGCGATGGAGCCACAGTGCAACGAGTCAATCATATTACTGTGGGTGAGGGCCGTGTTTTATTACCTGGGCTGTTCGGCAGACAGGCTGGCCCTGGTAATTCTGACTCAGCTGATTATGACATGTAAGCATGATGCTGCAGATAGTCTGTCCTGTTGAGTGTCTTGCTATTGCACCATATGTAGTTTAAAGAAGAGACGAAATGCAACCTGTGAAAAGAAAAGCCACCCATGCACCGACTAGATGGAGCTTAACACCAGCATGAAATCACTAATATTTTATCATTCTTTTATGCTTTTATCGTCACTCAAATCAGCAGGAGAAATTCGGTTTTCAGAGAGGTTTTTTTGGTGCCTGTCTTGTCTGCAGATCATAAATATCCAGTTCTGCCTCATAGACTGTCAGCCGCTGAGCACTGAGTTGGCTTGTGTTTAAGCGAGCTGCTGGAAACATGTTGGAAACAGCTTTTGACCGGAGAGCAGGAGCTCGTTTTCTGCAGGCTGGTGGTGAGGTCTCTGGTTGTGGGAACTGCTGATGTGTTTCTCCTCAGTGAGTGAGCAGAAAGCCGGGATTGATGCCGGTGCTACCGTTGTGCTCGGGCCATATGCTTCATTCTGCTTCTGCCGCGAATGAAACCAGACGGCTGCCCAGGAAACGAGTGCACCTCCAGATGTGATTAAGAGTCCCAATTTTGTTTCCGGGAGGCGGAACAGCCAAATGCACTGTTGACGATCGAGCGGGTACGTGTGCACATGTGTGTTTCTCGGTGCTTGCATGTACGTTGGTGCGTGCAGAGGTGTTGCTTCTCCATCTGCAGCTCTGCCAGTAGCATGCGCCGCTGTGTTTCCTGACACTTCCTGTGTCTATGCAAAGTGTCTGTGTGGTGGGGGGAGCTTCGGGGGTGAGAAGTTCATTCGACTCAGTCAGCAGCAGCCAGCGAGAAGAAACGATGTGCTTTCGCCGGCCGCAGAGCGGCGAGGCATTGGCGAGCGGTTTGGAGTCAGCTGATCAGTGCTGGGGTCACGTCTCCATGCAGATCAGGCCCAAAAGTGTCTCGGCGTGCTGCAGCCTCAGAACGACACCAGAAAGAAGGACGGAGGAGAAGGAAACAAACAGAAAATGTGTCTGAGAAGCTTCGGTCTTGATTTGTTTGCGATTAGGTTTTATATATTGAAATGATCATTTGAGTATCACGAAGATAAAGTGAAGTGTGTGATTTGACCGACTTTTGTGATTTGACATAACTGAGAAGTTCCTATTTTAACCTTCATGAACACTCTTGGTTTTGGGCTTAATTCCATAAAATATGTATCCAAGTGTTGTTGAATCTTTGAGAATAATATTGTTAAATGTGCCGAATGTTTGCTTGACTTTCTGCTCTTGAATGTCTGAAAAAATAACGGAGGCCTGTCATGATTCATATTTGTCTGAGATTTTGCAATTGCTATCAGTGAATCGTTTCTGTTTGAAGCAGTTTGTGGATTTGTGATGATTCCACATCATTTTGGATTGATTCAGTTTTTTTCTTTGCCAATTCAAGGAGCTTTTCAACTATTCTTTTCATATTTGGGGGGTTTAATTATTAAACTTTTTTCTACCTTCTGTTTTCTCCTTTTTCGTCTCCTCGTGCTTTGTTCACAGACGTATTAGCGTGACACAGTTTGCTCTCCTCCAGCTTGGTGTGACAGTGTCACTCAAACCCAGCAGCTGTGGTTAGACATGTGTTACTTTGTTTTTTTTCAACCTTCCTGCTTACGACTCTTGATTTTTTTCCGCAGACCTGAAGCGTCGACAGATCCACGCCAGACCACACCACACCAAACCAGACCCGGCTGAGCCCCCAAGCCTCAGCGCCTCTCCCTCCCCCACCCCCGCCCTCGGCCCCCCCCCCGGCCCCGGCCCTGCCCCGGCCTCGCGGGCAGCATCCACCGCCGCTTGTGATCGTCCCCCTCAGCAGTAATTTATTGTGCTGAACGGACCACCTCACACCACTGGGACTGGACAGGAGGCCCAGGGGTTCCCGCCGCTGGAGCTCTAAGCCGTGCCTGGCGATGCCTCAGGTAACACAAGAAGCAAAGCGCGCACACGTTTCACTTCAACTCCCATTTAGTAAACGCTTCCTGGGGTTAAATTCTTTTTTTCTGGTTCGATCCTTTATAACAACGACTGACTATTATCTTGTACATGAGGCGCTTTTTGTTTTGCTTTTTTTCAAACTGAAATTGAATTGATCGTCTATCCAAACACGCTCAAATCAAAGCCAGACTCTGAAAATCCTGTGAACAGCGACGGAGACAAAGGAGCTTTTCAGTGAGACAGACAATATCAGAGATCTGACAAACAGTCCAGCAGAGCAGAGAGAGGCGAGCGACTGACCCGGGCTCGCCATGACGTCCGTGGACGCTGCGTCCAAACAGCTGCCCAGGACAGATGGACCACTAGGGAGCCAGTTAATGAATGAATGAGTGGATGAATATGTGAGTGGGTTACTTTCCTTCTAAAAATAAGTGTGCAGAGTGTTGGACAGTAAACAGTCTTATTCGTTTGTTTATTTTTCTCCTCGCTGGTGATCAGAAGCACGACGCAGTCTCAGGATGAAAGGGTTTTCCGCCCGGCGACCGTTTCTTCTTCCAAATCATGCTGCTGATTTTGTTCATGACATTATTATTCATATTAGATGCTGCAGTGATCATGACTCAGCATTGTTTTACAGCAACGTATACTGTGAGTCGGGGTTGCTGCTTTTCTGGAGCTTCAGTTTTAATGAGCTCCTACAACAAAAGGGTGGATTTCTTCAGTTTTTTTTACCCAGATCTGAGTGATGAATTTTAATCTATGTTTGCAAAAATTCACACGTTAAAAAAATGTTTACAGCACCGACTCGTCAAGAACTTCCACGAATGTAATTATTTATCAGTCGGAGCTGTTTTTTGTTTTGCTGTCACACAGTGAGAGAATTCGCCACAACTAAGACAAGAAAATGAAGATTTTAGGAGCCAGAAAGCAACTGGAACCTGAAGTGTTTGGTTTTTCTCTCTGTGCGGAGACGCATGATCGTGATCGCTGCATGTTGACACCAGCACCAGCACTGAACTCTTCCTTTTCGTGCTATGATTTACCGAAGCCAGTTTGTTTTTTTATCACTTAGCTGCGAGCTTAACGTCCGAACATGTCGCTTGTTTGCAGACCCAAATTGAGCCACTTGAGTGAAACAAACCGAATGAAAGAGAAAACCAAAAGTTGTTAATGAGGTTTTGTTTCTGTTGGTCTTCTGTCGTGTTGCAGCCCAGCGTCAGTGGGATGGAGCCTCCCTTTGGGGACGCCTTTCAGAACTACTCGTTTGCTGACCAGGCCCTGACCAGCACGGAGCTGCTCGCCACCAGCTCTGACCCAGATTTCATGTACGAACTGGTGAGTGGCTTGCGAATGCAACACACACACA
>JASSRZ010000006.1:8756288-8769468 GCA_032164315.1 Malacoctenus gilli
CACACATGCACATGTGCGCGCGCAGGCAAACACACACTGCTGCCAACACCGCTCCTTTTTAACCATCCACTCAACCAGTGTTTGTTTTACATCAGCCACAAAGGCTCATGCTGCTGTGTTGTATCCAAATAAAGGATCCGAGTCTAAAGGTCAAACATGAAACAGATTAATTATCTTCCTCCATTATGAATACAAAAGCCGCCTGATGCGCTCCAGAGTCCTTTTCTTGTTTTACACTGATGGAATTGAACAGAACAAACAGGAATGTTGCATGTTGAAATCTTCAAAAAGGCTCAATTCAATCATAAACTTGTGATTGTTGTAACCAGAAACACATAAATCAACACTTAAAAACATGCCCCTGAAGTCCATTTCTTGTGGCTTTTTCACAGACATTTGTGGAATATTTCGCTTGGAAGTTCAAAATATGATTAAAATCTTTGCACAGATGCTTTTAACGAGTCTCGGAGGCTTCCGTCTCTCTTGTCGTGACTGTGAGCCGTTGCTGAACGAGCCCTCTGTTTTAAATCTCTTCACACTCAAAGCGAAAAACGTCTCGCAGAGTTGCAGATTGGCGTTGAAACGCCTCTTTTCATGTTGCCATGCCCTGCAGTGGAAGAAGTCTTTTCTGGACCGTGTCAGCGCGGCTCGAGCAGCCACAGCTGCTCCAGGGTCAGATCAGCACGTGGGTCCCCGCCCTTATCAGAAACCAATATTGGGTTACATGCTGCACCGGGCACGGTGGCCGACCAGCAGCACAGAGGATGTTAAATGCGATCTCGGCCCGTAACCCAGTGAAACACCTTTGTTTATCTTGCCACGAGGATATTTGCAAAGGCCCTCCCAGACATCATTCAGAGTTTTATTTGCAGATATATAAAAGATAATGTGGTGGAAGAACATGAAATAGTCCTTCAGTTTCTCATAAGCTGGGAAAGTTGATCTACTTGATCTTTCACACACAGATTTCGCTTTCTCCAGTGATGTTTATGAAGCCAAACAAGTTATGAGAGTTATAAAATAGTAAATAAATGTCAACATGAGCTTTAAGAGGACCCGGAGGCCCGTGGCTAATTGTTGAGCCGCAGTGTGACGATTGGCAGACTCGCAGGCAGGTGATGCGAGGCGGCTTTAAACAGAGAGCTCTCCTGCCATCACTCATGCTGTCAGCCGCAGGTGTCTACCTCAATTTGCTGTCCGCCGTAGACTAAACAATAGCGATTCACCGCCACGCTCTCAATTTCTTGCGCCGCAGCAACGCGTTAACAGGATGACGGCGTGTTGGGTGACCCGTCGTCCCGCTCAGTCCTGCAGTCAGTGTTTTCCGTTCGGTGCGACGCCCCGTAAGCCTTTTGAACAGCGGCAGTTTCTGAAGCCGCACTTACACGCAGTTTTTTTTTGAAGATGCTCTGCGGGCTGTTTCAGTGTGTTTTGCGTCTTGGTGTAATCCCAGACTGACTCCGTGTATGGGGGGGATCAGGGCTTTGTGGGGGGCTGCACCATCTGTTGCAGGACTCCTTTTTACTTATCTCCCTCCCGCAGACAAACTCCGGCTGATTATTTGGACCTCCTGCCACTTCAAATTGTGGCCAATCAAACGCCCCCTGTTGTATAATGAATTTAAAGCGGCTTTAAAACAATTTTAATGGTCATAGATTATCACTCACCTTCGTCTTCAAACACAAACTGTGCTTTTCTGGGTTGATTCAGATTGAAAAATAAACTATTTTTTGTTGTGGAACCAAGATATAGCAGAGTGAGAGATGTTTTCAGACCATTTCTGCAGGAGAAAGTCACCCAACAGCATCAGATATTTAGGAATTTCTGTCTCACAATAACCCTCAGTGTGTGTTAGCACAACCCACAGCTACTGACCAGTCGAACCAACAGGAGAAGCAGGAGGGAGGTTTGTGCAATTCCCATAAAAGAGGGAAAAGACTTGTCGCACTGTGACAACAGAAACCTTCCCTGTATGAGCTTTCTCTTGAATGTGAAGTTTATCCTGATTATTCACATTATTGTGCTTGTTCTCTCTGGTTTGTTGTTGAAACCAGAGAGAAGAAGTTTGTTGTTGAAAAATATTTTCTGTGTTTTTTGTGTGTATGAAGGCCATAAACTTCCGCTATGGACTCTAAATTTCACAACAGCTGCAGTAGAAATCTGTTTCTATAAAAACAAACATTTGAACCACAAACCGACGCCAATTAAAAGCAGGACTTCCTATTACTTGTCATGCGTTTCATTTGCGGCTATCTTTGTGGCTGGTCTCCGCAGGACAGAGACATGACCCACCGACAGAGCCCCTGCGGCGACAGCGTCGTCGGGGTCGGGGATGGAGGGAAGGAGGTGGAGGGCGGCGTGGATCAGCTGATGGGTCTGGGCGAGTGCGAGACGGTCTGCAGCAGCTCGGCGTTCGAGCAGTGGGACTCCTACTGGGAAGACCTCACCAGGTACTGGATTATTCATTTATCTGTGCTGACTCGGTCTTTTTACATCAGGTAAACAACAACAACAAGCAATTAGGAGATGCAACGTGGTGAAGAATGTGATGAATAATAAACTAAAGCTCCTCACTGATGAATTCTGACTGATATGTAACGTTTAACCTACTTTTACTTTTCATTCGCTCTCATTGCTTCTGGTTGCTTAGCACTGTGAGTGGGTTGCACAACAACTGACATAGTGTTTTGATGGATATACTGAATACATAAATATTCAAATCACATGCAAAGAAACTGAAAATTTCACCCTGTGTCCAGTTTCAGTCTCCTCTGCAGCTTCCTTTTTTAGTATCTGTTTTTGTGGCAGTTTATTTTTCTGAAAAAAAAGTAAAATAAACAAAGTTTTCTGCAGCAAATCTAAAGCTGCAAAATGTTCAGAAATTAGAGAGATTTAAAACGAAATTATCACTGACAATCAGTGACCAACATTTTCTTCTTGATCAAGTTTTGATGAGATTGTTTGTAAAATCCTGAAATAAAACGAGCATATAAACACAGAGGGAATATTCAGCAGGAAATAGGAGGAGATGTCGGTCCTCTGTATCATGTCGAGTTCGCACGACTGAAACGACTGATTTTCGTCGTTCTGCAAGCAGCAGCCAGATGCAGAGTCAGACTCTCGAGTGTGATGCGTTCGGACAGTTTCCCGCAGGATTTTACAGCGGGGAGGTTCTTCTCGTCACGACCGATAATCGTGGAGACAGATCGGCCCGGTCCGATGGCGGAGCAGGTACTGGTTTCTCCTGCAGGCAGGGAGTGGTTTGAGAGGCCTGTGAGCAGGAACGCAGCCAGCTGCCGCAGTCTCCCGGGGTCTCAGGTGATGCGCCGTCTGTCCTGCAGCCACTCTGCCGCTGCTGAGCTGCCAGAATAGTTTGTGTCCTCTCTCCCGAAATGTGGAGTGTCAGCCGAGGGCGTGCGGCAGCCTCTCAAAGCTAAAGGCTAATCAAACCAGGGAGGGAAACTGTCGCTTGTTGGAGCAGTTGGGAAGTCCGCCACTCGCCGTATTGATTGAGGTCAAGTTCCGGAGAAAGTAGATCTCGTTTGGCGAGTGACCGAGGTGAAGTTTTGCAGCCTTCGCAGTGCGTTTCTCAGTCGGTTGGACTCGCACATTGTTTGGTAGATTCGCCAAGCTGCAGTTGAATTCATCTGGCAGCCTTCCTCCCATTAAGAGATTAAAACCGACGGTGTTTGTGTGGGCGTCAAAACTAAAACTACCAGATGTACTGCTCAGACACACTCGGTTTTATTCTGGGATCTGTTCCTGTGTTGTGCTACGAGGAAGTTTCATGGCTGTCCGGGTTTCATTCACCAAAACAAAAGTCAAAAACGATGGAAAGTGGTTGGAGAAGCACACTTTTGGTATTTCTGTGTGTTACTACTTGCAAACAGTGGCTGTAACTATTTTTTTTGTCAACAAATTTTCGGAACAGAGCACAAATCGAAGAAAATGTTCATTTTCATTAAAAAAACACTGAAGAAAAAGCAAAATTAGGTCAGACATGTAAAAACAAAAGCTGAAAATTGAAGTAGTTTAAAAGTGATGAGGCTTTTAGAGGTTTCACCGTTAACAAAACTGCGTCTCTCTCTGTCCAGATATACACGACTGGCCAGCTGTGATATCTGGGGCACCAAAGAGGTGGACTTCCTTGGATTGGACGACTTCTCCAGCCCTTACCAGGACGAGGAAGTGATTGGTCGAACGCCAACGCTGGCTCAGCTCAACAGTGAGGATTCTCAGCCCGTGTGTGAGGCGCTCTACCCCCCTGCTGACCTGATCATGTCGGCCCCCCAGCCTCAGCCTCAGCTGCCCCAGCTTCCTGGTTACAGCAAGAGACCCTTGGTCCCGGGCCAAGGATCCGGCGCCGGCTCTGTGCGGCCTTCACCGAGCTCCGCCGCCTCTTCCCGTCTCACCCGCAGCCCTCTGCCGGACTTCCCCGAGGGCTCCCAGAAAGCAACCCGACCCGTCCCCTCCAGCACTGAGACAATGTCCAAGACCCAGACCTACCTGAGCCTCAGCCAGGACCACGGCCAAGCCCACATCAAGCCCCTGGGGCGAGGAACCAAGATGGCAGCCCCGACTTCCCACGGCTCTCACTTCGTGCGAAAAGCTAAAGTCCGAGTGAGCTCCGTGTGCAAAGCTCCAGCCGACATGCCTCCTCAGGCCGACTTCGAGAGGTCGGACCCCCCTGTGCGCCTCGCCCAGCCTCAAGACGAGAAGGCCACCACAAGTGCCGCCTTGGTGGGGCTTCCTGCCGCTGCAGCCGGCAGCTCCGGCAGCCTGTCCAGCTTTGAGAGGAGGGCGGAGGCAACCGCGAGGAGAGAGATACCTGTGGGCTGGTCTCCTGCTTCGCCTCAGCTGGTGGAGGCGAGCCAGACAATGGAGGGCAGCACCTCCGGCCTGGCGAGCGGCGAGAGCGTGGCAGGTGCCAGCGGCGACAGCGTCCTGGCCGGCGAAGGCACGGAGAAGAGCAAGGAGGAGGAGCACAACTACTCCCTGTTCCTCACCCGCTCCAGGCTGGCCAGCAGGGCCCACTCCCAGCTGGAGGAGGCCGAGGAGGAGGAGGAAGAGGATGAGGAGGAGGCGGAGGAGGAGGACGAGGAGGAGGAGGAGGAAGGCGACGGCTTGGAGTTAGACGACGAAGACCACGATGAGGGTTTTGGCAGCGAGCACGAGCTGTCTGAGAATGAGGAGGAGGAAGAAGAGGAGGAGGAGGAGGAGGATGAAGATTATGAAGCAGACAAGGACGATGATATGAGTGACGCCTTCTCCGAGCCAGGTATCAGTCCTTCATCTTAATGTCTGAAGTTCAAATGATGTGGATTGTTTGGTCCCTATTTAAAGTGTGATATTACACAACAAGACAATAGGTTGTGTGGATCATTATTTATGTTGTTTTGTTTCATTCCTTTTTGTGTCTCTCTCTCTTTTTTTCTCCTCGGTCTCCTGCAGGCTGTGACATGGAGCTGATGGACGACATTAAAGGCCTGACGGCGGGCGTCTCCAGCAGGAAGCGAGGAAAGCGCCGCTACTTCTGGGAGTACAGCGAGCAGCTCACCCCCTCCAAGCAGGAGCGAATGCTGAAGCCGTCTGAGTGGGACAGACACACGCTGCCGAGCAACCTGTACCAGAAGAACGGGCCTCTCCACGGTACGAGATGGGCCGCAGGATGTGACTTCAACTCTGAGTTTAAATGAGGAAATTTCTGATTCATTCTCTGTTTTTGTCTTATTACGTGTGGCTTCTAATGGAGATTGTAGTGCAAGCTTTTCAGCATGATGGTTGTTTTCCCACTGCAGTGATACACGAGAGTGTTTTGTAGAAGTAACTGTATTACCAGCTGCTTAGTTTGACCCCATTTGTATCAACTTGCACCCCTCGTCCTTGGTGCGACTCGTCTTCCCGACGCCCTCATGTCGTTTCTTTCTTCAGGTAAATACATGCTGAAGAAGTCTCGCCGCACAGACGTGGAGGACTTGACTCCAAATCCGCGCAAGCTGCTGCAGATCGGCACCGAGCTGCGCAAACTGAACAAGGTGATCAGCGACCTGACTCCCGTCAGCGAGCTGCCGCTGACCGCCCGGCCGCGATCGCGCAAGGAGAAGAACAAGCTGGCGTCCAGGTAAAGCTCACCTCCATATGTTCTCTGTGTACACAGGAGAGCCGAACAGCTGTTTTACGTGCGAACCCGACGACCTCCTCTGTTTTATCACCCGCGGGCGGGAGCGCGGCGTACAGTACGGCTGCTGTCGCGATTAAAGAGGAATTTCTCTGCGACGTCCAATGTTCTGTTATGCATGAGTAACCTCTCGTGTGTCTGTCTGTGTTGTAGAGCATGTCGCTTAAAAAAGAAGGCCCAGTATGAAGCGAACAAGGTGAAGCTTTGGGGACTCAGCACTGAATACGGTACGTTGCTGTTCAACTTCGACATCTTCCACTTCAGCTCCTCTCTTAGTTACACATCGAGCTTTTTTCCACGACGAAGATGAAAGCGTTTGGAGACTGTTTTGCGCTCATGCTTCTCAACTGTGGTGCAGATCGGCTGCTGTTTGTCATCAACGCCATCAAGGAGGAGATCGTGGTGCGAGTGGAGGACTCCTCTCCGCGTTCGACCAACATGACGGACACTCTGGAGCAGCTCATCCAAGAGACACTTGGTGAGAGTCAGAGCTCTGATTGGACTTATTCCTCTTCCAAATATTGATGTGTTTAACATCATAAATCCGCAATCACTCAGGGAGCATTTACATCTTCACTAAAAGTGTCATAATAATGAAAAATAAACTGGTTAAAAATGTGACACCAATAATTCCAACATAAGTCGAAGCTGTTTACATCTTCCTCAGTATGAATGAACAACAATGTCGATGCCTTCTGAAATTTTTAATGTGTCACTATTTTTTTGTGCAGTGCCATCCCCTGTTGCCGGGCAGACTTCTGACTTCGTCAACAAGATCTTGGAGAACACAGGACGCGGCGATCCCACCGGCGGACTGGTCGGCCTGCGAGTCCCCACCTCCAAAATCTAAACAAGCAGCGCTCCACCGAGCGGAGCGGCTCAATATTACCACCGCGCTGTCCTGTTGTAACTATGCTCCCCACTGCATGCCCCTTCCAACCCAGATTACATACACATTGTTAGTCACACAAACACACATACCACTCTGCCGTGTGTATGTATGTGTGCTTGTTCTCGCCATGCGCCTGCGTGGCGTGCACCCTAGCTTTCTGTCTCCGCACGCTGCGTGCGGAGACAGCGCGTCACTGTCTCCCAACCCATCGTGAACATCCTGTTGGGAAGAGCACCTCTAAAAAGCGAGTGATGGTTAGGTGTATAGCAAATAGCACGTCCTATATCCACTGGTGATTATTAGATGTGTTTAACATAGCATTGTGTAGGGTTGGTTCAGGTGGAGGTCTGCCTCCAGGGCAGCAACAGACAGAGTGTAACCACTGGAAAACTCTCACACCATCCGTTTGAGCTTTTGATGACACGAGAGGAGTCGTTACGCGTCAGGCGCCGTCGAACGTGGATCTGTTAAAGTCCAGACACATTTTCCTAAAAGAGGTTTCGCCTCACATGGCAAAAAAAGAAAACAAACAAACAAAAAAAAGGAACTCCATGTTGTTAAATTGACTCATCCAGTAAAGCCAAGAAAGCTGCAGAGAAGTAGAAAGCAGCATGCTCCGAGGCGCGAAGGGTGGCAGGAAATATTTTGTATTGAAGGCCTCAATATGTTCATGCCATCCCCTGATTGCCAATCAGTTCTGCTGCTGTTTAAAAATGGAGGATTTGAACTAAAAAAACCTTAAGAAAAAAACAAACCATGCAGTTCGGCTCAGGTTTGCTGGTTTCAAGCTTGGTGGCAGGCAAGACTTTTAATAGCCGGGCTGGTTTTGCCTGAAGCGTCAGGCGGTGGTCGCTCATGTAGCACGGTGCTTTCTGGCCTCGCGCTGGTGATAACTGGACTGAGTGAAAGGGGCGTTCTGGCCAAGCGTGGGATCAAGACGAACTGTGAGGATGATGCGATGGAGATGGAGGTGGTGGTGGTGGTGGCGGCGGTGATGAAGATGACGCAAAGAGTGATCCATCTCCTCCCGGAAAAACTGTACATAACAGAGTCTCCCAGCGAGCGGCGCCGGCTCCCCTTTTTTTGTACAGTAGAGAAAAACGACCAGGCAGTTTGGCGACGACAGTTTGGTGTGTTCATACTAGTGTTTGGTCAGAGTTCAATTCATTGTGCCTTGTGTATGTGTGTGCGTGTGTCTCCGTAAGTCTGCGTGCGCGCGTGTGAGACGGACTGAACGAGACGAGGCGATTGGTCAGAGCTCCCCGAGGTCCAGCCAAGGAGAGGACTACTTTACACTGAGGGAGGCCGTTTGTGAGTTGAGTGCGAGGAAGGACACAATTGTGAGGTTTTTCTCGTGTATTTCAGTTGTTTGAAGATATTCTGAATGTACATAAACAAATGGAAGCTCTTGTTGCGTGATGCCACAGAGTCTGTGTATATAGGAGGGCTCTGCAATAGATTACTCTTTGGTTTTTGGTACTCTTGTCTTCGGGGGGATCTGGGAAGGGTTGACCGATACTTTTTTTGTTTAGAGTTACAAGAAAAGAAAATTTGCACACTATATTTTGATTGTTTTTTGTACCAAAGACACATGCAACGAAATGGCGACCAGCCAGTTAAAGTAAGGTTTTGCACAGCTTACCTGACGCCGTATTGAATGTAAGAAATGTGGGAGGGTCAGGGAACTTCATAGAACTGTGAAATTAGCTTGTGGGTCCAATTCTGTACAGAAAAGGAACATTCATTTGTTTTTGTTTTTGTTTTTTATTTGAATCTATGAATTAACCCCATCTGTGTGTGGGCTTCTCCAGTAGATGTAGAGAGCACTTCATTCCTCAACTGATTCCTCCCTCCACACGCTAACTGTGCTAAATAGCGCTAGATAGGACGAGAGCGCTGGTAGATAAGCTACGTTACATTTTTGCTCGTTTGTCAAAATGTCACCAACAGTAACCAAAATGTTTTGTTCCTTGTGTTTGATTTCAATACGTAGACAAGGTCTAGTTCCTCCACCAGAGTTTAACTGAGTTGTGTTTTCAAGTACTGTACATAGATACATTATTGGTATATCTATCGATGGTGAGACGCCACTTTTCACGACAATTCATTTTGAAGCATGTCACATTTTTAAAGCCTCTCCTTGCTTCGAGAACATTGGAAGAAGAAAAAAACCACAAAAACCAAAAAAAAGAGAGAAAAAGTTCTTGTTATATTTTTGTATTTTTAGCTGCTTGCTAGTTTTCCTGTTGGTTTGGAGGTATTTGTCAGTCGGAGGAGGAGACGCGGAGGAAAGGAAGGAGAAAGGTCTTAAGATGCAAATGTGACGGCCACAACACTCGATCCTTCTGTTCTTCTTTTTCCCGCGAGAGACTCGCTCGTAACGCGGTGTCGCGGACCCTCGGGCGGGTGCCGGTATAAGTCAGGGCAGCGGGGGTCCGGGGAGAAGGCGCGCAGGGCAGATCAGGAACCAGCTGCAGTGTTTGTCTCGGATACTGTAAGAAAGCCAAAGCCATTCGAGTCTGGCCCAGACCGATGTGGATTCAGCACTGTGCTCCGTCGAATCGATCCTCTCTTTGAACACGAAGCCGCATGAATTTTGCGTTTCCCCGCCTGGAGCCCCGCCTTGCCCCCCCCCCCACCCCCCACCCGAGGGTGACTCGTTGAATTTGAACCTTGTCTGCCTGCCTGCCTGCCTTCTTCTTGCCTTTTTGATCACACTTCCTTCCTGACTGGTCACAGTAACAAAGAGTAACACGGAGTCACTTTGTGCGGGCTGCGAGAGCGAAAAAGGCGCTCCGACGGGAAAATCCAAAATTCAGTCGGGCTCCTTTCAGTTAGCGGGCAAATAAAATGCAAATTAACAGGATTAACGAGGCTGAATTCAGGTTAGTTTGAAGTGAAGAAAGTGCTCCTTCACAGAACGATGTCTGCTGACGGTTAAGTCTTTCTGTGCTGTGTGATTAAATAACAGCTAGTGCTACTTATATATGAATATATATATATTTTTTATTGTTTTCCGTTCCGTCTAAAAAGGGAGATATGGTGCTTTTTCTGAAACTAGAATGATGAGTATCCACGACTCTTAATTTTGACTCCTTAGACTAGTTGTAGCCTGATGACTTGCTCTCCCCGACCGTCCATAGCTATTTTCTTAGTCGTGATTCCTTTTTTTGTAAATAAACCATAAGTTAAGATGTATCTTCCTAGTGTTAGATTTGTGTAGAGAGTACTTTATCTTATATGTTTAAAAACGAAAGCACTTTGTCCAAAAAAGATATATAGAAAAAAACCACAAAAAAAAACCCAACAAAAAGAAAAGCATTTTTTTTTCTTCCATTTGCTGCTAAACGGCCTGGTGTGAATGCTGCAAGTGTACCTGATGACTACTTGCGAGGATAAAGGTTGCGTGTTCCCCGGCTCGGCTGGGTCTCTGAACTTGCGAGGAATCGGTTTCCGGTGCGTGGCCCGGCGAGGCCTTAGACCGCCGCGTTTCCAGGAGCCAAGGAACGATCCGCGGGCGTCCCACGGTGGCGCGGCGCCGCTTGGCTTCGGGAAGCCCCGTGTCCTGACGGGACGGGTCTATTCCCTTAGTCGGGTGACCGTGTGATTTGTATGTTTGTGGTCTTAAAAACAAAACAAAATATATATATATATATGAATATATATATATTTGAAAAAAAAAATCCGAGGGTTTTGATTCCAGGGCCCCTACGTTGATCCTGATGCTGACCCCCTTGGCGTCACGATTCATTTGCCTTCAGTAGAGGTTTCCTATGGAAAAACTGATTCTGCTTTGGCTTCCTCTTCAGGGTGATGTACAGCGTAGACACATTTCTTCAGAGAGCTATATTGTTATCATTTGTAAACTGATTTCTACTTGTGACTTAATGAGGAGGGGGTTTAGCCTCGGGCGGCCAGGAAGAGCCCGCCTGAAAGTCGCTGTTCCCGGCCGCCTCGGGGGAAGTTACTATATCACTGTACTGTATGGCAAGCCAATTACAAATGGAGACTCAATCTGGACACTTATTGCCTTCTTAAATAACTTCACATACACACAAATAACAACGTGGCGGAAGCGCGCACGGCCGAGGGCCGGCGCCCGACGCCGGCGACGCGCTTCCGCCTGATCGGTAAACAACAACAGCAACAACAAACAAAACCATTCAGCCTGATTGGCTCAAAACAAACGAGACTGAAGTAGCAGGTAAAGTAAAAACATATCTGAAAAAAACAAAAAAACAACAACAAAAAAAAGCCCAACACCCCCAAAATGTTCGCATGCGGTGATATTCGATGCAGTCTTTTCAGGTATGATTTTACGTCTGGCGGGGGGTCAACGGTGGTTGAAGGGTCCGCCGGCAGATGGCCGGCGGACCGAGTAGCGCGCGTGTTTTGCTGTCGATCACGAGGCTGGTTTCAAGAAAGAGTCCTCACAGGTTTTTACATTTAACATGGAGAGGCGCAGAGCTGTGCAACTTTACATTCAAACCAGGAGACTCTGTGGCATTTTAACAGTCGAGGGAAGGAGAGAGAAATCCACGCCAGTAAAACTATTCCTTCTTCTTTTTACTTTTGAAGACATGAATCCTATACAGTCGACTATTAAGCTAATAGAGTGTGTAACTTTGTGCTACTCTTGTCCAATAAAAAAACCGAAAAAAAAGCTACGTGGATCCATAAAGCTCTTCTTCAGCAAATCAGGGTAAATATCGTTCTTCTATCTGACATATGTGATGACATATAAAATCAAAAGAAACTATATTTATGTATTCCAATTATTGTCGCTATTCTTTAACCTGTAAAAAAAAAAAGTACTGCGTGTATGTATGTGTGTGCGTGTGTGTGTTATGGATTATCAATGTCAATCAATATGGTGCAATGCTCTATACACAAAGTAAAAACAAAGGCCAACAGATTTGTCACAACAACAACAACACACAAATGCTCCCCGTTTTCCCTCAAATTGGTCTTCGAACGTCACACAATCCGCGACATCTTCCTCTCATGAAGGATTTGACGGATTTCCAGCTGTGGTTCAACTGGAGTTTGTCGTTTGGTGCTGATTACTTTCCATCGTCCAAGAGATAACCAACATGCGTTTAGATTGAGGCGTCCATCCATCGGAGCACACTCCCTTCACGCCCGCCCCGACCACTGTCATTGACTCTCGCTCTCCCGTCGATGGCACGAGTTCACCGTCGGACCAATCGGAGAAAGATTCCTGTTGATTCTTGCTCTGAATGACACCAGAATGGGGAAATCTGTATTCTTGACCTGTGTGATTGTTATTGTGGAGCATTACATGATTTTGTTTGTAAAAGCCAGTCTCTGGGATTTGACACCGCAGCCCAAACCTGCGCTGATCCGTCAGGCGGGAGTTTTTGGTTTTTCGGACGGATAAATGGGTTCAAGTCAAAGCTCGGCTGTTGATTTATACCGAAGAATCTCTGAGGAAATCGGAGGTGAACTTTTCCCACTGACTGTATTTTGGCGCTGCTTTGATCAGACAGCATCTGAATCAGCTATTTGAGTTGCTGCATCAAGTCGTGGCTTCTGACACTGTTGCATTTTTAAACTCTTTCTCACCTCGAAGCACAAATTATCAGCGGCATTATGAGCTGTGAGTCAGACCAAGAAAAAAAAAAAGCATCTGCGTTCGACGATGAAACAGCAGACAAATGATGTTTAAGACAAAATAATTAATAAAATGATGTACTCGGTCTTTAAATTGAGCCACAGAAGCTGGTGCAGAACAAAAATGGAGCCTAAAAATCAATGAAATTTGTTTTATTATTTGGCCTGAATCTGCAGCTAAAAACAACCAGAATACATACAGTAGAAAAATGCGTCCCCAGATGTCCTCAATAGTCGAGTTTATGGGAATTCAAATCGTTAACGTGCATCTTTTGTCCCCCTGTTGGCCGCGGTGTCAAAGGTCAGAGTCTGTCTTCGGAGTCATTTCAGATGTTTCCTTCCTTGTTGCTTGTGAAAACACCTCAGCGTCTGAGGTCCAATGCTTTACTAGCCTCCATCGTGTGTTTTCCCAGAATGCAGCAGGAGTTACCTTTCTGCATGCTGACTCTGGGGGGGGGGGGGGGGGGGGGGGGGGG
>JASSRZ010000006.1:8805223-8820033 GCA_032164315.1 Malacoctenus gilli
CACACACACACACACACACACACACACACACACACACACACACACACACACACACACACACACACACACGCGCACACCTTTTCCCCCAGTGATCTCTGCTGGCTGATTTGGTATTCAAGTGCTGTTGCAGGCCCAGCAGGCCTAAAGCTCTCTTTGTATTGTTTTATTACCCAGGGGCTAAGTCTTGCCATACGCGCACACACATGCATGCACGCACGCACGCACGCACACACACGTGCACGCACGCACACGTACACACACATACACTTTCAAGCAGTGCAGATAGCATACAAGTGCAAAGCAGGATTTGCATATTAGTGTATTAGCATCCTGTCTGTCAGTTGGCTCTGTCTGGTTTTCTGGTTCTCTCACACAGTCAGAATGGAAAAGGAAGGATTTCAGGAGGAGGAGAAAAGGAGGGAGATAAGAAGCTGAGAGAGAAACAAGAAGAAGAAGAAGAAGAAGGAGGTGGAGGGTTGTTCACTCCTCTCTCCTAAACAGATGGTTGTCCAACTCCTACCGAGTTGTCAACCGGCCAACGGAGAGAGATGCGGGCGAAGGGATTGAAAGGAAGAGGGGAGAGAGAGGGATGAACCCTCCTTCTACTTTCTCATCTCCTCTTTTAACCTCTCGCTCACATTTCCTGCCAGCTTCCACTCTTTTTTATCCATCTCCCTCTCCCTCCTTCTCCCCTCCATCTTCATCCCAACCAGTCGTCATCAATCTCTACATTCAGGTCTCTGTTTATGACGCTCATCAGTCAGAGGTTACTATTTTTTCATCTCCACTTTGTCTCCCCGTTTCAGTGCGTTCATCCATCTCTCTCTCTCTCTCTCTCTCTCTCTCTCTCTCTCTCTCGCTCTCTCTATCATCCTCCCTTTTCTCTTCTTGAAACTCTGCTGCTGAGCACACCTGGTTTGAATACACAAACCAGAAAACTTGAAAAAAAGAAGAGAAAAACAAGAGGAAGAAATAAGATAGTTTCTGTTGATAAAATGCTGACACAAAGTACAATTTTCAGGTTATTTGGGTTTTTTAAAGGAGCGGATGCATATTTAGCAGGTTCTTTTTTTATCACTTTATGCACCAGGAATTTTAAGTATATAATTGACAAAATGTGCATAAATTCACATTATAATCGTAAAAATGTGAAGCTATTTAGCTCTCAAATATCGTGGCCTGAAAAGGAGCATCGAGCTCAAACAACAATCATAATAAAATAAACCAAAATCTTGAATAAACATAAATGAAAATGCAAAAAAAGTTTTAAAAAGAGCTTGAAATGTATCTTTTTTTTTAAATCAGCAGTTTTTGTTTCAGAAGTCAAAAAGTTTGAGACCAGCGAAGGGTTAATGAGCAACACATGTTAATGAATAACTAAAATTTTTACTGTAAGGTTGAAGCTGAATGACTTTATAAATGAAATCATCTAAGTTTCGTATTTCTCTTAAGTTGATAGTCGAAACTGTCACGTTTAGTTGTGCAATACAGTCATGTAGTTGATGGTTCTGTTGCTTCATTGCATGAAGTCTTTAAATCTGCAGCAGCTTCTCCGTGTGGAGTTTGCAAGAAAGTTTTTGTGCTCATATAGATTTTATTGGTGCCACTTTTCCCCTCCTGCAATCTGAAGACATTGTCATCATATGAAATCGATTCGAGTTCATCTGTGTTTCTATTTTCCCACTGAGTGATTTCTACTTCTCACAAGATCGAATCTGCTCATTAAGCTCCCAAACTCCTCTAATCTCTGCACGTAACTGAACATAATCTGAATGTGACCTGGTGTGGAAACAAAAAGCTCGTCCCACTGGTCCTCATTCAGCTGTCAGACCTGACTGAAAAGTTTCTTTACATTGAACATGAAGCATATACGTTGTCCTGCTCCGTCTGACACAACAGGGGGCAGTATGGTTCTGTCCATGACCTCCTTCATGCCAACAAACTGTGCGTGTGATCCACAATCCCGCAGGTTTCGCACACTGAAACACTTCGATCTTATATTCTGAGAGCAAGACCTGTGAGATGCTTTCTGCTGTTTCCACCTAAATAAAGAGTGAGAGATCAACACGTGTAATTCAAAGGTGCCAAGGCCATTAAATTTACCTCTTTTTTTCCCTCCATGTAAAATCCAACTTTGTTGGGTGATTGTTGCAAAAGGTGAAATGCAGCTGAGTTTCAGCTCCATCCTGTTTCATACTGAAGGTCTAAAGATCCTCATTTTATCGCTTTCTGTTGACTTTCTGCTCCTGGAAATGAATAATGGCTTCTTGGCGCCTCCATCCCGGGTCACCGTCGTGTTCGAGGCCTCGTTTCGGAGCCATTCCTGCAGCAACAGGCGCTTTGGGGCGTTTGTGATGGTTTTGATCAAAACCTAATTTCTCCCTCTTGATGTTGTGATGGGTCCATAAAAACTGTTGATTTACTGAGAGCTCGCAGATGACACAAGCTTGAAGCATCTCGACAGAAAAAAAAGAGACAAATAAAACACTAATTAGTCCAAAATGTTGCTTTTTTTTTTACATAACTGATCACTGTCATGAAACACATTTTGGGATTTAAACATCTCTGACATATGAGAGAGTGGAACGCTATATGATATTTACACTAAAAACCCGTCATATTTGTACTTGTAGTGTTTGTTTCCCTGGAGAGACGAGAACTGACAGTTTTTGATGCTAATATTACCCCATATGAACACGCAGCCTTTTATCCATCATATCTGTGTTTGTATTCATTAGCACTTGCTGCTGGAGCTTCATCAGAGCTAAAAAGGCAGTTTGTTTTGTAGCCACACAAGACTTGCGTTGTTTTTTTGTTTTGTGCGTCCCTGGCTGTGCATTCACGCTGTTTGTGTTAAAATGATTTTGTCAGCTTGCTATGTTAGCTGCACGCACGCACGCTCGTACACGTATGTGTGCACGCGTGTGAACACATTTTTTTTTTTTTTTTAGTCCGTGTGATGTACTGATGAGAAACAGTCAAATGACAGCCGTGAGCTGTGTAATGACAGTGTGAGACTTCTGTCACTTTTCAAACAAATTTGTTTGGAGTGTGTGTCTGTGTGGGATTAGTGCTCGTGTGTGTGTGTGTATGTGCTGTCATTTATTTGTCATCTGCCAAGTAAGACAGAGTATCTTTCATCCTCTTCCTCTCATCTCGTCCCTGATAGAGAACGTAGTTTGCGCACACATATGCAGACAGACACACAACCGCGCAGACGTCGGTTGTTTGTCTCAAAATGAGCCCATAATTATACTGCTTGTTTATACTTTGTCTCCGAACAGAATGCTACAAAGTGTCGAATCCTGTTTTGTTTGTGCAGAACCAAAATAGTTTGCTTTGTCTCTCTGTAATGATGCTCCACATCACTGTCACACGTTACTCTGCAGTACACGGTGAGTGTTTGTGTGTGTGTGTGCATGTGTGTGTTTGTGTGTGTGTTTGTGTGTGTCTGAGGCTTATAATTTACACAGAGGTTTTGTCTGTCTACGCGAGCTTTGCCTCCCAGACTTGTGACACTGTGTCGAGGTGAAACGAGGAAATTGCCTCGGCTCTAATCACCAGAAGAGCTGCGCATGATGCTCACCTCGTTCCTCGGCGCCTCCACGTTATCGGAGGTGTTTCCAACTTTTTTTTTTTTCTCACTCCGCTTGTGTCCTGAACTTGAGCTGTTTCGCGGGAGGCGCTTATAGCTGCCGCGGCGCTCTGCAGTCGCAGACACAGGAAGAAGTAAGAAACCCGGCTAATTGGAGACGCTGCAACGTCTCCGTTGTGCAGAATGGGTTGAGCTCAGAAAACAGTCGGTCCAATTAAAATCAATTCATTTCGCTGATTGTTTTCAAGTGATCTGAATGTGTGCTTGAAGTCGGTGCTGTAGCCGCGAGGTGGAAGTTCAGCTCCGCTGTGACCTCGACATTCAGCATCCAAAATCTTCCCGGTGCACCGAATCCGAACTCGTTTCCCTCCGGGCTTACGGGGGGATATTGCTCTAACGAGAACGATGTGTCCCTTTAAAATACATTGAATATGTAACATTTGCAGATGTGCGCCATTAATTTCATTACTGAAAGGTCAGCGGTTTGTTTGGGCGCGTGACCTTCTGCCATTCAACCTGCACCACTTATTTCTTTAGGAAAATAATACCTATAGTTTCCTTACTTTCAATTAATTTGTATTGACTTAACTTTTTTTGGTTATATTTTCAACGTCTAAGTGACTTTAAGATACACTCAGTGACCACTTTTTCCAAAGATGTGTGTGTGCAGAGGCACAAAAGTAAAAAACGTCCTTCAAAAACTTCATTAAAAGTGAAGATTTACTCTTTCGTAAAGGCAGAGCTCATCGCTGCCTCGTGACGGGTCGAGATAAATTGTACAAGTGTACCTAATAAAGTGGCCAATGAATTTTAAAGTCTCTGACAGAATTGTGGTGTTCAGCGGTGTGTGTATGTTTGCGTATGTGTATGAGAGTGTGTGTGTGTGTGTGTGTGTGTGTGTGTGTGTGTGTGTGTGTGCAGGGGGCTTTCTGTGGCGAGTTTGTGGTGGATTCCAGCTACTCATACATATTCATGACAGGAAATGGGAACGATGCCCAAATATGGAAGAATGTGGCTTACATGAACAAGCGGACGCCTGTCAGAGTCAAATCGTGCGCACACGCACGCACACACGTGCGCGCGCGTGCGGCCCTTTAAAGCTAATTATTGCAGGTACAAAACTTGAAATCAATTCCAATCAAAGAGGGAAGCGCGCTGCACCGGGAGGAATGTGACCTCAGATGTTTGCATTTTTTCCTTTCTTCCCTCCATCTCTTTCTTTCTCTGTTTTCCACCCTCCGGCTACCTTCCGGCTGTCCCCTGAGGCGCCTTGGTTAAATGTGCTTCTGCCGGGCAAGTTGTGGCTTGTTTGTATATGCGTGTGTGCGAGTGTGTGTGCTCCTGTGGAAGTGTGTGCTGGAGCTAATGAGTGTATTAGCTGTTGAGGACGTTCTGACCATCAGGAGGGGCCAAAAGACGGCGTCAGAAGAACGACGAGCAACGCGGGCGCAGAGAGATGGACGGACAGACAGTAGCAGAGATGAACACGAGGGCACGTCTATAAATACGAGCCATCACTTAATTACATGTTGTGTGTTTAGGGAACAGATTCCTGATGCAACCAGCCGTAACTGGCACAATGGAAGTGTGCCCAGTTTTCGCAATCTCCAGTCTAATGGTGGGACGCGGCGCGGTGGAGCCGCTCCCTCGTCAGTATTCAAGGGCAAATTTCCCTGGAGGGCCGTCAAACTGCAGCACCGGACGACAGATGGATCAGACAGGGGAGCAGCGCTTTTTTTTTTTTTTTTCCTCTCCCAAGTTTGGTACCATGTCAACCTTTAAGCACAAGAGGGATGACAACGGGGGCGCGATGGAGCTGCTGGCGTGCGTCACCTTCACGTGGCGGCGGCGGGACGCGTTAGTTTCATCACAGATCTGAGGCAGAAATGAGTTTTCTTTCATTAATTCTCTGGTTTGTGTTTGTTTTGTGGCTTAAATCATTGTTCTAATTCAGACATTCATTTGTCTTCCGTACAGTTTGTTTCTCTTTAGGGTCGTGAGGTTGCAGGAGACAATCCCAGCTAACACTGGGTAGAGACAGGTAAACACAAACACACGTTCACACACACCTGTAGGTGTTTTGGATCAGGCGTTTTTTCGGTTGTGGCAGCGCCGATTTCTAGAAAACCTCACCCGTCAATGTTAACATCCGCCACCGACAGAGACCGCCCATTTTTGTTTCCACTGTTAACGAGGTAACAAAAACTCGAAGAAAGAACCGCGTCAGAAAGAGCCGGCGCGACGCAGCGTTGGTTCACGCGTCGCCCCAGACGAATTATCAACTCGAAGGTGCACACGGCGAAAAAAAAACGCTAAACAGTCGAGGAGCCACATTCGTCTCTCAGGAGTTGGCGGAGACCAAACACGAATTGCGCGAAACATTGGCTGATAGTCCTCAGGTGGCTCCTCGTCGGCTTGATGTGTAAATCGGCAAACAAGTTTGTTCCCACAGCATTAAAATGTGACAATATATAAGTGAGAGCTGTGCTGACCTGCCGTCCCCAAGTGGCCAAAACTGTAATTATTGCTATTGAACTGCATCATGACCTTTAACAGCAGCGTCCTCGGAAAAGCTGCAACACACAAGAGTTAATTTGAAAGATTTATCTCCCTATGCTGAAAGCAGATCAGGCTTCACTTGAAAACCACTAAGTCATAAACAGTTGTTGGATAAAATTAGGTACTTGTTTATTCAATTCAGCCCCACGGTGCCATCTTATTATTGCATTTATACAGCGTGTTTGGCTCCTCTCTCCCTACCTCCAAAGGGGTTGTTCATTTCGGCGCGTCCCCTCAGCTGAGCCCAGAGCGGCTCAGGTGTGTTACAGCCGCACTGAAGACGACGGGACTGTTGCCGAAGAACAATGACGGTCGAGGTGACAGAAATAAGTCAGAGTGATGGAGGGACGGCGGGTTTTTCAGACCGGCAGAGAGAGACATCAGTCTTGGTGCACTATGAATAGACTTCTGCAGCTGCCCTGCCTTCTCACTCAGCATAACACACACACACACACACACACACACACACACACACACACACACACACACACACACACACACGGTTTGTCCTGGGTGGCCACAAATGAGCGTCTGCAGCTGCCCCCTCAGCTTTGCCAGGACCTGGTCTTGCCCCCCAAGTCCCCCCTCCAAGTTCAACAGTGTGCCTTACCGGGCCTTCCCTGCAGGCCTCAGACTGCTGAACATCACAGCGGCATTAAGGAAACCATTAGACTGCGGCGTTTAAGCCCTCGTGTGTCTGCGTGGACGTGCTGTGTTTGCACTCGGTTGGCGCTCGGGGAGAAAAAAAAGGATTAGGACGGTCGGTCTGTCACCGATTAGTTTTTATTCTCTACGACAACGCACGACTGAGTGAATAACGGTCGTCCTGACCCAACACCTTTTGACAGAGTGGTCTATGTTTAGCGACTCTGGGCAGCAGGAATGGTGACGTTATACCACTCATAATGTCTCTTTTTTTGTTAATTCTGATCGCAGATATAAAGCAAAGAGACCAGTCGTATGACGGGCAGCTGAAGTTTGGCCCTCTAAGATTCCAACTCAACATCCGGCTGTGATGCAGGCACGTCTTTAGTTGCGTTTTGTGTCCATCAGTTTCCTCTGACGGCTGAGTCCAGTGATTTTCATCACGCGGGGGGGGGGGGGGGGTCAGGGGGACGCCTTTTCCTGGCATGATTGATATTTTTCATTCCAGTTTTTGACAAGAAATTCTATGAGAATGAGAGAAAGAAATGAAGAATAAAACTGGCAATGTTTTCAAGACACATTGACAGCAGCAGATGATACTCAAAGACAAAATCTCTTGTTTTTTTTATCCATCTTCACAAATTTTTACCACTATTTCCCGTTTTTTTTTTTACTTTTTTCACACTAGCTTCTTATTCGTCACAGTAGAATAAGTAGTAGTCGTAGTAGTAGCCGGCAACGTAAACTAAAGTCCTGCTTGAACTTCGTTCGATCCCTCCTGTGATTTTACCTCCAAACGTTCGAGCTCTCAGACCTGAGCGGTCATAAACACGTCTGCACTGTGGGAATGAACCAGAAAACGGGAGCTCCCCCCTGCTTTGCCCCCCCCTCCATTAAGTGCTTATTGTCACTCATTACAGGCTTCATAATAAGTGCAGGAGGGGCCCTCCAGATAAGAACATGTCCTGCAACCCAGGGACCAAACCTGGCAACCCAGATTGCTATCATACCTGACCTCGCGGTCCTGATAAATATCACGGCCATTACACACAACTGCTGCTCAATTTGGGCGACGCACAAACACGGACATGCGGTGCGTGGCGACTCACGGGCTCAGTCCATCCATTGTTACGGTATAAACTGTACATGCTGTAGTAATTTACAGTGTTGTCTTAACCTCAGCTACAGTAACCGCAGAGACAGCACGGTGTGCTGCTGCCGCTGCCACCCGTGAGTCAGGTGTACTGGTGGAAAGTGTGTGTTCAGGGGGGGAGACTCAGCAAATGTAACCAATTCAGACAATTATGCCATTATTTTTGTGAACCGACTTCCTAATGAAGAGCCGAGTTTAAAGGTCACGGAGCAGCTGCGTCGTCTAGACTCCGCGAAGTGGGAGGAGGCGGCTCAGACGTTGTCAGGAGACACTGAAAGAAGGCCAGAAAACAAAAACAAGACTTTTTTTTAATCAAAATGATTTTTTTCCATCGAGAAATTTTACATTACACGCTAATTTGATGAAGCTGGAAGGTGCAACATCATTTTAACAAGTGAGACATTGACGAAATGAACCAACAGGCTTCGTTTCAGGAAGCTTGACTGAATGTAATGAAATGAGGAGACAGTAGCAACACGAATAAACTTGATAAGTTGAAGAAAAAAAGATATTAAAAGGGACATTTATGAAAAAAGTTCCAATAATGCAAACAAAATATGAGCGTTTTGCTGCCTTTTTACAATCATGTAAAACCTACATCACTGCGTCTCTCCACGCAGCTATAGGCGACCATAACATACACTCTCTTTTCCTCTGTGAACTGTTGATGCCAGGCGTTTGTAACTCTCTGACTCACACACACGTTTACACGCACACACCCACACCTTGTTCAACACGTGAAAGCACCTCTCAGTTCCTAAAGATGAGAAATGAAAATGAGGCCCAAGGGCTTTCAGGCAAAAACGCATCCTGACAATCTTTGCAGCTTCAAACACTGACTGCGAGGTCTCATGAGGGAGTGAGTGTGTGCTCCTGCGAGTGTGTACTTCCCTCCTGCTGGTGTGTGTTGGAGCGAGGGCTTGGCGGCGGAGGGGACGAGGGGAGATGCGAAAATTGATTTTGTTAAAGATTTAATTGCTTTTTGAACACCTCTGACAAACAATGAACCGCACGCTGTTTGGAAGCTGAACTGCTGAAACGTTCGCATTTGCAAATGTTCGTAATTGCCTTCCTTAGTCAGTAAATCAGTGACTAAATGTAAACTTTCTTGAAGAGCTGTCAGCTGACAAGTCAAATTTGCAAAACTGTTCTTCACACCACTCAGAAAAATGCCTTTTTTTGCCAACCACCTTTTAAAAGTTGCTTTTTTTCAGTTCCTGCTGCTAAATGAGTGCGTTCAGACTCATCTACATTTATCTACACCTGAATAATGATTAGATATAAACTCAACTTTCTCATGTCTGCCTTGTAATTCTACCACAATGCTTTTGTCGTTGTGTTCTCTGAGCCTTCTGACTCAGATTACCTCCGCGTTTGGTTTTGTTGAGACATTTTTAGGAGAAAGTGCTGACCTGCCGATAGATAAACCAACAGTGGCGCAACACTAATGTCCTTTGTGGAGGCAATAAATCAGTACCACATTGATTCACAGGGAAACTGATATACGGTGATTACCATCAACGAGACGATCACTGACAATCCTGGAAGGCTGCGCCGACGTCTTTAGCGAGCTGATGTATCGCTCTTTCTATTTCTGCCTTAAAGAAAAACAGAGAACTGACGAAAAAGTCATCAAGTCCAGGTCGGTCAGGAAGCTGATGGAAGTGCGAAACAATTTGAGATATTTTAGAGAAAGTTGGTCGACTTTTGCAAGAAAGGGTGCAAGTTCTCACACAAAATTACAATTCTAAACGTTTGTAAAGACACCATCACAATTATGGACAATTTAGAGACACCAGTTGAAATCATGAGAGTGTTTTTTGGACGACATACCCACAGAAAAGCCGTGCATGTAGAACGAGAACATGCAGACGCCAGACAGAACCCAGGATCTTAGCGGTGTGAGGCGAGAGCACAAACCACCGCACCACTGTGCAGCCCAAATGATCCCTATCCTCGTTGTTCTTCACGATTGATCTTATCCACCCAGCCCAAAAAAACTAAACTGGCACGAAAACTCATTCGAACAAACACAGCTTGGATTCAGATTCGCAAGTTGTGGGAATGAAATCTGTTGTTCGGTGTGCGGTGGATACAAGTTCGAGCTCCTTCAGGGTCGCAAAGTCACAACAGGAAACTCTGATCGCCTTCATCACAGCGTCAAGTTTCCGGTCCGAACACACGAGCATGTATACACACACACGCCAACGCACAAAATAGCTTCATGTCTGTGTGTGTGTGCTTTTGTTCAGACTCTAATTAAACTGTGTTTTCATCACAACAGTTGGCGTGACCCCGTAACGTCGCGCACGCTCTCGCACGCAAACGCGCACATGCAGCCTTCGCCTCTCATCGGCGCCCTCACAGAGTGTCTTTGTGCGTTTCCGTGCGCCACATGTGTCTGTTGCTACTGACAAACTGGAGACAAGTGATGAGTGAGATTATGCAGGGCTGCGACTGGTGGACAGAAGCCCCCCGCCACGCTCGGCCTAATAATTTTTATTTATTGTCACATGTGTCAAACTCTGACCATCTGCCGCCACAGACGGCTGTAACCTTCAATAAAACATTTTTACAAATACTTCCAAACCCCAAAGAAACCATATATTTCCTTTGTCCTGCTGCTCCCGCACTCTTTGCCAACCTGTTTGACTTCCCCGCGCATGTTTTATGTCCTCCTCGTTCCTCAGGCTTCTTGGCCGTTCCCCCTCCTCCCCCTCCTCCCCCACCTCCTCCTCCCCCTCCTTTTCCGTGCTGATGGAAGGAGAGCTGACAGAGCTAACCAGAGTTTTACTGCCTCCTTCCTCCTCGCCCACCTTTCTCCTTCCCCTTCGTCCTCCCTCCAAGTCTTCCAGGGGAAACAGAACCCGATGGAGTTTACGACCTGATTACGGCCTGGACGCACTCCCCCGCGGCATCACACAACCGCACACACACACACACTCACTCACACAAACACACACACATACGCGCACAGGCGGAGCCTCAGCAGTAGGCCGAGACTCCCAAGTTTACCTGTCATCTCACATTAGTAACCGCCAAAACGGCCACTCGAGCCACGAAGCAAAACTTACTATTCCAGCTCCAAACAGCAGCGAGGCGATTTGGGGCCAGAGAGTGGGCTTGTAATAAATGTCAATCCAATAAACACAGATCGCTCTCTGTGCCCGGGAGCAGCGAAAGTAAACTTAGACGTGTCTGTGTTTTCTGAAAATCCACAACAACCCCAGCAGCTACGAAAAAAAAAGAAACAAACTCCGGGTGCAGCGAGCTGTAAAAATAGTGGACCAATGAGCTGATAAACAATTAAGGACAGTTTTCCTGCATAGCCGGCGAGCTTGTGCAACTTTGGACAACTTGTCTGCGTTTCGTCAGCTCACCTGCTTCTCTGAACCGTTAACTGTCACCTGGGGAATATAGGCTCCTCCCACCAGGCCAATGAGTGGTTTTTATTTAGCAACGGAGGCACAAAGATGGAAATAGCGTCAGAATTCGGTGTCCGTTTTTTGGGTCACAGTTACAGTTCACGAAAAATGCTATTTTGAAATGTTGAGACTCTTTTCACGAAGTCACATTTAGAAATATTTTTGCTCAACACTGCCAGTGGAATCAGACCAACTCATGGCCACCTCAGCGGCTCGCAGAAACTGGGAGCTTCTTTCATTCATTTTTCTAGACGGCTTCTTTTCCATCTTAGCGAGCTGGAGCCAAACTAAGCGGACTTTGAGCGAAGGCAGGTTTCACCCTGCACAGGTTCAGGACAAACCCAGAGAGACAGATGCCCACGTAAACACACTGAAAACTCAGGCCACATCTGGGCTCCAACCCAAAACCTTCCTGCTGTGAGGCCAGCGTGTGCTTCACTTCTCCACCCCGCAACATCCAACACTGTTACTAAAAGGTAAATAAATTAAGTCTGATAAATGGTTGATTGGAGGAGGCAATGAAATAAAAACTGAACAAAAAAGTAAAGTTGAGCATTTCTGAAGGATTAAAGTTTGTGCAATCTTTCGCTCTGTGAGTTTATTTGCATTGTTTGCGGTTTCATGCTTGGCTCAGCATGGCCTCCTGCCGTAGTGTCATCGGGCATGGCGCTGGTTCTGTTAGCGCGGTGGCAGCGGAGAGCCTGGTTGCAGGTTTGCCACATCGCGCGTGTTAATGAGCAAACATGATTGAGGCTGCGAGGCGTGACGAGCCTGCCGAGGCGCGAAGTGTCGGCACAAGACGCTGCGATCAAAATTCAGCTTCACAAATCGTGACCTCTCCTTCGACCCCCGAACCCAACCATTCAGACCTGATAAAAATAATAACAAACATATTAAAAAAAAATCAATTAAAGTGCCGTTTCCAGAGTGCAGAGTCAAGCCTTCGACTTCCTGGAGGGCCGCTCGGCGGTCAAGGTCTGGCGAGGTCGCCGTTCCAGCGGAGACGAGCGGCCAGCTGTCAGGAACAGTTTGTGCAGGCTTCTCTATCTGCACCGCAGCTCCCACGAGCACTTTGTACTGTCATCATCAGGTGTTGGCTGGCACCTGTGGCCTGCTAATGATCAGAGAGTCAACCACTGAAAACGCAATTATATTAACATCTTTTGCGTCATGACCAGACGATTAGAAACGGTCGAGGTTTCTCGATTAGAAATTAAGTTTAGTTTGATTTTTTTCCGTTTGGAAGGGAAAAAAAATTCAGTGGCAAACGCGCTTCACCTGCAGGTCCGGATGCGCAGATTGTGCACACAGCTACAGTAGTTGGTGGTGCATTAAGGCGCCGTGCTACAGTCGGATGTCTGTGTCTCGCTGTAACGTAATAAAGAAACCGGCTCGCTGCCACACAGACCTGCCTCCTGTGCAGCAGAGCACTCTGGGTAAAGTCACCACAGCGTCCCCTGAGACAGAATGTGAAACCGCCGAAAACGGTCCCCACACACACACACACACACACACACACACACTGCACTTGTTCACGCAGGGAGAAGGAGCGCGAGGAAACCTTTATGAATAAACAGATGAGGGTCCATTAGTTGTAATGTTGTTATCCAGCTGTCTGAACTGTGACCCTGCTCAGGGTGTGTGTGTTTATGTGAGCGGCCCCCGCTGAGAGCGGCAGAAAGGTTACCAGCCTATTTTAGTAGTCAAAGATATTTTTTGAAGGGATCCCTTTTCAAACACAACACATTAGCCCCCTAACATTTGGGCTCGCATGGCTGCGTTGATCATCTCTCGCCACCTTCTTACCGGCTTACAAAACATATTTCTGCGCCGTTGTTTTGGCCCAGTTTCATTTTCAAACCCCGGCGTTGACTTGAGATATTTTTGCGAAATTCTTTGGTTGAGGACAAAAACATTAGAAGAATCACAATAATCCCTTTTACAAGGTAGAAATAAAAACCAAAAGGCTTCAGGTTGGAAACAGTCTTGCTCCAGCTTTCATTCATGTTAACGTTTGTATTTTTAGGTGAGAAAAACTACAGGAATATGTACAAAAATATCAATATATTCAAGAGCAGATGGAATTATATTGTATATGTGAGTAAAAAATGTCATTCATGACAAAAAAGATATAAAATGTAATTTATAGCCTTCAATGCTTTATAATTTTTAAACATAAGTAGTTTTTATATCAATAAATATATTGAATTCTCGTGAAACGCTAAGGATTTTTTTCCCCTTTTTGCTCTTGTTGCTATCACAATGACCACTAGAGGCAGCAGCAGACACATTCGCCTCCTATTTCGACTCCTCAACAATTAACTCCTTCTGCAATTCCAACAATTAACAACCAGCTTTGAGATGTACCACAAATAAGACAACAGATAGATGCTCTTTTCGCACGGTAGTGAAAATCAACAGGATTTCTTGACTTTTCAGACGCTCGTTGCATAAGAGAAACACAAGGATGTATTTTGTGTTTACCGAAATAAATTCTTGTGTTTTGAATCTCACCCATGAACAAAAACCCTCTTATATAACTGTAAATTCTCCGTTATGATAATTTGCCGGCGAAATGAGTGATCGCAGTGTTCAAACTTACAGGTTCCTGATGTTCATAAACTGCATGGGAACCTCGAGCATCTTTGTTCTCAGACTTATTCCCTCGAGTGGAGACGCCGCTGCTGCGTGTTGATGCTGATGATAATTAGATCGATGAACATGAAAATGAAGATCCTTTGCTTTAACTTGGTGATGTAGATGCTGACTCTGTGTGTGTGTGTGTGTGTGTGTGTGTGTGTGTCGTTGTGTGTCTTTGTGTGTCTGTGTGTGCGTTTGTGTGAGAGAAAGGTAGTGAGAGAAGGTGTGTGAATGTAGTGCTGAGGAGAGAACTAAAGGGCCATTTATAGCTGTCACACAATGACAACCATTACCCCTGCATTTACAATGCTCTCAGCACATACTGTCAGGAAAACTCTGCACACACACACACACGCACACACACATATACACACTCACATGCATGAACGTGTACACGCACACACACACACTTCCCGCTCCACCTTACAGAGCCTAATTATCGACACCTCTCTCTGTCGGATGAAACAAAAAACTGCTCTATTTTCAGACTGATGGAGTCTGAAGTCTCTCTGTCGTTTCCTTCTTCTTCTCCCCCTCTCAGCGTCTGTTGTCGTCTCTGTGCGGCACCTCGCCTGCCGCCCACCCCCTTATCCGCCGTTTGATTCCCGACTTGTTAAATAAGACTCAAATTAAAACAGACAATGAGGAAAGTTTCCCCCTCACAGCCACTTTCATTTGTTTTGATTGTTATTCAGTCATGGAAGGCAGTGTGCCTCTGTGTGTGTGTGCGTGTGTGTGTGTGTGTGTGTGTGTGTGTGTGTGTGTGTGTGTGTGTGTGTGTGTGTGTGTGTGT
>JASSRZ010000006.1:8902478-8915148 GCA_032164315.1 Malacoctenus gilli
CACACACACACACACACACACACACACACACACACACACGCACACGCACACGCACACACACACACACACACACACACCGCCTGCTCTCTAACCCCTTCCAGCCTCTTTTTCCCCTGCTGAGATCAGGATTGAGGGAAAATGCCCAGGAAGCAGAATCAGGTTGGAGGGTGTGGTGATGGAGTGAAGAGGGAGGAAAGGAAAGGATGAAGGGGGGTTTGGGGGGCTATGTCACTCACTGTGATTGGTCGACGGCTCTGCAGTCTCTGGGAGGCCTGACGGCGGCTGCTGGTCCTCTCACCTCGTGTCCACCGCTGGTTCACCAGCTCGCCTCGGAATTCATTTTCTGGAGGATAAAAGGAAATAAAATGGAAGGGATGAATGACAGAGATTTGAAGGAAAAAAAAGAAAAGATATACTGTCAAACAAATCAATTCTAAGCAGCACGGAGGGGTGGGGGGTATAGGGGTGGGGGTTGACGGAGACGTCCTCTCCAAAAGGAAGACTGTGGAGACAAATTTACCCCACCCCACCCCGCATGCACGCACGCACGCACGCAGGCACGCATGCACGCATGCACACACACAAAATATGCATGTTGAGTGCCCAAGCTGGAGTCCCTGTCAGTCTGCTATTAGAAACAATCAAAATTGAGCATTATTATCAAGCTTTTCATGGTGCATGTTGCACGCATAGCTGTGAAGGGGGAGGGGCCTGAGGGGCACAGAGTGGTCAGTAAATAATGAATCTTGCATAAATCATCCCTCTTGTTTCCCCCTTCCATCTCCTGTTTTTTTCATCAAGGTAATAGCTTTTCACTCCACTTTGTGATAATGGCCACCAACAACCAGAGATGACCCCCCCACACTTTGCGTTTTAGGTACTTCTTACAGTGGGGGTGTTAACCCAGCAACAGAACAGAATAAAAAAAAAGCACACACAGCAATGTGAAGTTCACCAGGAGGGTGGTGGCTTTCTCTGTGAATGCCCAACACTGAACTTTCAACCACTACTGCAAACATGCAGGCCTCTGTGTGCATGTCTGCATGCGTGCGTGCGTGTGATAGATATTGGAACTTTATTTTGAGAGGGGGGCAGGATTTTGAGTGAGGGATTGGGGGGAGCAGTGTGTATGTGGGTGTGAGAGTTGGGGGGGGTGCCCATCTTGCTCCCACATCCATCATGCCTGTGCCTCTCCTTTTGAGTATTTCTGAGCTTTGGCTCACTCTGTTCAACCTGCCAGCTGAAGATGCAGATGTCTTACAGGGAACAACTCCGGTTCTCAAGGGTCTCCTACTGTTTAATCATGATGAGAGTACTGTCCAGACCCTCCCACCCCACCCCACCACCAATACCCCCACCCCCAGAACTCCTGCTAACTACTAACTACCACTGCTAACCGCATGTCCACCTTGAATAGTTGTGAGAGAGCAGGAGCGGTCCCACCCTCCTACTCTTTCTCAGATCACCTACACACAAGAACCTCCACAAAGTTCAAGGCAGAAATATTTGCAAAGAGCTTGCTTTAATTCACAGCAGCAATGACACTGACCTGCATCTCTTTCTCTCCCAGCTTTCTTTTTTCACGACAGGAAGGAAGGAGAGCATCCATTCATCATTGTTAGGAGCGGAAGCCTGAGGAGGTCCCAAACCACCACCCAACCCCCTGGCCCCGCCCACAAACATGCTGTGGTGTCTTTTCAGGACAGGGCCAAAGGCCATGGCAGTGTCTGACAGTAACTCTGTGTACTCATGTAATGATTCTTTCAGAATTCCAGACACAGGACAACATATGGAGGGGGAGCTTCTTGATCACGAGGACTCCCCCAGCCCCCCAACTATACCCCCTCCTTCCAAACCTGATGTTTCATGGATAATTCCCCCTAAAAGAACTCCTGCAGCTGCCTCAGCTGCTCATAGTCAAATAGAAATTAGCCATTAACCAAGGAGGTGGGCTGACAGCCTGTTTTTGGATCACTCACAAGCATTGGTCAAAACTGAAATCATATGTTAAAAACTCTCAACACAGCCTGCATTCCCATGATGCATCCCAAATAAAAATTTCATCTCATCCCCAAAACTGTTTCTCACCCATAAACACTTCATAGACGTCTCAAAAAAGTTCATTCAACCAGAACACTTGCAAATAGTCTCCCTTTGGAAGTAAACACCTTCACTCACATAAAGCATTGAAGAAAACAAATGTTTTCTTAATAAATAACAAGAAATAGATCTGATAAGTGTAAATACATCAGTATTTTCTTAGAAAAGCATAGATGCTTGATCTTTGATTGTTGTAAATGACTGTAGAACTTTGATGTACTGCAACAAGGACAAATCACAAATGCAACGAGTTATGTAAAGATTTCTTTTCCCTGTGCCATCACGCAGGTACTTCAGGACCCTCCAAAAAAGTTGACTTTAAACAGAAAACTACATAACCTCAGAAGTCCAGGGGGCAGAAAACAAATCAATAAAATGTAAAAAACAAAAAACAAACCCAAAACAACAACAACACATGTCCACTGTAACATTTACTCCCTGTCACCCACATTTAGCCACCTTCTGATTCTCACTACATCTTATGTCTTCTTTGGAGACACACTTGGAGGTTGAACCTCTTTGAGTGTCTGATTCACAATCGGCATGCTGCAAAACAAATATTTCCACAGCAAGCATTCACTGCATCCATGACCTGGTTACTCATGAGACCAAACACAGATCACATCAATCAATCGGTGTTCATCTGATGACACTCTTCTGCCTTTGGAGTAACTGAATCTATTTATTCATTTTTATTGTCGATATTTATATCATTTTGATCGATTTCAATCTGGCTGCTTCAGAAATTCCTCGTGTTTTTTTAATCATTCTATTTGGTTATGGTTTTGGTTTTTCTTTTTACTGATTTTAGGGAATTGTGTAAACACTTGAAAAAAAATTGCTTTAAACCAGAGTGCGTGGCAGGTGGTGGCAAAGAAATGAGAAAAGACTTCATACACTTTTCAGACAGTAGTATCAGAATACATTTTGTCTGAAAGCAATGAAAAGTGTTTCACAGCTTGAGCTGCATGGACTTCCGTTTTATAGACTGTTTACCAAATTCTGAACATGTGACTTCAGTTTTGAAATTGTAATAAGTGAGGGGGTTTGTCATGTGCCAAACAAAGCTCCTGAATTATGGCAGACCCAGTCTATCCACATCAACTCCCATAAGCATGCACGCATGCACGCACACACACACGAACGTACGCACGCACGCGCGCACGCACGCACCCACGCACTCAAAGAAAACCAAAGTTTGGAGTACAGGGCAGCTTACTGTATTAGTACAATTTAGCAAGTAGACCTAAATCCATAGTTAGATTAAATACCAGGCTGAATTGTCTCTAACAGTATTAGTGTTTGAATTGGGTGGGGTGGAGGGTTGCCCAGCTGTACACCCCTGCTCTTGTAAAGCAGGATTTAGACCATAACCTAGTGTGATTACAGCAAGCTCAAGCTGGAGAGGCACAGGAATCAAAAGTTGCACAAAGCACACACAAAGCGTATTTCCCTCTTTTTCTGTGTGTAAAAAAACACACATACCTTAAGGTCAAATGGAACTACTTGGTAGGAGGAGGCTGAAGGACAGTGCCAGATGCACGTTCTTATCAGTCATTGGATGGGTGTGCAGGAGGAGGTGGCACCATGGTAACCAGCTGTGGTTTTATTGACACCTTTCAACATTTCAACAGTGAAAAAAGACAACTGTACAGCAACTGGCTCATAGTCCAGTTTGCTTCAAATTTCCATGGTGTCGCACTCCAAATTTGTGCTTCACAGTTTAATTATTTCCCATTATTTACTAGTCAATGTATTCCCCTTTGAGTGCAGAGGGCATGAATCTCATTATTTCTTGGTGGCCGTTAAAAGCCCTGGCTGACCCTGACCTTTCTCCTGCTTGTATTGCTTTAGATTTCTGATAGGCTTTGAATGACAAGGGTGCAATTTGGTCCCAGCTGCTCCTCCAACATGTTTATTGCTCTCCCTCCCTCCCTCCTCTGGCACCTGCTGTCCTCTCTGTCAGCTATTCAAGCTTTCATAAATAGAAAGGTTCTCCAGCCATTAAAAGGAAATAACACACACACACATGCACACGCATACATGCACACACGCACACAAGCACGCACGCACACCCACCCACCCACACACGCGCACACAAAAGAGTAACTTCATCTCCAGCCTGCTACACGCTCTGCAGTTATGGCCTCCACCACTGGCAGCATAAGGCACCAATAACCCAATTCTGTAATCCCCTGAAAGTAGGCTACATTTAACAGGAAACCTATAAAGAAAAAACAATGGGTGTGTCATAATTTCTGTCTACAATCCGTAAATCTTCAACTGGCTCAGGATAGTATCCAGATAGGATAAATATTACTGCTGGAAGACACATCCTGCTATGATTTGATCCTTCTATTTATACTCACTTTTTTCTGTAATCTGACTCTCGTGGATTTTTTTCTGGAGTTGTTTGATTGGTTTGCTGCAAAAAAAAAATTAAGCTCTGTAGTGGTCTGTGGTCGCACACACACACACACACACACACACACACACACACACACACACACACACACACACACACACACACACACAGGAGAGTACGAGTGGATGTGGCCCTTTAGGAGTCAAGCAGGCGTATGATAGGATATCATTGCATGTCGTTAACCCGATATTAACCCTGAGATGTGGCGGGACACTCACTGAGCTACAACAAGGATTAACTGGGCCACACACACCTACTCGCACACAAACACACGCGCCTGCCGCACACACGGCGCGATGATCGAGCTGCCAGTCACACACTCACACACACGAACGCACACGCGGACCGATATCGTCGCTGACGCCACGCAACGAGCTGTCAATCACATGCAAACACTCGCTGCTCCTATTTATTTGTTCCCACAAACGCAGCACGGCAGTGTTTATATGAGGACGAGCAGGACAAACACTGGTGAGGCTTGACGATAATAAAACTTGTCCACTTTAGGTATTAAACTTATTTACAAACTTTTGAATGAGGATGTTGAAAATAAAGCCAATGGGAAACACTGAAAAACGCTGGAAGGCCTCGGATAGTTTTGTTGGTCCACGCTTGTCGTTGTGCAGTCTGTCT
Source organism: Malacoctenus gilli (assembly GCA_032164315.1). NCBI lineage: Eukaryota > Metazoa > Chordata > Actinopteri > Blenniiformes > Labrisomidae > Malacoctenus > Malacoctenus gilli. The sequence continues at coordinate 8,907,637 of JASSRZ010000006.1, forward strand.
TTTTAAGTGTGTTTACGTGGACACAAGTCGTTTCTCATTGACAACAACATTGTTTGTTAGCACAACGCTGTTTTTATATTGAGCATATATTCACAAAGACAAACTTTCGTGACTGTTGACTCTGTAAATCTACATTTTTCAACGTGTTTTACAAACAAATGCTGCCCCCCATATGAGCCTGGCTGACACCCGAGTAAGACTTCAGTTGGACTTTACAAGCGGCGACATTTGTCTAAGTGTCTCATTGTGTTTCATTTTTCTCTCCCCACATGTTCGGCTCGGACAGCAGAGCTCCAGATGTTACACCAAGAGGCTGTGAACCGCCGCAAAGTGGGAAGGGGTGGTGGTGGGGGGGGGCAACACAGGAAGTATCCCACGGTATCCACGGTAACCTTGACATTCCATCCCAACCAAGTTCCCTGACATCTCCCACAAGTCGCTGCCGCTTCTCTGCTCGGGCCACAGAAAGTGACGCACGCAAACAGTCATCAAACATCAGAGCTGCGAACAGTCCAGTCACACACACACAAAGCTATTCTTACAGGGACCCATCTAAACACACACACACACACGCATGCGCACACACACTTTTTAGACGAATATATGCTGATGGTGGAAGCTGAAAAGTCTGAGCGGGCCGACGGGACGAAAGGATGAGCTGGACGGGTGAAGGGATACAATAACGTCCTGAAGACGCACATGAGCGTGTGAATCCAGTTATCATTAAACTTTCATTTGTTTTACACGTAAACACTAAGATTTATCTTCTTTGAAGAGGTTCCACTAAAGACATGCAGCAACGAGAGAAAGAGGAGAGCAGATTTACTGAAAAAATTGGCCAGAAGGTGAAAAATTTGAGACATAACTCCAAAATATATAGAAAACAATACTTTGACAACACTTTGTTTAGAGGATTTAACAAAAAGTGATACAGACTGAGAGTAGAAGAAAACATCCTAACCTATCATAATTTTTGTCTTGGTAACATTGGATCTTATTTGGATTGATTTGGATTGATTTGGATTGATTTGATTTGACAAAAATGTTAAAGTGCAGCATGAAAACATTCATCGCTGAATGTTTGACCTGCAGAAACGGCGACAAACACACTTTGTGCCACCTGAAACACTTCTTCTGTTCTCGGGCTTTTGATGGGAAACAAAACAACAACTGTTTCACACTTCTGGTCTCCTCGGCTCACCTCGATATATAACAAAAAGGCTCCTTGCGTTTTTAGCCAATCATCTATGTCGTTAATTATTCCTGATTTCTTTTTAGAGAATCTTTCCAGAAGGGATCAATAACGTTGATCTCTTCTCGCTATGACGTCACAATATAGGCATGACAGCTGATTTCCTGTCTAATCAACATGAATTGGCAGTTTTGCACAACGAGATCCTCTTGGTTTTCTCGCCTGCAGCCAACACCAACAGAAATGCACTCGGTCCTAATGTGGGGACGGTGTAAATTTCACGGCTCGCTCTGTGAATCACTCAAACCGACAGCCGAGCGGAGGGAAGGAACAGCTTGCAGAGGGTTAAAACAACTGCCAGGAAGAAATCAGATTAAAATGAGGTTGGATCTCATTTCAGTTTTTTCTCTGTCACTTTTTTCTTTGCTCATGACCCATTTTTCTGCCGCCGCCGCTTCTGCTTCTGCTGCTGCTGCTGCAGGAGAGACAGAGAGAGGGGCGGGGCGGCGTTACAGCCGGGATAACTTCAGTTCGCCACTTCCAGCGACAGAGAGGAAGAAAGAGGAAGACGAGCAGCAAAACGACACCCAGCGCTTGCTTGTAAACAGATTTGTAGTGCAATGCGGAGAGAAAACACACACTTATCTCGGCGCAGCTCGCTCACTAAAGTCTGACGGTGAACACAAGTGTTGTGCGAGCCAGATGTGATGCTGCAGCTGAGCAGCTGGAGTGTGATTGTGTCTCCTCCTTGAATCGATCGTTACTTTTACCGAAGGCCACTTTCACCATCGGCCGGCTGTTTCACTCTGGGACGCGAGCATCACTCTCGCGCGTCTCACTCCGTCTGGCATCGCAAGCCATCGATTCAGACCAAGCTGCAGCGTCTATTTCAGGAGTGACGGCGGATCATCCAAACACGCAAACATCTCGTCCCACGCCGCCTTTCAAACGGGTCAGCGCAGCTCCCCATACGGCTCGAGTCATGTCTGAGTGTGTGTGAGTGAGTGTGTGTGTGTGTGTGTGTGTGTGTGCGTGGGAGAGAGAGGAAGGCGGAGGCAAAGTGAGAGACAGTACCTGTCGATGATAACAGGGTCTGAGGGCGTCTCATTACGGTTCCCGCAGCTCTTCTTGTCACAGCACCGACTAAGAAAGGAGAAGACCGTCAAAGAGAGAGACAGAGGGCAAAGTGAGGAAAGACTCTGACACGGTGAACATTACATGCAGGCTCTAATTCAGACATTCAAATCAGAGCGTGACGGCACATTATCGGCCGCGTCCGTGCTTATATCCGGAACTCGTCGCACAAACGCACGGCTTTTGATCAAATCCGTCTAAAACAGGCCGAACGGGTGTTTCACTGAAAGTCTGTCGAGCAGGCCTTGTCTGAAAACACGGATAAAAATAGACGCAGAAAGTGTGTGCAGCGCAGAATCTGAAAGAAACGCACGAGTTTTTAAGGAAAGCGGCAGGTGACTGTGTGATACGTGCTAAAAGCTTTCTATAGTTGGGCTGCTGTGAGTCAAGTGACTGCTGAGTATTGACGGCTTAAGTCCTTTAGTCTGTTTTTGGTTCGTTGCTTTAATTAAGTTCGTGGAAAGGATATCAAATCCAAAAAATCAGGAAAATAAACTTTATTTATGAGGCTAATTACCTGCTGAAAAGGTCTCAATTGGTTGGTTGTGTTTACAGTCATGACTTAACAGTCGGTTTCCAGTTATAAAAATCGCAGTTTAGTGGTCGATAGACTAAGATTACATCTTTATCGCCCCTAAAAAACACTTTAGCTTCTATATTTCTGTCGAAAAGGTTCACCAGGCTACTTTGCTTGAGACAAATCCTGGTTTTCAGTTAGTTTTTTCAGGTGGGTGAGCATTAAAAATGTGAGTTTCAATCAGTTAGTTTTATTCAAAGAGCTTAAAATCTTATCAAGTTGATAAAACTTAAAAAATAAGGAGGTTTTCTTTGCACATTTCAGCAAAAAACGGTTTTTTCTTGTTTGAAAAAGAGCTGGACCCTAAAATAAGATGGAAAATGCCTTTTCTTTAGGTGATCACGTCTTCTTGATGTTTTCTTACTCAAAAGAGAAATTTAGAGTTGAATTAAGAAAAATTGACTTGTCAAAAGTTGGATTTTTTACAGTGTTGTTGCATATTTCAAAAAAATTGCAAATTTGTTCTGATGAGAAAAGTTTTCAAACACGCCCGCAACTCACTCCTAATTATACTGATGAGCACGTGAGGTGGAGGATGAGGACAAAAGAGGCCCGAGGCTCCAGGGGAGGAGAACGTGGGACACATACCAGCTCAGACACATGAGAGGCAAAAAAAAAAAGAAAACTCAACTGGCGCGCTCACCAAAATTCAAACATATGTATTACAAGTGTGTCAAAGAAGCTTTTGGAACCTGCATCAATTATGAATAAAGGTGTAAGCAGGAGGGAGGAGGATAAAGAGTGAAAGGGCTGAGCGTGGGAGGGAAAGCTAAAACAAGAGGGTGAAACGGGGGGAGAGCGGCGGTGAGGGAGGGGAGGGCTTTGGGTGGGGTGGGGAGGAGAGGAGAGGAGAGGAGAGGAAGGGGGAGACGTCTCAGGTTTCCCTCTGTCACAGATGGCAGAGGTGGAAAGAAAGAGACGGATACGTTACACCTCACTCATTGTCTCCGCTATCGGCTGCTGCGCCGCTCTCTCCCCCCCCCCCTTCTCTCTCCCTGTCATTTGCTTTCTGCGGCTCTATGAAGTGGGTCAGCGCACGGCAACTCTGGAGAACAGAGCAGCACCAGCGAGAGGTTAGAGGAGGAGGAGGAAGATGAGGCGACACAGAAGAGGGTGAATGCAGGAGAAAGTGGACGGAAGAGCTGATGGTGGGAAGGACGGGGAGGGGGGGGGGTTGGGGTTGGGGTTGATGGCGGTGGTGTAGATGGAGCAGGGAGATTAAGGGGGGACAGAGGAGGAAGGGGGAGACGGGGGCAGAGTGGAAGATGTTATAAAGGGAGGGGTAGTGGGAAGGGAAACGAGGGGTGGGACGGGGGCAATGCAGCACTTATTGCTGTGGATCGTGGTGATCTAATCATCCCCTCCTCCCATCACTCAAACACACACACACACACACACACACACACACACACACCAAAACAATAGTCTCGGTGCCTTGAATGAGAGATACCAGGACATCCTGACGTGAAATTATGAGTTTTTAGGAGGAAAAAAACTTGGATAAATGGTGAAAATAACTGTAAAGATTGATGGTCGGAATCTTCACTATGATTTCATTTTTTGAGTCCACATGAGGACACAGCTGTCATGATCCACAAGTTGCTTTGTGGACTAAAAGACTTGATCTTTTTCAGTTCTATATGTGTTGTAGAATCATGTCTCCACTGAACTCTGAAATCAGGTGTCTTGTTGCTCCGCCCACCACCTGCATTTTGCCACCAACTGTTTCCACCTGTGTCTCATTGGGTCCCCTTGTTCCATGTGTGCAAGAAATAATCCATCCTTGTGTTTTGGTTTTGTTTTGAATTCTGAGTTTTGTGTCTTTCTTGTACCACTCGAATATAGACTGCTTTCAGCTCCATCTCCAGGAAGAGGACAGTTAAAACGTGTCTCTAAATACAAACATACAAGTGGTCACGCTCTTTTTTTATGATATCCATTGATATGTGTGTCTGTATTTGATTTTTTTGTATTTTGTGGTGTTTTGAAGTTCCATTCTTGACGAACAATCATCTGAACCCTTGTTTTGCATCTCTAAGACACTGAAAGCTTCCTTAACGAAACTTAATTATCAACACCACACAGCTTCAACCAAGACGTTTAACGCTTCGTAAGCATTTTTTGGCCAAACACACCTTAAGAAGGCTTGAACCTACGTTCCATCTGAAGACAATGAAGCTTCCTTTGTTCAACGCGAAGCTCGAATTGTGAACACGTGTTCGTGTTGGAGCGTCCAGCAAGTCTGCGGTGCAGGTTGGCTTGGTGGCAGATTGGCTGGGAGCATATGGCTAATAGCACCTCCATGACAATAAGCCACACTGATTAATGGACGCCCTGAGCTCTTTGTGGTGTGTGCGTGCGTGCGTGTGTGTGTGTGTCTTTGTGTGTGTGTGCGCGAAGCCCCCGCTGCAGAATCAGCATGTGAGAACATGAGGCAACAGCCGTAACTTTGACCTCAGCGGCTGTCGGAGACAAGCGAGTGTTTACAGTGGGGGCCGTACTTTCTGCACTGTTGCTCCCCCAGAGGAGCTGCTCCGAAAAAAACGGGCGCGGCGGCGAGGCGACGAGGCCTTCCTCCTGCGGGAGATTCATGTGTTCCTGCGCTAAACTGTTTGTTTCACATCCACAATTCATCCCTCACATGATGAACAACAATAATTTACAGTAAAATCTGTTGCCAAACACAATTTATTTATAAATTCCTTGTAAATCACATCAGAATATCAATGTTGGGGTCCTTTCCTTTTTTTCATCACGAGTTTTCTGCAGCTGCACAGCCGCAGGAATATTCAGTGAACCAGGGAATAAAATATATTAGTGTGCCTGATTTCGCAGTTAAAATCCCTGCTTGTGCATATAGATGAACCCCAATTTATATTGTTACAGTTAAAGTTGTTCAGTGACAAGGTCACGCAATAAGAACAACTTAATTCATGTGCTAAATTTGAATTTTCCTAACGGTTGTGTGTATGTGTGTGCGAGTGTGCGAGGGGTACGCATACTTCTTTGTGTCTATATATACGTATATAAATGTGTGAGTGTGTGAGAGCGAGTCGCTACCTATATTTTATAGTCAGATTGTGGAGGAAGGCCCATTTGTTAGCCGTGAAACAACAGAAGGGTTCAGATTGACTAATGAGTTTCTCTGTGTCCTAATTAACCAGGCGTCACAGACACACACACAAGCCACGCGTGTTTCCACGCACACACACACACACTCACTCCCTCCCTCCATTGTATAGGATAGGCTGGTAAAAAGCCTCTATAAATAGGAACTCTTTCCTCCCAACCTACTTCCCAAGAAATTCATCTTGAGATTATAATTAAAGCAACAACTCTGATAGCCAAAACTCATCTTCCTCAACAGATCGAGCTTGGTGCGGATGCGTGAGTGTGCGTCTGGGTTTGTACGTGTGGGGGGGTTAATGAGGGTGACAATATGAGAAATGTAGAAAGACGTGATTGGTGGGAACTTCCTGCAGATGGAAAAAAAAAAGGAAAGAAGAGGAAAGGAAAGAAGGCGGGACCAAGAGAGCGAGGCGACGTTTGACTTGAACTTTTTCAGTTTAATTCCTTTTTAACGATTAAATCTAAATAGGTAAAGTACAAACAATCCTCTCGAGTGAACACACAATACAAATCACAACAAACTAGAAAGCACTCGGTAGAGCACATACCTGTGCCAAAACCCTGTTTTCCCGTTTTTTTGAACATTGGATTTCTGGACCCCCACCAAAGTTTATTGACCTGAAAACCTTTTTTGACTGCGTTCCTGCTCTTTTTTCCATTTTGAATCAACATTGCTGCCAAACATCTCCAGCCACGGAAGAAGGAAGGAGGGAAGACGGGGGGGGGGGGGAGGATTCGAGGGGTGAGGATGAGTTGCGCCAGTCCTCACCTGCACATGATCTCGTGTGTCAGCAGCACTCTGCACATCTCAGGGTTCTTGTCTTGGCCTTCATAAACGATCGCCTGGTGAAGAGAAAAACAAGTAAAGCAGTCAGCTCGCAAGTCTGAGTTTGCTGCTTCAACTTGGGCAAACTAAGTTATGATGCAGTAAATTATATATGATCCAACCACAGAGCAATAACCGAAGTGAGGATACATACACAGGATCACTTTTGCTCAAACGTGTTGTAAAATGTGAAAAATACACTGATTTTTTTTTCTCGAATTGGAACTTCATTTGATATTCGTTGACAAGTAGATGTGCTGCAATCAGAGCCTCTAACAGGTGCCAGCATGAGAGCATGTTTGCATAAAATGTATTTTAATTTCTCTGTGCTGTGCGCTCGACAATTACAAAACGAGGGGAGGGGATGGAAACAATTAGAGGTGCTGCGCTGTTGGAAAACAAAGTGATGACGTCTCGCAGAGAGAGAAATGAAACCTTTGTGCCTTTGTTGTACATTTATTCTTTTCTCAGCCGCCGTTTACAACAGCAGCAGCAGCTCTGCAGCAGAGTGTTGTTGAGCTCACAGGTTAGTTCCCACTTCACCTCCGAGAACTCACAGTTCAGCAGTAACACCTCTACTTTCACACACACACACACACACACACACACACACACACACACACACACACACACACACACACACACACACACACA
>JASSRZ010000006.1:8920567-8970115 GCA_032164315.1 Malacoctenus gilli
ACACACACACACACACACACACACACACACACACACACACACACACACACACACACACACACACACACGCACGCACGTTTTCTACATACAAATATCTGTTTGTCTCTCCCATTTGTTTTTCTCACTCTCCTCTTCCACCACACACACACACAGACACGTCCACACAAGCACGAACCAACAGTCGCACAGTGTGAGGCAGGTGCCCACAGGTGCTGCGCACACACACCTGCCAGCATCACCGCTGTGAGAACCACAAAAAAAAGACTTATTTGCATTTTCAAACATTTGTTGTTTCCTCGCAGAGCAAAAATAAATCATCCAATAAGGATAAAAAAACAAAAAAATTCCCTTCATGGCTTTTCGACCCACCAGCAGGAGAGGAACCTGACTGAAGTGTGTAGCTGCTTGTCACGTCTCCAAACTGTAGCTAAACAGTGTTATTAGGAAACAGCGTGGCCTCCTCGGCCTGCCAGACACACACTCTCGCTCACACACACACACACAAATAATATGTGGTGCAGCGTGGCAGCAGTAATGCGAGACTGTGTCAGAGCCTGGAGTCACATTAGCAAGTGTTCAGTGCCTGGTGAGGCTTCTTGGCTGCACACACTTACACATGATGCATTAAACCAAGGAAGACAACTCTCAGGCCCAAATTGTCACACACACAAAAAAAAGAAATCAGTCTCACAGAACTGTTTATCTGGAGAAAGACAAAGATCACAGAAACACGGAAGCCTGTCAGTGTCCTGCCTGTCGTTCAGTCCCACCGCTGCTCTTTCCGTCCCCTCAGACTCTCCCATAAATGTACATAAGAAGCGCAAACAAAAACATGAGCAGAAAGATTGGATCCGATCAGAACGCTCACAACTCAGCAACCCGGAGTCCCAGAGGGGCCGTTATATCTTTCCACTTCCTACTGTGAGCGGCAGAATTACGCTCCTGTTCCTCAACACCCGCTCACAAGCCTCCTCGCTCTAATCACAGCAAGAGAAGCACAGGCAAAAACGCCTGGAGCCATCCAGTGTGTGTGTGTGTGTGTGAGAGAGAGTGTGTGTGTGTGCGTGTGTGTGTGTCTGCCCCCACCCACATACACGCTGTGGAAACACCCACCCAAAGGTATCACACACACACGCATAAACACTCATTTGTGTGTGCGCGAGTACATGCAGATCGAGGAGGGCGGCAGAGTACAGGCGGATCAGTGGAGCAGCTCATTGTCAGAGGAGGTAACAGGAGAGGTGACAGACCGCTGTGTGTGTCAGCGCGAGAGAGAGAGGGAGAGGGAGAGAGAGAGAGAGAGGGAGAGGGAGAGGGGGAGACAGAGAGAGTGAGACAGAGAGAGAGAGCATACGTGTGTTTACCTGTTTAGTCATGGAGTCTATGAGTCGAACATAAAAGTCCTGCTCTGTTCTGATGCCTGTTGGGAGCAACAAGAAAGGAGGAAACCGTCAACACGGCAGCATTTCTGACAAACAGAGCAGCTTATTAAAAGCTCTTTAAGAAATACAGGTAAATATAATGTGAGAGCAGCGGGTGCAAAATAATGATCTTAATTGTTTTTGCAGCACTCAACGGTGCACACGGATAAAGATCTGAGATTCTGGTGCTAATAAAAGCAACAATTTTTCTTTTTTTAAAAAAAAGGGTTGAATTTTCTCACTTTCTGTGTTTTTTGTTTTTGCAGGTTTGTTTCAGTTTTGTGATTTTGCCAAATGAGTCAAATAATTAAAAAGTAGGATTTTTAAACAAAAAAAAAACATTTGTGGGTGAAACTGCACAGTAGCTTCTTTTTGTGAAGTGATAATCCTGAAAAAGGTTGCGAGGAAATTGAGACGACTGAGACAACCAGCAGCTGTTCACACTGTCACACACAAAAAAGGACGTTATTCAGCTGCTGTGACTCTTTATTCTAATAAACGTCCTAAATCCAGTTACTGTTATTTAAAAACGGTACTCCTGAAACCTCAATCTCTAAACAATTTGCAGTACAAATTACCCAAATGACAAATTTAGTCTGAAATATTTCAATTTATCTGCACTCAGACATCAATGGCAATCCTCACATATTTTTCTTTCAACACATATAAAATATTAAGCACAGACTGCTGCTGTCCACAAACTGGAGCTGTGATTTTCATGCAACTCGCAGCTCAAAGTGCCATAAAACCAGCCCGGTATAATTCAGGGTGAACTAACAGTGACACTGATGAAGCCACAGAGCTGCGACGCGCCTCCTGCAACAGCTGCCCTCAAATTTCACTGATTGAAATCGGTCAAATTACACAATCGTGAAACTCTGCACCGCAAAATTTTTTTTTTCCCGCGACATAAACAAGTTGTGGCGGCTTGTTCGGAGGGCGGGACGGTTTTCGATCACATATAGCGTAAAGGGATATTTGAAAAAGTTGACAGTCAGGAAGAGTTGCTGGCTTGGTCAGATCAATGTTTTGGGTGGGACGGGTGCGCGCGCACGTGCCAGGAAAACTCACCGTTACTGTAGAGGAGCTGCAGTCGGTAATGAATCCCGTTATTGGTCTTCTCCCCGCTCGTTTCCTTCAAACAAACAATCACGTTCACATGTTAATTCTGAGCGGAGTCACGCGGAGCCGCGTGCACGCGTCCCGGCCGGTTTCCCACAAGCCCCTCCGGAGTGCGCGCACGTTGAATAAAAGGCTGATTTATGCGCTCAGTTTGTTGTATTAAAGAACTTCTGAGCTGCGTTTCCTCCACGTGTAATCACGCTGTTATTGTGTGTTTTTTTTAAAATTCTCCTGTAATTACTACTTCTGTTCGGAGGGGCCAATAAATCCAGCACCACATTCTCCAGCTGTATTTCATCTAATTTAGGCGACGTTATAATTGATGAGGAAACCGTCTGCGCCCGCTTGCTTGTAGGAGCAGAACAAGTGGTTGAGTTCAATCGAGACGTACATTAAAATAATTTGATCGCGGAAATGCAGTTTTATCTTGCAAACACACAAATACGGCAACGGAAAATCAAATGTCACCACATATTTTTTCGAAATAATAATAATAATAATAATAATAATAATAATAATAATAATAATAATTTGAAAATTCTGACTTTTATCACCGATTTTTTTTATTTAGGCCTTTGGGAATTGAGCTTGATGGATGATCTGTGTGAGGCACGTCGGCCCCGCGGGGGCTCCCGCACTGACCTTTTCCTTCTCGATGAAGTCCACGAAGTTGGTCCTCTCGATCTCCACCGGCTGACCCTGCCGGTCGTACAGAGCCAGCACGAAGTGGAAGAAGTTGGACTTCCGCAAGTTGGAGGGCGGCTGCTTCTCGAAGTGAGCCCGCGCCAGACCCACTCCACTGCGGACACATGGACGTGAAGGAGTCGCTGTTAGTCAATATGTTTAAATTGTCGCTATTGTCAAACGGTGGAATTAACAAATGTGTAAAAGGCCAGGAGAGAAAAATCAAATCAGATCCAGCATTTGCTTATTTTTGTACCACATTTGATTCTCAATTTGGGAATAATTTTGGGTTTGAAACTTGTCTGTAAATCTTTCTCATTTAAAAGTAATTTCTTCCGTTTTTAAACAGTTGATCTTGTGTAACAAGAGTCATCTTTTACCCACCTATTACCCCCTGACTCAGTAACAGCTGGAAAAGATTTTTGCTCAATTTAAAAAAAAAAATCAATGAAAATCTGTAGAATTAATTTTTAATTACTCGAAGAAGGCAAGAATGTAGATATATATTGTAAATTTTAGTTAATTTAAAAAAATGTGAGCTGTAAAGTGAACACAATGGGTAAAACTGTGTCCCAAATGTTGCCATAAACAGTTGTGGTGTAGTGAATGTATCTATATTCTCGTAATGAGGATATAAATTCTCTAAATTATGCTGACAGCCGATAAATCCACGTTTCTGTCTCCGGACAGCAGCGGTTGGCTGCATCCCCCCACCTGCACCCCCTCCGGTCCTGCGCAGGCTGCGGGGTCCCGACGCTGAAAGCGCTCCGAGTTTCCATCTTTCTGTGCGTAAAATGCCGTTTAACGAGAAAAGAAAGTGACTCCTTCACGGGGACTGAGCTCACCTTTGGGCGGCCGTGTTGGCGTCCAGCACGCCGCCCCCCTGCATCCAGCTCCGGACGTTCATGCCTCCCAGCGGCTCCTCTTTCAGGCTGCTGCCGCTTCTCTGGATGCTCTCCTGGATCCCAAACATGAACAGACCGCCGCAGCCCGATGCCTGCCCCTCCGTGTCTCGCTCTCTCCCCGCCGGGCAGTGCACTTGTCCCCCCCTGTAGATCCCTCACTCTGATGCAAGAGGAGCAACGTGGGTGCGCTCGTCTCTTCTGGAGCCGCTGCTGCTGCTGCCGCCGCCGCCGCCGCCGCCGCCGCTGCTGCTGCTGCTGCTGTGCGCTTCACCAGAAATCAGTTCCTCCGGTTTTTTTAGTCCTCGCGGAGGCAGCGAGTGTTGGGACGGAACATGTCGAGATCAGAAATGTCCAGAAGTTGCAGGTATTTCACCAAGAAGTAGAGAGGAAGTGCGGGAAGAAGAATATAAAAAGTCACTCCTGGTGCGCTCGGAGATCCACAGTTTGAGCTGTCAGGAAGATCGAGCAGCGGCCGGATCACATGTCATCATGATCTGACTCTTGCTCCGTCTTTTCGCTCTGCCTTCCTCCTCCTCTCTCCACGGCACAGCGGTCTGGGACGGGCGGTGATGTCCTGAGCAGCGCTGCTTCCTGCTCTCTCCTCTGCGCTCTCTCCCTCTGTGAGGAAGTCGCTCTGTGACTCTTCCCAAAGGACCCTCTGCGAGAACCAAACACGGGCTTCTCCCGCCCCGGGGGTGGGGGGGGGAGAGGGAGAGAGAGAGAGAGAGAGAGAGAGAGAGAGAGAGAGAGAGAGAGAGAGAGACTGCTTGGGATGGAAGGGGGAGAGAGAGGGAGGGGACACGACGGGAGGAGAGAGGAGGAAGAGGAGACGCCCCCAAACAAAGGCGAGAGGAGTGAGGGAGAGAGAAAGGGGAAGAGTCCGCGAGGCAGCAGCGGCGGCGGCGGCGGCCACGGAGCTCCTCCGTCCAGCGGTCCGTGCTCCTCCGGTCCGGATCCGAGCACCGACGCGCCGAGGCAAAAACGCCAGTTGGGGAATGTGGAGGAGGGAAAAGTCCGTCGCGCTTCTCGTCGCCGCAGAAAGCAAAAAGTTTGACTGTGCTGCAGTTTGAATCCGGGACTCCGAGGTGCTCGATGGCACTTCAGCAGAGATCCCTGCGCCACTGAAGGACCCCAAACGAGCCAAATGTCCGCGTTTACGCAAGGAAACGTGCAGAAATCTAATTTCTAATTCTAACTCTGTCGCTACCCGATTGGAGCAAACACACAATTTTATAGATCATACGTATTAATTTACACAGCCAAAAAAAAACTTTTCAACATAAAATGATTTCGTTTTCGCGTCGTTTTGACAGATGGATGGAAAATCAGCCGGCTTCAGAAATCTTCCTGCATGTGATAACAAGTCGCCTTTACGTTTCTGATCCTCGCTTTATTTACAACAGTTGTTCGGGTTTAATTGCAAAAGCCGCGTTTCACCGTCCCGACGTGTTCCCGTTATTCCCCCCATTGTGTTCGGCGGGCCCGCTCATTGCAGCCCTGCGCCGCAAGACACACAAACAAAAGTGACAATAACAATAATTAGCTCAAAATAACAATGAACATAATTGAGGATAATTGCTACCAGATTCTCCTGCTTTGTCTCTCCATCTCGCGCCATCTGTTATTTGAAACAATTTATCACGCCGCTGAAGGGGGGAATCCAAACAAAATCCAAATATTAATAGATGATTCCGCGAAGCCCCCCCTTTTTTTAATAGAATAAAGCTACAGCGTATTGATCCGTCGAGGTGCAAAAGGTCAACAACTTTTGTATTATTCAGCTGCCCGTGAAAATGATTGGCAGGGCGAGCTGGCGCCGTTCCAGGCTTTAATTCCCAAAGGTTATTGAAAAACGCTCTTGACCTTGATTATGGAGAATAAGAGTCTTTTATGCTCCAGTTTCCTGCTTATGGAGGGAGACGGTGGCGGATCAGCCCTGTAGGATTTAAGGGAGTTCACAGCTGAGAGGGGAAAAATATATGTGGATGGAGAAATGTGAGAGGCTCTCTGAGAGGGAGATAAAAAGCTGGTGCATCGGTTTGCACAGGAATAGAAAATAAAACATTCGGTTTTACTCATCTGATGCTGAACTGTGCAATGGAATAAAAACTGGAATATCAGTTTAAAAAAAGAAAAGTTTTGGTTTAAAAAGTAATTTCTGTTTATTTTGCGGTTTATTTTTTCGTTCAAAATTATAGAATGTAATCTTTATTCCTAAGAGAAACTGAATGAGGGCTGTGCGGACCTGGAATCCCTTATAAAGAGTACATAACACCCACAAAATTACCTATATAACGTAGAAGTACGTTATCCTTCATATTAAGAACAAATGGACTTCAAACGCTGTATAATATGAGGGAACAGACAGTGATTAAGGTGCATTCTGATGCGTTAACGTGCAGGAATTTCATGAGAAACGACGCCAAAGAACAAACACAAACATCTGATTCGATATTAAACATTCTTGAACGCTGTTGTGCAGAAACTCACCGAGCAGAGACAGAAGCGGTCCTCAGTGTCTCAGGCAGAGGTTTGTTCTCCGGATGGGAGCTGGTTTAGTCCTCAAAAACGGCGCCACAGCGCTCCCGTGTGGCCGAACCCTGTAATTACAGACGGCTTCGAACAAGAGTCGCGACATTGCGCAGATTAAATCAGATGACATCAAGGCTAAAACTACTTTTGATAATGTTTGTATGGCAGGAAATTAAATCCAATTATACTAATATAATTTGAGATCATTTAAAATAAAATAGTTTCTAACTGAATTACCACAAATGACAAGATTTAAAATATTTCACTTACGATGAGCCTATTCCCTCATAAACCACAACGTCACACTCACACAAGAGGCTGTAAAGAATAAAACGCCTTGAGAAGGTCCAGAGTGGATGGTTCATTTTATTTTGACATTCAATTTTTGTAAAATAACCAAGGCAATGCCAGGCATGAAGTCCAAAAATAAGCAACCGCAGAGCATCGCAACAGACGACAGACCACATTTGGAGCCTCTGTCACTGAGCAGCTCCTAAATTTGTGTGTGAAGAACCTGATGGGAGGTTTGATTTCCCCTTTATCTTCAAAGCTTTCACGGGGAGTCTCGACGAGAGCAGCCCCCCCCGCCCCCCAAACATGTAAATCTGAGCGAACCCGTCAGTCAGAGACAGCTGTACCGCAGCGGAGCTGGAAAATCACTCCAACACTTCACTGTTTTGAAGCAGCTGTGGATCCCGTTCACGCGTTTGAGTTCAGGTTTTGAAGAATGAGAGAAATTAAACATTACAGGGGACTTTTTCACTTTTATTGGAGGCACCATCAAAACAACGAAGCTGTACCTTCAACTTCAGCCAAAATCTATGGATGAAACGTTTTGAAATAGATTATGACAACTAAAGAAAGTCAATCAAGAACAGCAGTTTCATTTAAACTGATATCCACTGAAAGAAAATTGATGTTTGAAATATAAGCTGTTCTTTCAGCTCATATCCACTGAACAGATGAAATCAATCATGCAGCTGAAACCTCCAAAAAACACTGAAAACTAAGTAAAATCAATTAAAATACTCCAAATCCTTCTTTTCTTGAGATTAAACTTGAATTGTTCCAGAGTAATCAGATAAAATTAACTGTCCTGGCGGTGAATTGAATATGGTAGAAATGTTATTGATAAATGATATTAATCTGATAGTTTGTAGACTCTGAAGGACAAACAAATGTTCCTGGAATCAACAGCTGACAAAACTGAAAGCGCACCCTGCAAGTTACTTCTGGTTTAATACTGTCCTGTTAAACTTGCATACAGCTGCCAGTGACCGTTTTCACCGGGTGGAGCGCGTCACGTTCCGTCCTGCGGGCGACCTTCACCTCGGAGCTGAAGGTCACCGCCGGAGGTTCGCCGTGAGCATTTTACTGGCGCTGCGCTTTGAAACTCAAAATCCAAAAAGGAGCGGAGCCGATGATCGGATGAGAAAGTCGTTTACAGAAAGTCCGTATGTTCACTTTTCAGAGGAACATGTGCAAAATACATCAAACTCTACAATTCATCTCTTAAAAAAATAAACACAGAGAGTTGAGGGAGCGCCGGCCAGGCTGGATCCTACACTGACCATGTATTCATTCTCAGCCCTGCAGCCGCCGCTCCCCGCGTGTCAAGAAGAAAAGTCATTCATAGCAATAAGACCTTTAGTAATAGTGGTAGTAAATAATACTTTTGAGGGTTAACGAGTGCGTCTCCTGTCCCTCTGCGCCACGCTGCTCCCACTCCTAACAGTAGAGGGCACCGGAGTGATCACGCCAGCCTGAAGGCGCGTCATGCGGACAGGAGACGCACGAACACTGGCTGGTCTCACGGATCCCAGAGCTCGGACCACGGCCGGCGTCTGACCCACAAGCCCGACGACGAAGCGAACTCGTGGGCCGCCGCGCGGTGAGCCCGGACTCTGACCTTATTAACATATCAACACTCCTCTGGTTTAATATAGATGCCATACAGAGCAACATTTATATACATCACACACTAACAGGGTGGGCTGTTTCCTCGTACACGGACATCAGAGGGTATTTGGTTGCCGACAGCCACAGAACAGCTTTGGAGCGTTGCTAGTATAAATGACATTAGTGCAAATACAACCCAAAACAAAGAGAAATGGTAGAAAAAACATTGGTAGCAAGGTTAGAGCACACTGGAGGGGGACAAACAAAGTCTGTGGTCAAGAATGGCAGCGTGCAAGCTCTACATATAAGCGTGCATCAGGACTCGGCATTCTCAAGTTTTAGTCTTTCACTCACACACTCCCAACACACACCCCTGCCCCGTTTGCATGTAAAGGAGCAGACCGAGTGTGTGTATGTGCGTCAGCATGTGAGGTGGGTGGGTGGGTGGGTGTGCGTGGCGAGGGGGTGGGGTATCAAATGGCTCAATTTGCTGGTAGTAATATTCGATGGAGTGAAGCGACTGAGCAGTATTGATGGTCTGAGCGATTGAAAGGGACGAGGTGATTGGCTCCTCCCACCAAGGAGTCTCAACAATCAACATAGTAAACGGTTGAAACAGCGTCACACTGAAAGCAGCTGATTGGGGAGTCCAGCCGAGGACCATAAAGAAATCAAAGCCAACGGCGGCAACGTTTTGGGCTCCTTGTCGGCTCGGCGGACGAGTTTCCACTGCACGCTCTCAGGACGCTGTAAGTTAAGACGCAGCTGCGGCCTGCGGTGGATCCATTTCCACGCCCGCTTTCCATCACGTGCTCAAATCTCAGACCGTCTGCGCCGTGCATGTTTTTTTCCCCCCTCTTCCCAAATAAGCAGTGATGCAAATATGACCTTAAAAATAACAGTAATATAAAAAGTTTGGCGATGAGGAGTAGCACTGTTTCTGCTGGGACCAGCCAAACAGCCTTAGGTCAAAAGCTTGACACTCGAAATGAACCGCAGTTATTTCCATGTGAACCCGCTGATTTGTTCAAACTGCAACACTTAACCGGACCACAGCATGTATCCTCTGCTGAGCACCAGGCTGCAGGTCATGTCATGGCCTCGAGAAACAACATTCAGGCTCTTGGTTTTCACTAACACACAAACACACAACTGCTGCCGTCCAGCAGTACATTTTACCAGACCGAAGCATCTGTAGACTTTATGAAATGTTAAGACTTTTGTCACCGTTTTCCCACCGGAAACCATCCGTTCAGCCTCAGTCCGTCACCGCCGTCCTAAACCTCCGACCCCTCCCTTCGTTTATCATGGCACATACAGGACAACAAGGGTATCCAAACACTTGAGACATGTTCTGCCATGAACACGAGTTTTCAATTAAATAACATCAGAGGAAGATTTTGGAGATGTGAGCTGAGGTCTAACACCTCTAATTTATAAAACTAGAAAAATTAGTGATGACATTCTTCCTCCAGGACTTCACATTATGTGGACATGTTAAACGTTCAATTATTCTGAGATGAGAAGACTGAAGTTCAGGGTTTGTTTGTTTTTTTTAAAAAATCAGATCTTTGCTCTTGTTGTTTTCCAGGCGCAGTAAATGTACCTGTGATTAAACCACTACCAGTCTGAGTCAAACATATGAGGAGACATTTTTAGATCGACACCTTGAAGACAACTACATAATAAATGGCAATACTGAGATGCTGTAATTGTTTTTGAGTCCAACACTGAAACATTATTTGGATGTTTTTCTCCCCAAACCAGTCGAAATGAGCTCTCTGACGTGATCGGGCAGATGGAAGATTAGAATATAATCAGGAGTATTTAGGTCGTGTGTTTATAGGTGCATGCATGTATGTTTTGTGTGTTACTGAGGAGCTCAGAGGCTGCGTGGGGATGGAGGATGTTCCTCAGGATGAGATGAAGGAGCAGCGGACGATTCCCGACTCTCCACTGGAGAGGCAGAGTCCAGCTGACGTGTGGGTTCAGGGTCAGCGGGGGTCATGTCTGTCTGGGGTAACTGTGATGGCGTGGGGTGAACGAGGGCTGGGGTGATTTCTTGGGAGAGGGATGGAGGGGTGTCGGGCACGTCCGATGTGTCAGAGGTGTGGGAAGACGGCGATGAATGATCAGTGTTTGACTGGTTCTGCAGAGGATCACTCACGAGTGAAGAACAACAAGAGGAGGATGATAATGAAGGTTTAACGATGTTCAGGGGTGAGGAGGGCATACCAGAGGAGGAGGAGGAGGAGGAGGGGGAGGACGAGGCTAATCCCTCTGACCCTGCAGGTCCATTATCTCTCTCCTGTTGTGTTGACTCCTCCTCTTTCCCATCGCAAGGAAGTGCGTCGTCCTCTTCCTTCTTGATCGCCGGAGCTTCTTCCTGTCCTGCAGGGCTCTGATTGGCTGCGGGTATCTCTTGGTTGACACCAGCGGCTGGTGATTGGCTCTTGAGTTGTGAATGGCACAGAGGACAAGTCTCCTGGACATACAGCCATTTCTTCAGACAGCCAGCGTGGAAGAAATGACTGCATGGCGTGATCACAGCACTGTTCATGTCCTGAAAGGAGAGAACGATTCATATTAGATGAGCTATAATTTGAACCCTAAAAAGGTATTTTCACTCCTGCAGCCTCGTTAGACACACGGAGACCAGCTCGTACCTGATAGCAGATCGCGCAGATGTCATTGTACTGCTCCAGCTGTGCGTTGCTGGCTGTAGGGAGGCTCTTGATCTTGTTTACGGCGTCTCTCCTGAGCAGGAAGCTCTGCCAGCCCAGCTGGGCTCTGAGCCAGACGTTATAGTAGGAATGGACCAGGATGATGGTGCTACCCATCACGCTCCACTCCCCAAACACAGTCTCCGACACGCCGTAGCACACCACGCACACCGCGACCTGGGACGAGAGGAGGTCAAAGACAGTGATGCTCCGGCCTCTGCTTATGTTCTGTGTATATGACAGAAAACACACAAGTGTGGCATTTTACCAGAAACTCCAGCAGTCTGTAGGTCCCATTCACACAGTAGATAACTTCATCCATGTTCTCCACTGGAGCTTTACGAAACTCCTCCACCATGAACAGAACGTAGATCAGCAGAGTACCAAGAACCTGGTGACAACAGAGGGGCACGCTTGTCTTTAATTTGACCTCGTAATATAATCACAAAACTTACAAACGCTGGTTTCAATAAGCCCTTTTAAGGCTGTACTTGAACATGAGCTGTGTTTTCGTGCATTACCTGTAACGACGTGAGGATTGAAGAGGAGATGATGATGAGAAGCCAGAAGTCCATGTGGAAGAACTGACAGATCATATAAGCCATGTATGCCGGAAAGATGAGCAGGAAAAGACACAGCGACACGGCTCGGAAGTGCTTCCACAAACTCCTGCAGGAAGGCAAAGAAAAAAGTGTTGACATTTAACATTTTCTCTGAACGCCGTTTCATTTTTGAGTCATCAGCGTTTCATGGTTGCGATGTTCATTCTGTCAATGGAAATAAGTTTGTCTCACTTGTCTCTCGATGCTCCCAGAGCCAAAACGATGGGGTCAGCGATCTCCAGCATGGACTGCAGAATGGAAGCTACAACAATGAAGAGGATGATGGAGAGGAGGAAGGCTCGGTGGATGACCTGCAGCTCGATGAGGCCGGTTTGGACAGCAAGGATCAGCAGGGTGATGCCTTCTGTCATCCCCCTGCAGAGAAAAACAACACAACGCAGATGTGATCAAAACAGAAAACTCGACTCACAACGAGTTACAAACACACACAAACGCACTGCTGCCTGACCTGTGCATGGTGTTATCATTCATGAAGGCTCTGTAGCCCTGCAGGTAGAACTTGCACAGTGTGAGAACTCCCAACGCGATGAAGGAGACGGTGAAGACGAGGCCAAGCAGAGAGTATGGAGTACTACAACACTCTGCAATACTGAGGAGGAGGGAGGAGAGTTAGTTAGTCAGTTTGAGGACAGCCCAACACAAGCAGCTCGATAGACTGAAGCACTCTCACTGCATCTTATTAGGAAGAAAAGAAGAGATTTATTCTCCCAACAGAGCCAATTAAAAAAGGACAAATGAACATTTAGGAGAACACGAAGTCGTGTTGCATCCAGCTCTAATGGGAGAAGCACACCGACGTTGCCAATAACTGTGATAATGAACAAAAATGTATCAGTTCCTAAAGGGTTAAAGTACTGATTTGAGCATATTTATTATGCAACAGGCAACATCTGCTGAGATTTAATTTTGGCAGCAAATAAGATCGAGCCGTCATTTACACTGTCCCACTTGAGCAAGAAATACTTGAATTTCTTTGATCGTCGATTTTGAATTATGAGATGATGCCATTCGATTCACTTTAGGTACATTATTAATATTGTCACAAGTGCTGGTTCTTCCTTTGAGACATCTGACATTGTATAAGCTTCATAAGCCTATTGGTTGAACTCAAAAATGTACCTTCAAGTCTTACTGGTGTGTTAGGGTGTTTGGTCTCACCTGGTAAGAAACAGAAACAGGAGCCTCTCTCTTGAGGTAGGCTGGTCTCTGGTGCTGAAGTAGGAATAGATCTGCAGAGCGAACAGCAGCAGCCAGAAACACATGAAGAGAACCGGAAGTACCAGCTGGTTCCACAGAGACATGCCCAAAGCCAGCAGGCCGTACACTTCCACTACCTGGGGGATGAGAAAAGAAAGGTTTCAGAGAAAGCGGAGCAGAGATGAAAGTATTGAGACGGCGTCTGTACTTGACAAAAAGGGAAAACACGCCAAAAATAGCTCATTACCTGAGCCAGCTCTCTGTACGCCGTCTTGGCCAGATTATATGGTACCAGTAGGTTAGAGGCCAAAAAGTAAATGACCTCCAGGCCCGTGAAGATCATGGAAAACTTGTTGATGAAGACGATGGTCTCCAGCGGGACCAGACACAGTCTGGCCACCAGAGGGAGTAGATGAGCGGAGAAAAGCCAAATCCTCTTGGTCTGCATCACACAGGAACATAAGGTACACACAACCAGCTGACCTGGAAACAGACACAAACAACAAACATCAACAATCAAAGATTATGCACACATGGACGCACAAAGCTCGACCAAAGAACACTACAAAAGAGACAGAAGTCTTCATTACACCAATGTTAAAGTAACATTTGATTTATTTATTGAAATTAGAATCATGGAAAAAGCAGGAAGAGGCATCCTGCAAACATAAACAATACTCTGAATATCCAAAAGTGCAGAGGACAGATTACTGCCAGTGAAGCAGACTGTTTGGTATGAAAGAGACATTCCTCGAAGGAGCCAAAGCATCACAAAAATGAAAGGGGGCAAAAAAAAACAAGAAAATGTGCAATATTGAGAGCAAAATCCATAAAGACCCTCGAGTACAGAATGACTCATTAAGATATTTGACACAGCTGCCGAGCACAGATAAAGGTCACTGATGTGAAATGTTTTAATGACTATTTAATGGGAATTTTTGTCAGAAATCAAGTGACGAACGAACATTTCAAAGACAAACACGAGATGAAAACTGGGACCACTGATGCTTAAACCTCCTTAGCCTCTTTACAACAGTTTATTTTTGTCCCGATGACTGTTTTTGCTTTCTCAGGCTCTGGCTGTGCAGTGAAATTAGCACGCAGTATGGACTATTAATAGCTCAGGAGACTCCTTTACTCTCTTGCAGGCTGACAGAGGGGCCTGCAAACCCAGAGGAGCAAGAATTTTTCCATTCGAAAATGAATCAGAGCTCACAGCTCTCAGGACCGGCGTGGACCTACACTGAGATTTATGCTGAGATGGGCGCAAGTGTTCCAACGATATAAGACCACTTCGCTGTTCAGGCAACCCGATTTACCAACAGAAAAAAAGACAAATGAACAACAACGGAGGTACGTACACAAACGGAGCTGAAACTCTGGAGCTGATTGGTTCAAGGCTTCCTGAGGGAAGCTTTGCTGTCATAGTAACTACAGATGCAATTTTGTCTCTCAGCCCACTGTACTGTCTGCACTTTATGCGACAGAACATCTCGCCTCTTTTCTATATTGTACATTTTCCAGCCAGAAATCAAGACAAATGAACCAGAGAACGTAGGAAGGAACGCTTCCACGAGCTCACAAAAGAGCTGCCTCGTCAAGTTTACCGTGCGGTTTATGTCTGGATGCGAGAACAACGCATTCATATGACACGGTAAAAAAGTCATGTATGATCTTTTACCTATTAGTGCAGTGGTGAATCTGTTCATGGAGAGCGGTTCCAGGTAGACAGGTCCTTCATAGCCAGACTCCAGTTCGCTGCGAACATAATCCCTGTAAAGAAATGTGTCATGAGATGTAACACACATCACTGACAGAGTAAAAACAGCTAAATCATGTGTCAGACATACATAAAAACACACACAAAATCAAAACTATCCAGAGACCGATTTGAGAACGACGATGCAATATAGTATATTAGTTGCCCACAGAACTCAAGGGTCTATGATGTACATATGTTGAAGCAGATGGTGTGATAGAATTTGATTGTTATTCAAATGGAACACAAGCAAACAAACTTGATATTGTCACAGTCTGTTCAAAAACAATTTGGTCTTCAGATTGCAAACTCAAACACACTTTCACATCAAACACCTTCAAAAACAACAATACCTTGAGACTTGGTGACCAGCGAACAGCAGCAGGGCCGTGAGAACATACAGGTAAAGTTTGACCAGGTGCTGACGAGGCAGAGTCAGCAGCACCAAACTCAGGATGTAACCTGTGAGGTAAACGTATAAAAAACCCACATGAAAAAACACAACAAGATGCTCCGTTATCTTAAAGGACCCTGCTGCTTCCTGCACATAGGCCAGTTTTTTTCTAACACGACTAACAGACTTAATGTGTGTGCGACACTTTCCTCATCTTATTGCAGGTTTTTTTTGGTTTCTCTGCTTGCAAACAGTCTAATTTTATGGCAGCTGCCGAGCTGAAAGCAGGTCTGAAAATCTTCTCGGCACATAGCAACAGCTACTACGGTTTTACTGTCTCACTCGCTCTTTATTCTTCCTGTCCACCCACAGCGCTCATCAGCACATACCAAGCCTATTGGCTCATTAACCAACTGCAGCCAAGTTTGAGAGCGCACTGAGCCACATAAAAACACAGACAAAAGGAAAACTAGACACGGTTGCACCCCGGTTCCCTTTTGGGAAGCTTCTGTCACTGGATGAACAGCTGTATGTGCAATAGATTGCTTTGCTGAAGCAGCATGACGAAAAAATCTTGAATTAAAAAGGAAAAGAACCAGGATCAGAACATTTGTCCAAAAAGGGATTTTACCTGAATGTTACCAAAACATTTTTCAACCTTGGTGACCAGGAATGAAAAATGGCCTTTCAAGAGTGAATTTTACTGCACCTTTGAGATGTCACACTCTTCAAAGAGACTGAGAAGCAGTCGACACCATCAAACAGACACATTTTTCTCAAAATCGTACTTTGAATTACAACTGATAAAGTGCTTCTCGTATTTTTTTGAAGATATATATACATAAAATAAATTTCACTGCAACTCAGAGCTTGATATGAAGATGTAAATAGTGGCCCTTTTACCAGAAACACAGTTCAAATCCCCTGTGTAGCATTCCACACTGTTGTGTTTCTGCTTCTGGCTGATCCTCCGGCCAAAAACGCTTGAGACTTTAAACAACTTTTTTTTTTAAACTGTGCTACACACTCATTACAACCGAGCGTCCTGAGAGAAACCACGAGAAGCCAGGCACAAACCGTTGTTGTCACTGTGAATTTGTTCACTGGCAGGTGAAAATAAACTGCGACGCAAAGGGAGCAGAGGAGGCGGAATAGCCGTTCACAGCTAAAAAGCCTTGTACAATTTAAATGCAACAGTGTTGTTCTAACTGCTCTCTTGTTCAAACCAAACACTTGCACAATGTTTGAAAGAGCCACCTGCTTGACACTGGTAACGCATAAAATCTGACTGGCACAGCTGCTGGCGCTGCAGTGGAGGTGTGAGCTACACAGCTGGAGAAGAAAAATTCAATTTAGGCTGCATCCATCCGTTATTGCATTAGACCAGCGGGTAAATCAGGTAGTTCTTGGTCACGCTCAGTTTGCTCTCATGCCAACTAATCCCTCCTGACTTCTCAGAAAAGACGACAAAGTTGAGCATCGCTGTGGATTGAAGCCCAAAGAAAATAAATTGTGTCTGTGGCCCTCACAGGCTATCATGCTCCATACACGAATAAGAGCATACGATACATGTAGTTTTGTTCTGGGAAAAGCAGCATTTGTGTTTGCTTGTGTGTGACATCACCACTGACCTACGTAGTGCAGGTAGAGTGCCAGGTATTTGTATTGAAAAAGGGGGTTGTTGGAGAGACTGGAGCGCTGGATCTTCTGGAAGAAGGAGCTGACGTCCCAGCGGTACAGGACATCCAGCAGCATGATGCTGGGAACACGCAGACCCACATTGAGCACGGCCTCGACACGGTCCTTCACTGCCATGGCTTCAGGTTGACCTCTGATCAGCAGGCAGAACTGACCACTAGGACGGGACTTTAACAGTGGGTGCTCTGCAGGGGAAGAGAAGAATGCAACAAGGAATGCAGAAAACAGTTAATGCGATGAAGTTGCAAAGGTTGAGAGCAAGTAATGAGGAGAAGGGGTGAAAGCCAATTGGTAGTCAAGGAGGAGGATTATTTCGGGTCACAGAAAAGCACTGAGCCACAGCGGAAGTGCAAAATAAAGGAAGCAGATAAGAGGCACGCTCAAGGTGACACAAATCACTTGACACTGTGGGAAAGGCTGAATGCGGTTTCCCATCAACATAAACTACTCAGCAACAGCAAATTTTGTTCAGCATTTAGTGTATGATGAAGTAAAATCCCAGTTTTATAGGAGTTTCTACAAAGGTAATTTTCTGAAGAATTAACATGCTGAGGATATACTGTAATTTCTAGAACACAACAGTACAGTCACAGTTATTTTCAGTGAACAGTATTCAAACAGAGGGATGTAAACGTAGACATACTGTGGCTGTTTCAGCTGGACTGAAAGTTTTAATAATCATATTATCAGCACTGATCGACATACCACATTGGTAGATCAAGAGCAAAGGGAGCAGTAATTTCAAATTCATTTTAAAACACGTATGAAACAAAAACAGAAGTACTGTTGAGCCTGAATTTAAGTATCATTTCATTGATCACAGCTGCAGTCTGTAATTTCATTCAGGGCAGCGCAGCACTCTCACCTGTTTCACAAGCGCAGAGGTTACATAAGAACTTTTCACAATTCAGCATTATTTTGTGTAGCGTTAGAGAGTACAGACACCTAAATGCTGCTCATTGTTTTGTTGAAGTAATTGCCTGCAACAAATTCAATTTTAGCTTCCAATGTTTCCCCAGATTTCTGCAGTAAACAACACAAAATATTACTGCAAGATTTTGTTGTGTGAACGCCTCACACACACACAAAAAAACAGGAAACATGATACTGGGAAAAAAGCAGCTGGCTTTCAAACGACTAACAATGAGAAAAGCAGAGCAGCAGTTCCTGTAAAGAAATGCTGAAGAACCAGTGAATAACCAATCTGGTCCAGAACATGCAAACGATCACAGGCATTTCTGTTTTCTCCACTCAATAAACAAGGCATGCAACTTCAAGAGTACTGCACAGGAAACTGTGCAAATACTCAACATGCAAACGGTTTCAGGTGTTTTTATTGCAGGTGCAGTTCAGGTCAGCATTGACAAATGAGACCTGCAAAACCTGCTTATTCACACCCCCAGTCTCCCCCTACATCGTGTCCTGCTACACTAGCACAGTGCCTGCCAAAATTATCGAGTGCTTTATTTACATTTTAGCGGCACTTTTTTTTCAGCCTCAGCAGTGCAGTCAATAGATGTAGCGGGGATATATTTGCAATTCTCAATTTTTCTAAATCGACATCTTGAAATTCAAAGTTTCAAGAAGAATTTCGAACACTTAAGCAATTACAGAAAGAGGCATGAACAGAACAGTTATACGATAAGACATTGCTCGATTTTTCACTCTATCAATACTTTGATTAAATCCGTCAATATAACAACTGATAATAGTGATCAAGTCAAACAGCGAGGCTGTAAAAAGGATTTTATCTAATCTAGTAAAGCCCTCCTGGTTGTGACTGGTTCTTTCAAGGCACTGTGAGTGTAACATGTCTGTCAGGTTAAGTGTTTCTGCAGCAGCTTTCATGCAAAAATGTTCACCGACAAATCCTCCTGCTGCAAGACTTAAGACCTCCAACAAATCAGTCATTGTTAATCAGGCTCTCACCCGGCAGCGCTGGAGCTCGGGTGAAAAGAAACACAAAAAGGAAATTCAATGAAGCAACACGTTGCTGCCTCATCCCATGTTATAGGCGGCCTGACACGACAGCAGGGGTCCTGCTGTCTTTTTCTGAAGTTTATAAGCCCTCTGGTGATGCTTGCAAGCCGATCATGCGCCAGGCTTTTCAAGTACAGTTGGAAATTTCCTTAAAAAGTTGCCAATGGCGGGGTTTCCATTCGCCAGCATCCCTGCAGCCAGGGACAGGATCCTGACAACTTACATAACAGAATTCACCTCGACTATCACTGGCCAGACAGAGATCGCTTCGCAAATCCGAACTTATATAACGCAGCCGCCTACCACTGTATTACCGTCACTTGCAGTCCATTCACAGTGAGTGGAGAAATTGAATAAAGTTGGCTTTTATTATCACATTTATTTGCACATTTGCGGCGGCGGTGCTGCAAACGTTATGGGTGAGTGAGTGCTGCATCGACTGTTATACGCCATGAACTCTAGTAACCCCGCTGTCTCGACGGGGGGAAAAAACCCTATTAGCTTCGCCGCAAAAGACCGCAACACTTTGCAAACGAGGTTGCTCCACGGACTGCACAGTTGATATGAAGCACGAGCGTGTCGGGTGAACAGCGTTGGTTTCAATCGAGCGTGGTAGTCACGTTAGAAATGTGGTAAAAGATGCAAGAAGCGAGCTGTGACAGCGTACGTGCCGTGCGGGGATGATGGGCTGCATCGAGCAGGCAGCAGGCGCAGCGCCAACAATTCATGCTAACGCAGGAGGCTAGCATCGCTGTCGGACCACTAATAACA
This sequence comes from Malacoctenus gilli, assembly GCA_032164315.1. Taxonomy (NCBI): domain Eukaryota; kingdom Metazoa; phylum Chordata; class Actinopteri; order Blenniiformes; family Labrisomidae; genus Malacoctenus; species Malacoctenus gilli. The sequence continues at coordinate 8,940,276 of JASSRZ010000006.1, forward strand.
ACAAACCAAGCCCACCTCGACACGGAGGGAAACACCAAACATGCCGCAAATCAAGCGCAGCCTCACAGCGCGTGGATACAGCTTTGGCCAACGTACGCGTTTTCACCTCCAAACTGAGAGAAGCTTTTCACAAACTGTTCCTATCTGTAGCCAGCAACTTTACCAGGAGCGTAGCGGGGAAGCTTCGCGTTAGCCAAGACTCAAAAGGAGGATAAAAGAATGAACTTACATTTGAAGGCTGATGTTCGCAATATGTACAACGGTGTCGGGGTGCTTTTCGGGTCGGATATCGACCATTTTAACTCGGCACCGCCCGAGTTAACGGTCCTCTCGATGGGAGCGTTTCACACTGAAAGGACGCGGCCCATCCGCTCATCTTACCTAGCAGCCATTACCCGAAGTACCGAGGAGGATGTACTGGGCATGCGCAATACAGCTGTCCCGTTAAATCAATTGGCCGCTCACTTCTAACGCTGGAAATCCTTCAGTCCGAGCATCTCTAACTCCAGTCTGTTGCTCTGTGAATTAGGACAGACCACAACAACTGAACTGCGTCCAGTCATTTTTGGAGCAAGAGAAGTCATTTATTTTCGAAGTGGTGTGTTAATAAACAGTATGTTTATCATTGTAATTATTTTTATTGCCATCTTATTATCATCATTTCTATTTTGTCAAAAAATGCAGCCCATAGATCAGTGCTTTTAAAGGTTCAATCTGGCCCGAGAGATGATCGTGCACACTTTTCTTGTTGGACTTCCTCCTGACCTCCCGTTCTTTTAATCTTTTATTTTTCAGTTTCAACACATCACTGAGACCCTGAACTGAACGGCAGATTAGTCTGTGTTGAGAGCCAGATACCTTTTTTGTAAAACAACCTGTTGATATCGGATATACTGATTTTACGTGCATTTTAAGCTGAATCACGCCTGGAAAAAGACTGTTGCAAAAAGATTACATTTGGAATTTGAGCAGTAAACACTCAGAGTAGTTACAAAAGTGTTATAACTATTTTATAGTGACATTTGATCTTTCTTTTCTTTTCCATACATGTTTATATCTCATATCTTGAATTTTTTGTTTCATTTTCGTGTATTTAAAAATCGTCCCCATGGTAACAAAGCGCCCCTTACGTCACTGCCGGTGAGAGTCAGGACGCCAGGAAGAGCAGTGTGTGCGCCTCTCCGATGAATGAAACTCAGCGACAAACTTCATACACACAACTTTTTGGCTCGATTTCACGGTATCCGTCGGTCATCACGGGTCAGTCCATCACACGAGGTGAGCCTACCGGTACCGTGACATTTCGTTAGCCGTTCGATCGCTAGCAGGCTAGGAACCGGGCGTGTTTACATTGCTGCTACTGCTAGTCAGTGCTAGCAATCTCATGCTAAAAATATCAACTGCAGGGACAGTCGAAGACTCTGCTCAGATTAGATAACGTTTTACTGTTGTGTCTTGAAATAGACTGCGAAAACGACAGGCGCGTTTCAGCACAGGCGCTCAGGGTCGGTGCGAGTGTTTCATCATTAGCCACTTTCTGTGTTTTGCCTCATGCTACAGCGACTTCCAGGTGTGCGTCCTGATTCCTCTCCTGTCTCTCTGTCTCTCTTTCCTCCTCGTCTGTTTGCAAGGCACACGCGTGTATGTTTGCCGCTGTTGGAGGTCTGTGCATCAAAGCCGTGTGCGCTTGTAACCGCAAGTGCAGCTGCAGGCGTGTGTGAGTGTATGAGTGCGAGAAGGCTGCCGGTGCCATGTCGGTGTCAGTGATCATAAAGTGGGGCGGCCAGGAGTACTCCATCAGCTCTCTGTCGGAGGAGGACACCGTGATGGACCTCAAACAGTCCATTAAGACCCTGACCGGGGTGCTGCCCGAGAGACAGAAGCTCCTGGGACTCAAGGTCAAAGGTGAGAGGGCATCAGAGAGAGCAGAGACCTGGATAGTGTCTGTTTATGTGAGGTGTGGAGATGCTTTGGCTGAGCTTCCATCTGGACCTTTAAAACAACTGGCCTAATTTAGTAGTTACTGATAGTTTCTAAATCATTACTGTTAGTAATTGTTCTCTCACATATCCAGGTAAACCTGCAGAGGATGAGGTGAAGCTTGGCTCCCTGAAGCTCAAACCAAACACCAAGATCATGATGATGGGCACCAGAGAAGAGAGCCTGGTATGTGAAGGGAATTAAGTGAAATTAGGTGCCATTGCGTCAAAACAATTATAGAGGGATGATTCGCCTTGTTTGTTTGTTTTTAGGAGGAGGTGCTCGCGCCTCCCCCGGAGAACGACGACGTTGTCAATGACTTTGACATCGAGGAGGAGGTCATTGAAGTGGAGAACAGGTCAGACGTTTTACTTTGGCTGCGTTGAGTCACAGTGTATTTTAAGAAGAAGCAAGGAAGCCAATCTGTTGATTTGTTTTGTTTGTTCTATTTTACTTTCAGAGAGGAGAATCTGGCGAAAATTGCTCGCAGGGTGAAAGATTACAAAGTGGAGGAAATGAATCCACCCAGAGAAGGCAAAAGGCTTCTGGTGCTGGATGTCGACTACACGCTGTTTGGTGAGTCCCACCGACTGCTGACATTCGTCTCTTTTAGATTTTATTCGTCAAACAGTCAAACTACTTTTCCTCGTGAACAATTTTTGCATCATTTCATGTGTGTAGATCACAAGTCATGTGCAGAAACTGGACATGAGCTGATGAGACCGTATCTTCATGAATTCCTGACGTCGGCCTACGAGGACTACGACATCGTCATCTGGTGTATGTGTTTTTTCTCTTCTTTTCGAGTTCTTATCTGGAACACAGTTTCACCACATATATCTGTCAAACAATAATCTGATATTTTAGGTGAGGAGTGAAATAGAGACACAGGAAGTAGAAACAGCCTTTCAACTCGATCACATCTGTTGGTCTGCTGGTTGCATTAAACTACATTAAAGCTTTTTTTAAGTCTAAAATTATTCCTGTTTTCTTGTGTATTTTCCTCCATTTAGCTGCTACAAGTATGAAGTGGATTGATGCCAAAATGAAGGCAAGTACCACTTGTATCGACTAGTCAACTGGCTCTCTTTGTTCCTGCTTCAGGATTGTGCTCTCCTTTGCCAAAAGATGGCAGTGTTCATCAGTTTAGCCCTTGTCTCTGGGTGACCGAGGCAGCAGCTCATGTTGTCTGTGTCCGTGTGTAGGAGCTGGGAGTGACCGACAACCCCAACTACAAGATCACCTTCATGCTGGACAGTGCAGCCATGATCACGGTGCACACCCCGAAAAGAGGCGTGGTGGAGGTCGGTGCACAGTCAGCGGAAACTTTTGACCCGTTCCATGCAGTTACACTTCATAACCTTTGCTGATCACATTGTTGCCATGGTTTTTGTTTGGAAATTAATTTCGGTTCAGAATTACTCTTTGGGAAAGATTAAGTACACTTAAGTTGGGTTCAAACAAGTGATGAGGTGTTAACACTGCCTGTCTGATGGCGTGCACGGACCAGGTGAAGCCCTTGGGTGTGATTTGGGGAAAGTACGGCGAGTTTTACAACAGGAAGAACACCATCATGTTTGACGACATCGGGCGAAACTTCCTCATGAACCCACAGAATGGACTGAAGGTATGACCGCCGGCGTGATGTTTTCCAGCTTTTTGCCGTCCACTTGTCCATTGTCCTTCACACACTCTCCAAAAAAAACCTCACTTCGTACATGGGTGTGTGAATGTTTCTCTTTTAGATTCGACCTTTCATGAAGGCTCATCTGAACCGGGAGAAGGACAGGGAGCTTTATAAACTGGCTCAGTACCTCAAAGAGATCGCCAAGCTTGAGGACTTCAGCGGACTCAACCATAAACACTGGGAGAAGTAGGTGCACATTTATGGACCACAAATTGTGAGTCATGAGTCACGGTCGCAGTGCGTCAGCAGTGCATTTATAATGATGCTTGCAACCAATAATTAGCTTCCAGGTTGCGTCTGAAACACATTTTAAACTCCTGTTTATGTTCGTGTAGGTATCTATCCAAGAGGCAGAACCACTGAAGAAGAAATGCAACAACTAAGATTTGCACTGGATGAAAATGTCCCATAACCCAGTTTGTGCAAACGCCCGGCTATTAGCAGTTCTCCATTTCTTACTTCACGATAGATCCAACACTAACTCTGCAGCAGCAACTCTCAAAAGCTCAGGACTGCCTCAGATGGGCTTCCCAATTTATACATTTGCATGTTTTCTGCCTCTTATTTTTCTGGAACGTTTATTTCAAGAAAATCTTTGAATTTACCACAAGACACTGGCCGCCAGGAAGGTTCTCACACACTCCAACATTGAGGGCAAGTTCATTTGAAGCCACTCGATCCAGTTCCTGGCAGCTCGTCAGGCCGAAGTTTTGCACTTGTCTCAAAGATGCCTCGGCAGATCAGAGATCTTTGACTCCTGCTCAGACCATCAGATGGCCGACACAGATTCACTCGCCTGTTGGTGATAATGTAACAAAAAAGCCACCAAGTTAAAGGAAACAAAAGTACAACAGAGATTCATACAGTTGCACCGTGTTTAAGGTTAGCTAGTGATTTCCTCACACTCACAGGAAGCAGAAACGTGAGACACTGTGTGTGTATGTGTGTGTGTGTGTGTGTGTGTGTGTATGTGGATGAAATTCGAGAGCCGAAAAAGATCCAGTTTCATAACAAGTGTTTTCCTGAGAAACACAGAAGCCCATTATTTCTGTTTGTTTTTTTTCAATTACATAGATTGAGATTGGTGTCGTAATGAACTGGGATGAATAAAGGAAGCTTCGTGGCTGCACGATCCGAATGAGCGATTCGATTGCCCCCCTTCTGTTGGACAGATCCCACCAACATCTTCTGCTATAAACACCAAAATAACCATCACAAATAGTTCTTCAAGCTGAACCTTTCTATCCTGGCACTGATTGTAGCTCACTTGCTCTCATCGCATAAATTGTAGCTGATGATTTAATAGGGGGGAAAAAAGGATCTGTGCTTGTATGCAGAGGTCACTGCATGCATGACTCCGGGCTGCTGGTCAATATATTTACATTCATACAGTCGATGGTCTCTTTCTTTCGTGTCTGTGTATTTGCTGAAAATATTGTTTATTCTGTGCATGTAATTGTTACATGCTGACTGTGCGATATTTCTCGGGATACAAACGAATTCATCTGATGAATCGGCTTTTCTTCCCTTTACGCAGACGACCTTAAACTCTATTTGTTTTGGAGGTTAATTGAAGATCTTTGGTCGACGCGAATATCATCGGAAGAAAAAGGGCGTTGCTTGAGAAATAGACAACACAAAACTCGCATTGTGAACCAGTTGGTGGGAGTATGTCAGCACTTATTGTCAGCATTTATTTTAAGTTATGGATGAAGGACTTCTCAGTGGTCTGAGGGGGAAACAGGGCCCACCTGAGGAGCAGCAGCGCCTGAAGCTCTGGGGAACATCAGAGTTCTGGTCCTTCTCATTTCTTGGGATCAAATCTTCCAGTCGGCCTTTTTTGTGTTTTCCTCTTCGCATCTCTGACATCCTGGCTGTAAATATGACAATAAACCTTTTTTGTACTGAACTTGCTCTCACGCTTTTGATTGTCTCAGAATTATTTCCACCACCTGACGCTAAATACTGGCTTTATTTTAAAGAAAATGACACCTCATTTGTTTTTTTTGTTTTAGGTTGCTGGGCAATAAATGACAGTTTATGAAGCAAAGTAATTTGCTCTTAAATTTATTAGGGAAAACAAGGAAATACTTAAAAGTTTAAAAATAAGTTCATAAATTCAACCATGTCACAAATTAAGTTTAACAAAAATGTTCTTCATGGGCTAAGATTTTTATGACAAATAAATACTGTACACAAGTTTAACTTTTTTATCCTTAGATGTGAGAACTGAAAAATGAGATTTAAATAAATATTTTTGTCCATCGCCGTCTTCTTTCTGCTTTTGTGGCTGCAGTCCGGCTAGCAGGTCAAAGTGTCTTTGTTCACTCTGGAGAAAAACAACAACAGTGCAACAAATGAGCAGAAATTGGGTCAATCTGAAGTTGGTGATATTGTGAAAATACATTTTTAGATTCTAAAGCCTTCATGTTTGTCTTAAGGCGATGGACTTACGTGCACTTGCTCCAGTGGCTCCATAGTCCTTTAGTATACTTGTCCTGAGCTCGCACGCAGAAGACGTACTTCTTGGTTTTCACAGTGACCTCATATTTGTTGTCGCTGGTGAAGTTGGACTGAAGGACAGAAGAACACATTAGAGACAAAGACGCGCAGCTGAGCTCAAAGTCTGATCGCTCATTCGACGCCAGTTTAAAGTCCTGGTGTGTGAGTTACCATTATAGGCTCACTGGTGCAGGGTTCTCCATGATGGACCACTTTGACCTCGAACTGCAGTGCGAAGAAGGAGCAGGGCTTCGACCAGGAGGAGGGGTAGTCCCAGCTGAACACCTTCCCCCGACTCATGTGCAGATTCGGGAGCTTCTCTGGTTTCGCTGCATTAAGAGAGGAAGATTGTCAACGAAAGGGCTTCAAACACGACTGTAAACTTGACTTGAAGATGTGACCCAGCAGGCAAACTCATCGCTCAAAAGCAAACAAAGAAACTTTATCACAACTTCACGCCTCACCGATATCTCTCAGGTAGAAAGTCCTGGTGTAGACCTCGAGGCGAGAGTAGCTGTGGATGTAGACGGAGAGGGAGATGCGGTGCGGCTCCTCAGGGCGGGAGCAGTTCGCATCCTGACAGCGAACGCCCGATCCGTCAGCGTCCAGCTCGCAGAGGATCTTTTCCATATTACTGGAACAAAGATGCAAACCTCATTTTACAAAGCGTAAACGGACTTCCAGTCCAAACAAACTTGTCTTTACAGCCGTCTGTCAGCTAATGACAGTCTGCTCAAATCAAATATTTATTGATACCTTAATAAAAAGATGAACGGACGTAGCAAATAGAAAAAAACAGAGTTGATTCAATCGAAACCAAGTTCCACTTTAATCCTTGACTGTACAATGAATCACTATTGAACAATAGTTCCCACAGTTGAGCTGAGTGTTCTGAAAACACGAAGTGAATTTTGAAACCTCGTGCCCACGCAGTTTTTTTGCTTGTGAAAGTAAAAATGTCTCCGTCCTCACCGTTCCGCCTTCACCAGGAGGACGGCGGCCTTGGACCTGGACGGGGTTCTTGTCCACGAGCAGTGAAATGAGCCGTCATAGTTGGGAGCAGTGCAGCGGATGGCACCTGAAACAGAAACCCCCCCCATTTTTATTTTTTGAAAATCTTTTATGCACTTGTGATCAGTCCCTTTAACGCCGCTGTTTTTTGCCAGAGTGAATCATAATGAGGTTAAATTTGGCGATCTCCAAATGTTCCTGGAATCACCTGCGCTAGCGATGGCAGGTGTGAAATACAACAGGCCCTCTGTGTCAACATATGGAGGCTGCTGTTGCCGTGTTCACCTGGTCATAAACGACGCCTCTCTTTGTTCCTCTGTCTCGTATAACCTTCCTCTCATTTGAGATAAATAGACAGCTCTCCCCTTCATTTTCCCGGCTGAACACACCTCTGCCAGGTACAATGAAGATGTTATTTGACACTAAAACCTTTTGATCTTCCTTTTATGCTCCCTTCACATTTTTTTCTCTTGCGCTCTTCCTAAACATCTGTCCTCTTTCTCCTCCTCCCTTCTTCCCTCTCTTTTGTCTTACCCTCCTCGGGGGATTTCTCCTCCAGGATGACGGTCCTGTTGTCCGACTCCAGCTGGACCAGGACCACGGTGTGGTTCAGGTACTCTCCGTTTGACCCGAGGTGACACGTGAAGTTCCCGCCGTTCATTTCTTCCACCTGAACCGTCACCTGGTTTCCACTGAGAGGAGGCTGAAGCTCCATGCCTTCGGAGAGAACATTTTTTGGTTTGGGGATGATTCAAAGTGTCAGTGAAACAGTAGAGAATTCTCCCACCTGACTGAAGTACTTTGAGAGTCACTTGGTTTGTCACTTGCAATATTTTGCAACAAATATTTTGCAACAAATCGCATCCTATTTACCATCTTTCTTCCAGATCACCGGCTGGTTTTGAAAGGCTTCTCCACAGGTCAGACGGACGCTCACGATGGAGCCCGAGCGATGAGGCACCCACACCACCACAACTGGAAACACACAGCACGGCGATTATTCAGGGTGAAGACACAACAGCCTGAGGGTGATCGATCTGCCCGTGAGCCGCTGGACTGACCGTTGTCCATCAGAGTTTCAATGTTGGGCTGGCTGTCAGAGCTGGCCAAGCGCAATGTGGCACACAGGACCACCAGGAGCAGCGAACGCATCTGCAAAAGTGAGAAATATTTTGAGTCCTGTGAATAAAATAAGGGAGGCGTGTTTGCGAGGACCAGTAGCTCAAAAACACTTTCTGGCTGAAGTGCTTCAGAAAAGACTTTGAACTCAATTTTAGACCCACTTTGAGGAATTTCTAACAACCAGTTTTAAGAGTTCAGTCTCTAACTTCAAAACAACTTGCATAAAAAAGCCTGAGTGAAGAATCCCAAATACAATATGTACAAAAAACTGATCAGGCATCAATAAAGCAGCTCAATTCATAAGAAAGAATGAGGACTCTATTTTACTACTTGCTAGAGTCCATTTAGATCCACTTTTATCCTTTTAACCAATTGACATTTAAGGCTCACCCGAAGAAAAACAAACAAAAACCTGAAGAGATAACAAAAAACCAGTGGAGGATGGATGAAAGAAGAGGAAACTGAATAAATCTTACCTTGACTTTCAGTAGTGAAAGGAAGTGTTCCCCTCTGAGAGCTGATCTGAGCGCAGCCGTTGTGTGGACTCGACATGCTGCCGCTGTATTTATACTTGACAGAAGCAGAAGAAGGAAAAATCCCAGCAGGAGGAAGTGCAGCGTGCTCTTTTGCATGCACCTGCGAGGGCGAGCGCTATGAGACATGACATGGTAGCTGAGGTGGAATCGCCAAAGGGCAAATGAATGAGAAGGAAACAAGTCGACACTCCTTCTCCATTCATCGTGCCTTTTCATGACATTTGACCTGCTCTTTGTGTGGATCGAAGGAAGATGACGGCGCAACTTGAAAACAGAAGCACCATTAGTGAAGTGAAATTGGGATGAGTGATTGTGCCTCCGCGCTGACCACCAGCGCGGACGCAAGACACACAGAAACGTCTGAGGACATGAAGTGGGAGGACACATGACAGTGTGTGGTTGTGCTTCGCAGGAAGCTGACCAGGTGCCCTGCAACAAGGATCACAAGGGTTCCTGAGAACAGGAACAAAAGCGTCACGTGGAAGCAGAAAAGAGTCACAAGAGTGACTTGATTATTTGACAAAAAAAACTCCGTTTCGAACAATAAGACAAAGGGAGCACTGAAGATGTTGCTGAACAACACCAAGTACACAAGACGGGAATTCACCTGTTCAGAGTGTGATGAGGTATGAAGGGATTTCCAACACTGTGAATGCAGCGTCCACCAAAACCACAAACATTCACCTGTTTATTGATAAACGCTGTGCGCTTCCTACAAGCCCACCTCGGAGGTTTGCTCTGATTCAGCACAGTCAGAAAGTTATTCTGCGGTTTGAAAATAAATGTGATCACATGTCCGCATGTGTTTCACACATGCAGCGAGCATCGTTTCATCGCTTCCATCTGCCACGTCTGATGGAAAATCTGGGCCCCCAAATCAAATGTGGGACAAAATCACGGTCTCGTTCTCACGGTATGTCATACCTGGGGGAATGAAAAGCGCATTTTCTGTTTTCAATTGGTTTGTATGACTCAGGAGGCAAAAAATACAGCAAAACTCGACCACTCGACCTCGCTCAGGTATTGTGTTCCAAGGTATTTCCCCCCTGAAAAAGCCTCCATCCTGTTTCATCCTCTCACTCAGGACTGATTACCTGATACCAGGCAGACCTCTCGAATCACTTCCACCTGGAACTGCTGCACCGCTTGACCTTTGCCATTCAGTCGAATCCACGCGGTTCAGTCGCGCTTCCACTTCCGCCGGAGCGTCGCTTGTATGAATGATAGACGGGCAGCATGTCGCCTGCAGCCCAGCTTTGAAAATTCCTCACCTGTGATCACTGGTGCTGATACTGGCCACCTGTGTTCACTCACAACGACCTGACAGCTTTCAGTGGCACCGTTGTGCTTTTTTAATGAATTTCCTCCTTTTATTTTGGCTGGAAATTTGTAGATTTTAAAGCAGGAAGTTGGTAAACGGAAAATCTGAAATGAGGTGTTATATGTATCAGTGTTGTTATATTCCTTTCTGGAGAAATGTCAGTGCTGTGTGACAGTATGACGACTTGTTTGTGAATAAAGATCAGATTACAGAAAATGTGATGCTGGTAAAAAATTGCTCATTATAGTGTTAATGTTCAGTAATGCCAGTGACAAATTAGATAAGGTAACATTAAAGGTGAGTTAATGCATCAAATGGTTAATAAATCTCAAATAAATTGCAATTAGCAATAACAGGACATGTATTCTGCATCATACAGAAGATAAACAAAAGCCAGTTTGTTGTGTTGACGTCTGTTTACAAATGAATAAATAAAATGTGGATTTTCTGGAGCTTTAAGAGGAACTGCCGGGTTTATCTCGAGAGCTTATGTGCAGCTCTTGGCTTACTGCTTGATAAAACATTAACTTTTCCAAATAAGATGAGCGTTTTAAACCGAAAGTAACTGATAACTTCAATTTGCTGCGTGTAGCAACAATTTACATGAGTCAATGTGTCACATGGTGCAAAATCTGTAAAAAAAAATAAAATAAAAAAAAAGGTGTAAAATGTTGTGGCTCACATCGTGGAACCACTGCTGCCTCAATGGTGCGAAAAAGTGTAAATAAGTAAAGCAGGAAGTCGAGGGCTATAAACAATGACCAATTTTAATTAAAAACGTTCTATTTTTAATCAAAATATGCAACTGTGTTTCTGATGTCCATCCTTTTGCCACATGAATGAATGCGAGTGGACGTGTTGCGATCGTACATGAACATCCACGCCAAGGAGCAAACACACGCACACACACGCGCGCACACACACACTTTTGTTCACGTACACATGCTGACTACTTAATGTTTATTACACGATTGATCTGATTGTTCAGTGAAGCAGAGTGAAATAAAGTATCTAATCCAGCAGCAGCAGCAGCTTGGTGAAACCTCCAGCCAGGACCTCTGACCGAGGAACATCGGCGAGGACGTGTCTGTTTGCTGAGTGGCCTCGCCGACGTTTCTTCGCATCGACTCGATGGGACGAAAACGCTGATCTGGTTCACATGTAGTTACAAATATGTCTGAACGAGATGAACTGCCATGCTTGTTATCAACAGTCTGTTACCAGAAGTGTCTGACGTGAACATGAATGGCTTGGAAATGTATATATAGATATATATTTATAACCCTGTAGTCTTTATGAACAGAACTCCTACTGTTGAGCTTCGCCAGAGGGCAGAACTTGAATGGAAACTGAAACACAGAAACATTCAAACATCAGCGTTGCTAAGAAAACCCTTTGAGCCGTCTGACAAAAGTCTCATTTTGTTGTTTGGTTTCCATAGGAACAGTTAAAAAGACTTCAAAAAGGTCAAAATTTTTCAACGTGTAAAACCAAAAGGGGCGAGTCTTTTTGCTTCTCGATTCGAGAGTCCTCGTGCGCCCGCAGACGGCCGACGGCTCGCCAAGCGGAGCCGCTCTCAGCCGAGAAGAGAGAAGAAGAGAAAAGGAGAGAACAGAAGCTCTCTTTTCTTTTGTCGTCGTCGTCCCTTGTCATCCTTCTTTCAAGCTGTCAGACCACTGGCATGATCAGCTCCGCGTTGCCAGGTTGGAGGGAGTTAGTTCTCCACTGGGGTGGGCTCTTGTTGCAGAGCGGCCTCCCCTTCGGGCCCCGGCGTCTCGGGCGTGTGTCCCGGTGTGGTCGCGGGCTCGACCGGCGGGCGCTGGCTGAGGATCACCTGCACCACATAGTCCCTGGAGATGTTGAGCTGGTCCAAGCGCAGCCTGTCAGTCAGCGGCCGACCTGAGAAGAACCAGCGTTGGGTGCCCGCGGCCACGCCCTCCTGGCTCTGCAGGCGGCGCTTCATCATGCCCACCGTGTCCGAGGAGCGGACCGCCAGGCGGAGGTCGCGACCCGTGGAGAGCCGGAGCCGGAGCTGGCACTCCCCACCCGAGGTGGCGTCGCTGGCGCTGCCCGTGGACGGGTCCGCCGCCGCCGAGTCCGGGTCCGAACCGTCGGGCTCGTCCGACCGCTCCTCGATCATGTTGACTGGAGGGGAGAGGCAGTAGACTGGCAGCTGGTAGCGATTCCCCAGCTCATCGTAACATTCGGTCAAAGCTCCTGCAAGACAAGACGGGAAATCGAGTTCACTTGGACAGTCGGGAAGGGGGGGGGGCTGTGAGCGCCCACGGCGGGGACAAGCTGTGGCATTCAGTCTGTCCTCCACACGTTCACTTCACCAGCTGCTGCGCCACCGCTGTCCTGACCCAGTCAGCAACAAAATAAGGGACTAAACACGGCTGAAAATCAGCGACATCTGTTACGCTGATGTAACGATGTCCTGTAAATACTGAGGCGAGATGAGATGTTTTTATTGTAATGTGTTTCTATGGCGCGCTTGCGAGCTTACTGGAAGCAATAAAGCCTTCATCGGCAACAGCTTATGACTTACAGTCACTCACACACCAATAAAGGAGGCCTGCATGGAAATACTGCATCCACTGGATAAATCTTTCACATCTCCAGCTTCCAAATCACAGCAGTTAATCACCTGAGAGAAAGGACCGTCCAATCTGTGACATGAAGCACTGTTCTTTACTTTACAGCGAAGCTGCCGACTCTGACAGTCGCTTATTGTTGCTTACTCGATGAGACCTTAGGTATATTTTTCCTCCTGCGATCCTGAACTGAAAGTTCAGCAAGAAAAGGAAAAGATGAAACTTGACTCCTAAGTCACTTTTCGCTGTTATGACATGAAACAGAGAAATGAGAAAAACGTGTGTGTGTGCGCGCGAGTGTGTGGCACACAGTGAAAGCAGAGACGGCACGACTACAGGGCACTGCTGACCAGCGCTGTTTGAGGCGGACGGAGGCGTGCAGCCGGGCGGAGGGGAAATAAGATGTTGTAAAGAGGTCATCGAATTCACGAACAGAAACTCAGCATGATACCGTGTGCGAGGGAGACCCCCAGGGGTCCTCAGGGGGATTTTGGACAGTCGTGTTTCAGTGTTTAGTTGATGAATGGGAAAACTTTTCCTTTTCTGTAAACCTAGTGTGTTTGTTTTCGTGATCATGGCTGATGAAGAGCCAGTTTGTCGGCGCCCTTCAAATTCAAGAATTATGCAGAAAAGTCATTAAAAGTCATTTCATCAGAGATGTTTGAACTTTTGAAACTCTCGGGGTGTTTCTCCACCGGCCAACTTAGTAAGAGTTTCAGGTCTGAGTGCGGCACGTCGCGAAAGCACCCTGGCCGGCCCCTCGGGACAGGCCAGACTCGGTGGTCTCAGAGTTGCTCTGGTCATGTTCAGCTGTGGTGTGACAAATTTGGGGCTGAAACCTGTTCTCAATTCTCTCGAACTGCAACCTGTAAATTCCCAGTAAAACACACAAACAGCATGGAACAAAGTGATGAGGCGTCACTAAAACACAACAGGCTTCTGTCTGCGATGTCGAGTTCTTCCGATTCTTCCAAACTTCCCTTTTCGCGGTTCCTAACCACATGAACGTAATGCTCACGATGTCCAGGAGTGCTGACGCCCGTCTCATTGAAAAGAATGAGAGGGCTCATTTACAAACTGGTCCGGGAGCACAAACACGGCGAATATTACAGAAAATAATCTGAAGCGAGGAGCCAAATTCCTCCCTGCAGAAAACGAAAAAAGTCCAGCTCGCCTCTGTTCTTTATGTGCAGGCATTTTTAAAGGTCACCCCGCTCATGGTGTGTTGTTTTATGACTTAAACTGAGCCCACTCAAGCAGCGACAGCAGCTATTGTGGAGAGTGAGATGAGTCAGCAGAAGGCCGCCGCACGCCGCTCTCTGAATGACAGCGGCGCTGGTCAAGGTGAGGACCTCAACAGCAACACGGGGCCTCGACAAACCTTCACCACAGAGAGCGTGCGAGCGAGCGAGCGAGGCAGAAACAGAGAGCCGGACTGACTCTGAGACACAAGCTCGGCGCCTACGTCAGCTCATAAAACCAACCACATGAACCCCCCCCAAAAAGTTTGTACAGTAAACAAGCAACAATGAATGACAAAGTTTAACCTGTGTTGCGTTTTGAGAAGCATTTTCTACTCAATAATCTGATCATTGTTCATTTACGGAACAAATCAAATTACTTAGAATGAAATATGTGGAAGCGGCCGGTGTCACAAAAGGTCAACATAAATACAAGATAAATGTCAAATACGATTAAAAGACAATGAATAAACACGATAAGGTTCCCACTGTCGGCCTCCGAACCTCACTTGATTTCTCCTCTCCAGCTGGCGCCACCTCGGCGTTTATCTCTCAGCTGCAGCATGCTAATGGCTTCCAGGTGGTGCTAATGTTTTGGGTTGTGGGATTTCATTGAAAGGAAATGAGAGAAATCAGCGGAAGCGGCGATTGTCTTTGCACCAAATTGAAGGGGCTGGATTGGACCGAGGGCGATCGTTTCCAGGATGAAATAGGAACCACTGCCGGCTAAGACTGCGTAAAGTTTTACTCTGCAGTTGACTGAAAGTTGATGCGACATAAAACCCCATCTAATATTTTGATGAACTCAAAATTGGTCTTCAATCACGAAAAAGACGCTGCCAAACGATCAGCCTGAACAGGAATGATGAGCGCAAAGGCAGAGCAAGGAGAGAAAATACAGAAAAAAACGGGACTCCACCATCAAAAAAAGAGTTTCGACTGATCCGCTTGTTGTTTGCGCTGCTGGATGAATGAAACTGTGATGTCAGGTCTGAGGAATCCACAGCTGCAGCGCAGCAGGATCCGATCAGGCTCCGCCGAAAGAGCAGGAGGACGAGAAACCGACAGGACTTCCACGAAGCCTGTCGCTGATATCGAGCCGCCGCACGTCTTCAGGATTACAGCAGACCGAAAGCCTGTTGGCTCCCACACAACTTAGCAATGTCCAAATCTGAGTCCGTGCACAGGAGTCCACGCAGAGCCTCCCTGCACATAACTGAGGCATCCTGCAGACATGGTTTGGTGTGGAGGAACTTCACTGGCAGGGACGGGGTCGTGACCTCCACCTGATAAGACGACTTTGGCTCGTTTTAAAGCTTAAATCCACAAATCAATCAAAAGCTGAAGCAAACGCTCCACACGGCTATCGATCCAAACCAATGTGTCACTGTCCGCACATCTACCTGACATTTTAATTTCAATTTGATTCCACCAAATTTCCACGTCTTCTCTTTCGCTTCTTTGCTCTCATCGGCTGTGAGTGTGCCACCTAGAGGTCTAGTATGTGTACTACAGTGCTTCCACCAAAGAAAACTCCAATTAAAACACCAAAATATTCCAATATTAAATCGCAGCTTTTGAAATTAAATAGTTTTGGTAATACTAAACTTGCATCTTATTCACAAAATTCATTCCAACAGACCGACCGGTTTGTTGCAACAACCGACAGCGGTTGTTGCTGGAGAGGTTTGAATCAACTCATTAGCAACGCTGTGCATCTGAAGTTGTCTTTATGCACTTGATAATAGTCGTTGATTAGTGGTGCGAAAACCACGTCACACTTTGCTTCTTCGTGAGCTCGTAATGCAGCTCTTTGCAAATCCTTGGATATATTGATTGTTTCAGACTGAAATAAAACAGGAAGTGATAAGAACAACACGACAGACAAAAGAAACCGAGAGCTGAAATCACCTCAACAAATGACATCTCTGTCCTGTGCTGAAGTAAGACCAGACGCTGATGTGGTCAGAAATAGGAACGATCTCCCAGTTAAACCTCCTGCTGGAGTCGAGTATAATTACAGCGCGGAGCTGCACTTCTTTGTCCTGAGCCATGTCAATCCCATTGATTTCTTCCATGCGAATCCTCTCATGTGTGATTTTGAAACGTTACCTCAGCAATTACTCCATTAAATCCTTCCGTCAGTCGATCAAAAACACGCCCCCTTTCCATTTATCATCCATCGATTCCCCCTCCAGGACCCGCTGCCGATCTAAACCCTGAGATGCAGTCATTGAGATTCACTTAGACGTCCTTTGACGCCAATCAGCTGCTGACTGAATGTCACAGACGCTTGTAATAAAAGCTACACTCACTCAAAAGTCAATTACAGCAAGTGAGGGGGGAAAAAAAACAGCGCAGAAGCCACTCAGCAAGCAAAAATTAATTGTAATGTGTTGCGAAGTTTGCTTCCTGTTTATGAAACTTCTGCATCAGATGACACTTGAAACTGAAAGACACTTCCTGAGGAAGCTGGACTGCATCATTAAGCCCCTCGGTCCAGCTCGGTTAATGTAAGCTAATAATACTTGAGAGCGAACACTGAGTGGGCCCTGTGGTGAGGGCGGCTATCTGATGGCAAGAAACTGGGCCATGACGCGCACACAGCCATCTATCAATATTTGCTGTTCTTATTGTGGCCATATGAGCTCTGCATGCTTGGATGAGCTGCTGTGACAGGAGGGAGAAAGACTCGGAGGAGAAACGCTTGACGAAATGTGTCGCGAGATGACCAAGGACTTCTTGCTCCGTCCTTCCCGGAACGAATGCAACGTTCGATCACCTTCGTTTTGCAAACTGGCATTGCTTCGTCAGACGTGGTGGAGAAGTGGTTTGAACCGTTGCCTCACAGAAGATTTCGTTCGACCCTGGTCTTTCAGGTGGTTCTTGCGCAATTTGGTGTGAAAGCTGAAGTGCTGAAGACTCGAAGTTACTGGTGTGCACGTGAATTGTCCGTCTCTGTGTGCTGCACTGTGATGGACTGGCAGCTTTCTTTTGGGGGGGCGTCTCTCGCTCTTTCGTTCAACATAAGCTGGCTTGAAAAATCTGATGTTAATTTAAGAGCAAATAAAGAAGAGAAATTAATTTTCTCAGTTTTTATGAACCACCTCCTTTAAACCAAATGACAATTTGAATGACTCCCTTGCATTTGTAGTTAAAATGATCAAATAAAAGCAGCTGCAGCTGGAGCTTTGGAAGTTTTAAAATCCTCCGAATGAAAAAGTGAAAATGCTTCCTTTCCATATCCGTGTGTACAACTGAGGCTGAATCAACGGTGCTTTTGCATGAACCCCTGGCCACAGCCCCACCTACAGGCCTGGAATACTCGACTGTTTCAGTGGTTTCCTGTGAACAGACACCTTCCTGGGTAAGACAAAGACCCAAAGTCGCCCTTCCCTCGTCTCCAGCGGGGGGAACGCGTCCTACCATGCGGCAGTGTGATGCTGGCCCCGTCGAGGATGGCCTGAGCCAGCAGGTGGTCGTTGCTCTCGAAAGCGCTGGCCGCGGCCCGCAGCGCATCCCAGATCTCCTTCCGGCCCTCGAACGCTGGCGCCGTATCCCAGAACTCATCTCGCTTGCTGCGCAGCTGGCCCTCAGTCATCGGGTAGTCACTTTTCCATTTAGGCCGCTCTCTTTTCAGGGGCTGGTTACGCCCTAGAGCCACTGCGAAGGAGCAGGAAAGAAAGGAAGTGAGGGGGGGGGGGTGGTCGAGCGATACGAAAGAGAGGAAGACAGGGAGATAAAAGAAGAGGGAGAACCAGGAATTCACAAGAATAGGAACAAGAATAAGAGAAAGGAAGAAAGAGTGAGACAAAAGAAGAGAAGAGTCAGAGGAATTACCGAAATAGATACATAACAAAAGTGAATGAGGATGTTGTGACGAAGAGCAATTCAACGAGGAATTAAAGAAAGGGAGAGGAGGTGGGGAATACACGCAAGATGCAAATGAGATCTGCGACTGAACGTGTACACAAATAAAGTTAAATAGGTTAAATAAGGGCCGGACGCCAGGATGCAAAAAATGCAGCCGGCAGAAACGCGGAGCAGAAGTGGAGCTGGAAGTGTTACTAAACTTAGTTAAAAGGTGAAGGTCCCAGCATCTCACAGAGCTCCATCTGCAGCAGAGCGGCTGATGAATAACACCATCTGGATCACTACCGAAGGGGACGGCAGGTACAGGACAGCCTGTCCACGTGTGTGTGTGTGCGCGTGCACGCGCGCATGTGTGTTTGATAATGAGACGTGGAGAGCTAGGAGGAGGAGGATGACGAATCAAGGTGTTGAGTTACACCTGCTTCTGCTGGTACACATGTACTTGGTTGGTCACATGGAACAGTCTACTAACACTGACCTTCAGCTGACCGTGATGAACAAAGAGGGAACCGCACCAACTTTTCACGCTCATTTTGACTCATAGATTTAAGTAAACAAGTGTCATAAAATAACAGAGAATCAACCAATTTGTCCCACCAGTTTCCTCTTTAAATGTGATCTACGGCGTGTGAAATCTGGCGAGTCAATGAAACTCTTGTGTGACAAAATAAAGTTAAGACTCGACCATCTGAGGAGCCCGAGGGGAAGTCAGACGGGAACCGCAGCAAACTGGAAAAAAAAAAAAACTCCTGTTGGGCACACCTGCTCAGAAACCTGTGTGTGCTTGTGGATTGTGACCACCTTGTCTGCACTCACATTAACCTACTTTCAGGCTCGTCCGTCAGCTCACTTATGTAACTCTGAAACATGATCGCACCTGGCTGTTTTCTGATAGCTGTCAGGGATCCCTGTCGGTTTACGTCGGCTGTTGTGTTTAACATCTACATGCTGAAACATCGGCACATTCGTACAAAGTAAATAAATTCAGTGCAAACAAATGAGGTGTCAAGTGACAGATGTGCTTGACTGCACAACTGTTTGAAACTGCACACACTTTGTATCATAATTGTCAAGTTACATTATAATTCATGAATTTATGGCAGTAGAAACCAGAGAACTTGTTAAAGAAACATACCTAACGTGCATCTACAAAATTTGAAATAGAGAACAAAAGTCAGTTTGTTTTGTTCTTTAAAAGCCTTTTTCAAGAAATTGTGTTTGCAGTTATTATGACACTTTTTGAGGAAGCTTGTTTTTTGATTTTGAGGACCTATAAACTATTATTTCAACCAGATTTAACAATATTTGAAAAGTGTGTTCTAAAAACAATTGATAGTTTAGTGTTTGAAATCGATGGGAAAATAGTTTGGCTATAAAAGGGGGAAGTTGGCTCAATTTCACATCTAATAATGAGATGTAATCTGCCAGTTTAGCCAAGAAACAAAAGCAGGGTTAAAATTAAAGCATTGAAACAGGAAGCAAATAAGACATTATCTCATCACCCTTCAGTGCAGTCTCCTCCCTTTTCGACTCTATCTGGACGTGTGTCATTATAATAACTCACTACAAAGTGCATTCGTGACTGAACGAGAAACCTCGAATACATTTAACCTGCAAAAAAAGGGGGGGGGAGCTTTATTTTGAAAATATACATGCTGTCTAAACTCAAACAGTGCCAGGTAAGCTCCAATTTCAGCTGCTTTTACTGTGGAGGATGATTTTGCCAGTCCATCCACTGCAGGTAGAAGACACTACAGGTTAATGTTTGACGTTAAAGCACCTGAATGCAACTTTTCCTCGCCCGTGCACGAGGCCCGAGCTCCCACCGTGGTTGTCTGCAACCTTTGGCCCTGCACGCAGCGCTGTTTGTCTCTCGGTACATCTGTTGCAGCGCTGCGGGTCGTGTTCAGGCTCTCTTCCTGCTCTTATTACAGAAGCGGCACCAGAAACGACCGGGGCGCGCCGGAGACGCTTGCGTCCTTTTTAACCACTGCATAAAACAAAAAAAACCTCCTCAAGTTTCTGACACCTCCTCCACTTTCAAAATGAAATAAAATAAACACCTTCAGGAAGCACACAAAGCCGTGACGGTAGTGCGGTGAGCGCGGCGTGCACGGAGCTCAACGGAGGGTCCGAGCGAGGGGGGTCCAAGTGCCGGGGTATAATTCAGATCCCAGCGAGTCGCCCCTGCATGCCATCGCTGTCTGTGACCCATATTTGTTATGCAGAAGGCTAGCAGGCTAACTAGCTGCGTTTTAGCCGGCTAGCTCAGTCACAACACCAAAGAACAAAGGGAGGCAGCGGCGCGCACTAAATATTTCACAGTTTGTGAAGTGGCGGGCGGGAGAGCCGTCGCTCCCCGCATCAAGGGCCCCGCCGAGCGGATGGAGGAGGGACGGGAGGGGGGCGCGCGGGAGGGCTTCGCCGTGCCTCGTCTGCGACTCCGTCTGGCTCGGGTATAAAGGAAGGGAAGCAGACCTCCAGCCAGGACAACACGCAGAAAGCCTGCAGGAAGCCCCTCCACCACCACCACCACCACAGCCGCTGCCGCTGCCGCTGCCGCCACCCCCCTCCCCCTTCCAGCCTCCCCATCCGAAAGCCAAGCTTGTGGCCCCCCGAAAAATACGTCGACGCGCCCCGCAAGTTACCTCCAGTGCCGTCCGAGTTCTCGTTTAAGCTGCCCGAAGAGTCGTGGTGGCTCCCGACACAGCCACCCATGGATGTTTCGGCGGAGCAGCCCGGGCTAGGTAGCTCACCCCCGGCCCGCAGCTAGAGCTACATCCACTACCCCTCTCTCTCTCTCTCTCTCTCTCTCTCTCTCTCTCTCTCTCTCTCTCTCTCTCTCTTCCCCCCTCCCCTCCTCCTTCCTCCCTTCGCTCCCTCCTGTCCTTTCCTCGCTTCCTCCCCTTCCTATCCTCCCCTCCCCTCCTTCCTCTCCCTCACTCCCTCCCTCCTCCTTCTCCTCCTTCAGCGCTCAGCGGGAATTATCCTCTTCATCTGTGGAGGAAGAAAGGAGGAGACAGAGGTCCACATCTGCACAAGGTGACCCAGAGAGAAGGAGGAGTGGATGTGAGGGAGAGAAGGGCCGAAGGAGGAAGACAACAAAAGAAGTGTGCAGTAAACAATAAAAAAAGGGGGTGCTGTCTTCTCTGGACTGTCAACTGCGCGTCCCCGGACTCAGGACGGGGATGATTCTGGTGATGATGATGATGTATTTTGACACGTGTGCTGTCATGTTTGGTGAGAAGCTGCTCGCTGTCCCGACGAAGACGCGTCAAAACACTCGTCCCCGTGTCCTTGAATGTCAGAGGAGCCCCGGCTGATGCTGCTGGCCTCCGTGACACTGATTCATCTCCACCCAGAGGACAGGATGTCCACTGTTCCCTCATGCAGAAGAGCGTCTGAAAAAAGTTGACTGCAGAGGTGTCAAACGTGCAGCGCAGGGGAGAACTAACCTGGTCTTATAAAGACCCCCACTGGTGTCAGAAGGACAGACAATTTAAATGTTTCAATTTTGATTGGATAAACAAACAACTCCAGAACTGAACAGCAGATGGCAGCAATCCCATCAGACAAAGAGATCCGACAAAGCTAGCAAACTCATTGAGAGAGAAGAATGAAAGTCATAAACTCTTCAATTGGAAGAAAAACAATAAAGACTTGAAGGCACTGATGCGGAAACAAGCTCTGAATGAAACATTGCTGCCTTGAAACAAACAAATAATAAAGTTATAAACGTGCTTTAAGTGTGATGTTGTGTCAATTAACTGTGGCGTCTTATTCTCGTCTCTGAGCCACATGGACAAATCTCTGCCTGGTTGGTTTCTATCTTTAGGACTGTCCTAAAGAGACTTAGGTGTAATTTGACACATCACACACACACACAGACACAGACACACACACTGAGTCTCTCAATGGCAATGGGATAGCGTGGGGTAATTTTACAACAAAGCTGTGTGGGATTACGTTACATTTCCCATCGACTGAGAGAAGATGTTCATCCAGCTCACTTGGAGACTCTCTTCGGGATGTCTGTGTCACCACAGCGATGGCGTTTGACATGCAGCTGCATCCTCAGCGATCCTCTGTGATCTCAGCAGGAGATCCAGCGCCGCTGCCGGTTACAGTGCGAAGACCTGCGTTCCTCATGCGAACGAGCGAACGCCGCCTTTCATACCGACAGGTTTCATTAAGAGAAGTGTAGTCGAGACGCAGAGTTTTCACTCTTCCTTTTCTTTGAAACCAGGCAGTAAATTTGTCAGGAAATCACTGGCGAAGCTCCAACTCCTGCTGCTCGGAACGAGCTCGGAGAAGATCAAACACAAACTTAAAACCTGCTGATGGTTAGAGCTGAATGTCCACTATAACTAGAAGCCCCATGTAAGCTGGGGAATATCTTCTACAGACACCAGGAACCAAACCACAGCACCTTTCACACTAACTGTTCTTAAAATCACCCCGTAATACGTCCCGCTGTCTGAAAGGTTCCGAGGTGGGATCAGGGGATGGATCTGTCCTCTCTCTGGTTCCTCTCATGACACTGTCTCCAGTGGGTGATGAAATTTATGCCTTACAGTGTTATGTATAATATCGCTCTCCCTTGAATCCTCTATGTGGAAGGGCCTGCGGTCTTCAAGCGTGACCACTCTTCTTTCAGGAGCCACAGCGACCTCTAGCGACTCTGTTTTGTTCAACTAATAACTTTGATGGTCGTACATTATTATTCACACAATCCGAAGGACAAATTTTGTGTTTTTCTGTATTCAGGTGATCTGTTTGACATAAAAACTTGTTGAGTGTTTATACTGACGTGAGACAACAGGCAGATGCAAACCACACAATGTCCACACAGTGAGTGAAATACTTGGATGGCAAAATACGTTGGGAATATATATAAAATGGGGGAGATATTTGAAATTTCAATGACATTTAAATGATTTAAGTTGCATTTATGAATTGTGTTGCTTGTTTTATTTTATATGTTGTTGTAAATTGCAGTTTTCTCGTCTTTTCCGTCTTGCTTGTCCATTGAGCGATCAGTAGATGGTGCTGGAGAGTTTGTTGACCACGCAGACAGCTGTGCGCGACTCACTCCGACGTTCAGCGCGCATGCATGTGTGTGCGTAATCCAGGTATTATGAAGGTGCGCCAGTGTGTGCGAGTGTGAGTGTGTGACACTGACATGGTTTTTGTTTTAGTGCATGATGATGGTTGCAAGGTCAGGAGCTTCCACTGTCTCAGGGGATTGAAAGACTTTATTTTCCATTTGCTGACGCACAGGTGTACAAGGGCATTCAAATAATGCTAAAGGAATCTCAGGCATGTCAGGAACGCATCCACGGACAACACGCGGATAATCGTGGGAGATACACATAAGAAGAAGAAGAATACACTCTGCTGTTGTGATGCTTACAATACGTGTATTGCTGCCTTGAGGCCGGAGGTTTCTCATTAGAAAGGGGGATTAGGTGGAGGCTGTGTGGGGAAGTCAAGAGAAGGAGGTGGAGGGGCGGCAATGTGGAAGCGGGGGTGGGGATTATTAGGGGGGGGGGCGGAGACAGGGGAAGAAAATAGCTTGTTTCTTGGGTCGGTCGAGGTTTTGATGGGGGTTATGTGGGGGTTCTGTGTTGTGGGAGTATATGGAGGCATGTGTGTGTGTGGAGAGAGGTTGGGGGTAAGTGGGGGAGGGTGTGTGTTGGGGGGGTGCTGTCAGCCTGTTATCACAGTGTCAGTGGAGTTTTGACGGGGGGCAGGATAATTCATTCCAGGCTGGATATCTTTCTGAAGCAGCCCGAGAGCCGCTGGGAGGAGAGTGCGGCGGCGGCGGCGGCAGCAGCAGCGGGTGAGCTGCCCTTCTGTGACTGAGATGCTCCCAAACATCTTCCTCTGGATGCGGAACCAGACGGGTTGATATCAAACATCAAAAGCGGCACCTCTGACCTTTCACTGGATGTCAGATTGCTGTGAGTCGATCGCGAGTCAGACCTGCCGCAGCGACAGCTCCTGTTCACCGGTCGATTTGGCCGGCGCCACAACAATGCCTCCGTTTGTCCGGTTTCGCCTCTAAAATCTCCTGCTGAAGAATGCTGCGCTTTCGATGAAGCACATACACATAAAACTGCGAGTCACCTTGGTTGCTGTTTATGCTGATCACTTGATCCGAATCGTCTTCGCTTTTTAGCATAAAAAAAACATTCAGAGAGGTCAAAACAAGGAGACTGTGATAGACAGAGAAACAGCAACCGGCAGCGTTTTCTCTGCATTGGCCTCCATGAGCGTTATCTCATCACTTCGCTCTCCATTCACGACCTCTCTCCCCCCCCTTCATTTTCCTCAGGAGCTCCTCTTTCTTCCTCCGCTTTCATTTAGGAGCAGAATAGCCGGCGCAGATTTTAAAAGGCCTGTCACAGATTGATTGGTTTACTCTGAACGGCTCTTCTCTCGCGCCGGACCGAAGTCTCCGGACCTGCGTTCGCCCCATTATCTCCCCGATGCTGCGGTCTTCAATCGTCTGCGCCGTTTGAAGATGTTCCATCTGTGTCCCTGCATCAAGCTGCTGCTGGACGCATTGATTTACTGTTATTCATCAGACGCCGCCACCCATTTTCCGCCGCGTCCGCCGCGAATTTGATGATGACGGGAGAGACGGGCTTCGCTCGCAGCTTTCCAAGTCATTCAAATCCAGCTGTGCGCGAAGGAGGAAGGCAGACGGCGCTCGCTTGATTGTCTTCCCATTGATTTACGATTACCTGCTTTGTCTGAACCAACCGCAGACCCCTCCTGCACCGATTCACCCTGAGTGTCACGCTTCCTTGAGAAAAAGGGGGGGTGGGGGGGTGGGCGGTGGAGCAAAGGAGGCAATGAGAAGATGAAGAGGTTGAGGACTGAAAATCAGAAAGAACAATAGAGAGTCGGGTAATAGACTGTCAGTCTGTGAGAGATTCGGGTCAAACTGACCCTCAGGAGAAAAGTGGTAATCAGCATAACGTGCTCAAGGTGAACCTTCGACCTGCAAGATCTCCACACCACTTATTTTCCTCCCCCACCGAACTAATAATAGATGAAGCACCAAACACTCGTATTGTGGTCCAATCTCACTTCAATGTTAAAAAGAGCACAGAAAACGAAGGAGCAGGAACCAGAGGGAGCGACGAGGGACCAGTGACGCTCAGAGGAACTGGAACTGGTCCACTGGTCACGGAGTCTATTAAGCTTTAAACCGTCCTCTTTTTTTCAATCTTTTATGGCTGAGGTGTCAAACTCATTTAGTTTCAGCGGCTTCATACTGTACGACGTAACAATCGACCGACACCCACAACTCATTAGACTGCTGTTTTATTACAAGCTCATCCCACGAGCCTCGTTGGACTCCTTTGCGGGTTGTAAACAAAGACTAACAAATAAAGAAGTCATCCTTTTGCAATTGCTCCTCAGCGTGTGCCGCCACTTCACGCTTGCTCTTTTTTTTGGAGCATTTACCAAAAAAAAGGGAAAAAAAGGTTACACTTGACAAGCCGTGTGTCGGTTCTTTCAAGAGTGAAATTGAATTTCATTATTAATGCATTAACACGTGAAAGAGGAGAACATGAAAACAGTATTGAATCCAATTTGCTGAATTTAATCATCAATGGCACCAGCGTCGGAGACGGGAGACATGAAAACGGCGGAGAGGAATCCCGAGTCGCCTCGTCCGCATTGGACCCATTTATCTAATTCTCAGCAACCGCACGATTTCATTAAGTCTTCCATTTTACTTCCTGGCACGCATTATGATCTCGGGAAATATCCTTAAGAGCTGCGGGGACTTCAGAAGAGCACAGATGGCATTAGAAGATTAAAAAAATATGGAAATATCAGGATTTACCGCCAGTTCGGGTGAAGTTCGTTCACGACTTCTGCCAGAAAGGCAGATTAATCACCCGAGAGACAATCTGACAGTCAAAGTGGAATGGCCGCAAGAAGAAACGCCACCAAAACTTCATCTAGTACTTGAATATATAAAACATATACGCCACAGATGACCAGTATTCGTGAGAGGAGTTTTGTAAATGGTCGTGAACATCGTCTTTTATATACAGGAAGTGTTGCAACGCTTGTTAAGTACTTACAGCGCAGAGTAACTCCAACATCAACAACCTAATTCAACACCCTCACAGCAGGCAAAGCCTCGGGGCCCGCTGTGATAGCAGGCGGCCTCCAAGGGGGTCCCGGACCTCAGGTTAAGAAACACGGTGCCACGCAATCCTCCTTGCCGCTGGCAACAATCAAGCGAACGCGCGATCATCTCTGTTCTCCAAACCTCTAAAAGTCTTGACGACTCCTGCTGACGATGATTATTGTGCACTTAGAGAATAAAATACTTTATCGCTAAAGGTCGAATGTCGCTCTGACGTCATGTCACTGTTTAAAAACCCACTTCTTATTCTGTTAATTTGAGGTCTTGGGGGTCAGAGGTCAGCCCCTGGTGTGTCTGGACAATGCAACATCTCAGGGAAACGTAATACCTTTTTATTACCGTTTTTTTTAACAGTCATCACTACGTTTATTATTAAATATCTGAGTTCACATCAATGTCGTTGGAGTTTGCAGGCAATAAAGTACAAGGTAGCAGTCTTTTATATAAATTGCCGTCTGAAGTTAAGGAGGAGCTGAAGGACTCGCTGCATCGGCGTTTGCGCTCGCTGCGCAGTAATAGATGCTTTGTTGGGCTCCTGCGCTATATGTCATCAGCGTTAATATCAACAGGGACGGACGTCCTCCGTCCTCAGACCATAACAGAGGTCTGCTTCAGACATCGCCGTGTTGATACGTCAACACAGCCATAATTAAACTTTCAATTGCCGTAATTATAGTTGAAAGGGTCTGCGTCTGACTGGGTCTGGAAAGGAGGAGGGGGTGAGGGGGGGGGGTGAGGAAAGGAGGGTGAGGAAGGGGGGGGTGGGGGGTGGTTGAGCAGATCTGTTCGGACTAATTTTGGGCATTGAGGCTGCGGCGCTGGTGGCCTCGTGTATCTTATCATTCCACAGTCTGTCTTGCTCCCTTTTGTTTTCTGTATGTATGCATGCGTGCGTGCGTGTGTGCGTGCGTGCGTGCGTGCATGTGTGTGTGTGTGTGTGTGTGTCCGTGTCCAAACACAGACCTGACTTGTTTTGATAAAGTCCGTAATATGGGGATTTGTCCGTGCGCCTCGTGCCTCCTCAGGTTTCTCGCACCTTGTATATTCTCCACGCACTCCGTAAACACTGCAGTAATCTCTCTTTATGTTGAACCTCGATAGTCCATCCATTACAGCGCTGGGCGTGTAACCCCGCAGCCGGAGCGTCGACGGCGTTCCAGACCAACATTGTTGCGAGACGTCTCTGGTCTGGCTCGTGATTTAGGACGGAGGAGAAACCGAGAGCGGAGAACTTGTGATTTATGACGCAATAACTTTCAGGTTGGAAATGTCTTCTTTTTATCATCCACAGCATTTGTGGTCAAAAAAAGAGACTGAATATCGGATCCTAATCAGACTCTTGAAATACATGAAATACTCCTCATCAAAGCAGGAACATTTTAGGTGAATAAGGTGGAAATTTATTCCGACTATTTGGGTTTTTTGGACCTCCGTTTGGTCTAGAATTAGACTGATAATCTTGAAACCTAAAAAAATTCATACACTTAGTTGAAGTTATCTTTAAAACCACATCAATTCTCTGAGGGGCATTTTCTCAAAGTTTGACCTAATTTGCAGAACAGTTTTTCCAATCTTCCCTCAGGGACCCTGCAGCAATTTAGGTGGATTTAAACTGGACCAGCTGCTGAACTCCTTCATTTTGGCCCACATGAAGCGCAGACGGCAAACTGAAACGCCAACACGACCACCTGTTTCCAGTCGAACCCGCGGTAGGACTGTTTTACGACTCCCCGCCTCATCGAAGTCTCCAAACGAGCCGACAGACGAGTCAGAATCTCATCAGTTCATATATGGAGATTCGTGCCGACGCGCCGTTTGATACTTTAACAAGAGATTAGTGTGATATATTTTTGTTCTCCTGTTGTCACTTTCCTTTCGTGACCGCGACGTCTTTGTGTCTCTGCGGTCTGAATCACTCGATTTGTTAAACAGCTGTTCTGTAACTTCTCCTTTAAGCTTTTTATATTTATTTATATTGTCGTTTAGTTGCTGCAGTCTAACAAAATACTTCAGTACAGATCCAAAATGTATCGTAAGACAAAAAAGTGAAAGCTGTACAAAGATGACGGGTTTTTTTCATTTTAAGATGCAAAGATTCAGAGGGAATGTCTGCTTTTATTTGCATATACAAATGTTGTTTACTGTTTTGTTGAAGCTGTTGAAGTGAACACCTGTCTGTTCATTCCTACTGAATGAGTTGGTGACCTCAAATGATCCCAAAGCTCCAGAGTTTGCCCAGTTATTCAATCGAGAGCAGGAATCTTGTAAAGGAGCGACAATAACGCAAAAACAACAACAGCAGTGACCGTTTTCCCAACAAATATAGGTAACAAGGTTTGTTTTTTAACTTTTTCTCTTGAATATCGTCACCGTGTTTGCTTTTTTTTTTTATATTTGCGCCCCACCTGAGAACACCACCATCTTCCAACCAGCTTGTTTATTTCTCTGTCTCCGCAGGCATCTGCTGCAACAGGCGATGCGCTTCGGCTGTGGAAAAAACCAGGAGGCTTTGGCAGAGCTTAAAGGGCAATTTTCAACATCATGAAGTAAACCAGCAGCGTCTCCTGTTTGACAAGGGCAGGATTAAAAAGGTGCGCTGCCAACTGGTCGCCTCGCACACCAACCCCCCCCGAAAATGTCACTCTCGTTCGCGGTCGAGTGGCACAGTGACGCAGGAGTGGCTTTGTCGCCGCTTCCGTGCGCCCGCATGCTTTTATACACAAACTTGTATGTGTTACGTTTCTATTTCTATGTCGTGTTTACATGCTGGAGAGTGTGACACAGCTGGAAGGCCTCCAGGAAACACACAAGTGTGAGCACAAAGCCAGAGACACCTCGGTGTGTTGTTTGGATAATTCGGTGGCAGCGCCGGTCAAATTAGGTTTTTCTTTCAGACTCGGCTCCTAATGTGTCCTGGCGTGATTGGATGATAAAAGTGGCGACGGAGCGAGAGGGACAATGACAGCATCAACGGGTTGGCATGAATTGAAGTGGCTGCATGTCTCCTTCCCTTCTGTCTTGCCAGTCTGTGGTGTCCGAGTGATAATCTAATCCTAATCTCATTAGATCTAATCAAGCGCGACGTAATGTGGTGTAATGCATTAACGCGCCGTTATTGGATTTCTTCAGGAGAAAAAGGCGACTTGTGAAGTGTTGACATTTTCAGGTTGACATAAAACAGTCGTTCTTGTGCGGTGAAAAGAAACAGTGTGCTTTCGCAGTTTCTCAGCAGGGGAAAAAAAGTGTTAGAAATGGAAAGTTTAAGTGAGATACTTTTAATTTCAGAGCCGTCATTTCGATGAGCGACTGAGGTTTTCCTTCAGAACTGCTTTCAACAAGTGAAGGGGTTGTTATTGCATTGAAAATGAGTGGATGACACAGGCCGGGGAAAGCGCCGCTCGCCAAATGGCGTGAGGAGCGACAGCGGGACAATCAGGGATATTTAACTTCCTGTGCTCCCCTGGAACGGGACCACAGACCCGCACGTTCAGAGTCACTGGGTGCAGAAGAAACGCACATGCAGAGACTGACCACATGCAACACATGAATAGGGAAACACATGCGTGCACTGACACGCACACACATACAGCGTGTTGTCAAACGTGTCCAATCGGCTGGTGTGACACCATATGCCGCCGTGTTGGCAGCGTCGCTCTTGTTCAGCCGGCGCTCGCAAAGCCAAGCCGAGGCTACGAACACACTCAGGAAATCCCTCACGCCCGGAGGACACACACACACACACACACACACACACACACACACACACACACACACACACACACACACACACACACACA
>JASSRZ010000006.1:8970621-8984433 GCA_032164315.1 Malacoctenus gilli
ACACACACACACACACACACACACACACACACACACACACACACACACACACACACACACACACACACACACCCTTGTGCAGACGCGTTTTAGAGCTGTGCAGACGGTCGCGATCGCGGCTTTGTTTTTGTAAGTGTTGACGGATTCATGGTGACCCCCCCCAAAAAAAGTCCAAATTTAGAGATTTCGAAAGAGTGTTGCCGGACTTTGTTTAATTTTTCTCCTGAAGTTTGAAAAAAGTCGCCGGCTCGGCTGAGCAGCACGTGTGTCTGTCGTGTCGATCTATACACAGGCTGTAGGAAGCACTGCACCACTCAGCGGACAACTTTGTGGCTTCCCAAAATACCACCAAGGACCTAAATGCCACCCACAAGTGGAGTATGTGTATGTATGTGAGTGTGTGTGTGTGTGGGTGGGGGATCCTTTTAGTGTGATGGTCTCCATTTGGGGGGTTTTGTGCAGCACAGATGCCTCAAGAGATCCTCACAGTTTGTTATGAGGATCTGCTGGACTGTGTTTGAAACAGAGCCAGTGTGTGTAGCCTATAGTTTATTAAGTATTTGACAGGTGGACGAGCCCAGCGGCTCCCACACAACGTGGAAAAGCATTAAAACCCTGCGGTGCGACAAACATAATGTGTTATCTACGGCGCCCTTGATCGCCGCTGTCACTCAAACTAATGATCAGCCGTGTCCATTTTTTCCCGATTATTCACACACTCTCTCATGCCTGTAAAATTGATAAGTAATTTCCCAGCACTGGTATTTTAACTGGGTATCGAGGGGTCAGTGCGTCCCACCACAGAGGGACAGCGCATTCAATTATCAGAGCTCACTTGTGGCAAATGTCTCCGGGCTGTTTGACATTTGAAGAGACTCAGACTTTAAAACAAGGACCATGTGAATGGAAACGTTTGCCTTCCAAGATTAAAAAAGCACAATACACAACATTGTGAGTTCCTGAAATTGTGGTTTATCCACTTTGGTTGAAAGCAATCAGGATTTAGTGGCGGCGAGCGTGTCGGCAGCGGCAATAACGACTGAAGGATTATGTCTTTTTTATGTCCTTGGAGGAGAGTCTCTGATTCAGAGGGTTCTTAGGAAGCTTGATGGGACATCATGTCAGAGGTGTTTTGTAGAAAAGGTCGATTGTCACCTTAATTTGTTTGCTGATGAGGGAGAACGTGACGAAGACATCTTGTCTTCCTGAGGACACAGACAATGTGTTTCTCTTTGTGTTCTATCCACTGAAGCTGTGTGACTCAAAATAGTCTGGACACCGCGTGGACTCCCCGGAAGCTGGATGTTCAAACGAGGTGGGTGGTGGTGGGTGGTGGGGGGGGGGGTAGGTGGGGGGTGGAGGGGGCACTGTCTTCATTTCCATTCATAGTTGCATCACTGCTCTTCAGGATGCCGCTCAGACAGAGTTACATGGGTGAGACCCAGCATTAGTGGCTGCCCGGACCGGGATTAGTGTCAGTGTCCAAACAAGTGTGCTTGTTATTTATTGCTCGGCTGGTCACTCCAACTGGTGGACACATCCTGCGAGCGTCCGTTTCATTCAGAGCAAAAACACCGTCGGCCGGCTCGCATTATTCCACGAGGACGAAACTGTCTGGCGTGAAATGTCACGTAAACAAACAACACATGCGCAATTTCTTAAATATTTTTATCTCGCTCGTTTAGATGACAGAAATCCCCCGTTGACTTCCAGTCACAGCACGCTACGTCCTCGGCCCTCTTCTTCTCTGACACTTTATTGCCTCAGTTCAAAGAGGGCACTTGTGTCAAGTGGCTGCGGGATGCCTGCAGCCGAGCACCCAAGGACAGACAAACATTATGTAATGTCTCTGCACAAACAGCGGTTCACTGTGCAGGAGCAGCATGCACAAGCCTCACGTACACATGCACACACAGGACAGCATGCAGGCATGTCTCCAAAAAGGAGGGAGGAAAGGTGTGTGAGGGGCTTCCCGATCAATGTAGACGCGTACACGTCATGAGGAACACCTGTGAGCTGCGCTCGGCTCGTTTCTACTTTTTTCTCAGGCCCGAAAGATCGATGACGCCACGGAGGAAAAATGTGGACATCTGCGTTTTTGCAGCGGCAGAGAAACTGCAGGTTGTTGACATTTCAGAGGCTCTGAACGCTCAACAAGTGTCGACTGCTGAGTAACATTTACCGCACGGCTTTTGAGCCTCGTGTCACTTTCAGGAAAATAAAAAAGACAGGTCAGCGCAGCGCGAATCCGATAGATGGACGGACACAGACGAAGACTTTGTGGCTGTTCTCACAGTGTTTCATGGCGTTTGGCAGGAGGTGCCGGGTCACGCAGCTCACCATCTATAAACTGTCTGATCATAAGATATACTTGGCACCTCCCTCTCTCTCTCTCTCTCTCTCTCTCTCTCTCTCTGCAACACTCTAAGATCATTGTGTGTCTCTGCCTGCATGTTCTGGTCTTTTTGCAGCTACTCTGTATTTATTATGTTGCATGTATTCATGCGAAAATTACACAACTAACCTTGTGTGTGCATGCATACGCACATATGTTCTGTGTTCAATCACCTTGAGTGTGTGATTGTGCCACGGCGCACACACTATCTCTGTATTTGAGCAGAATAAAAAGGGTGTGTGTTTATCCAGAGGGCATACCTCAAGCCGTCTACTGTGTACAGAGGCCTGAGGCACAGCCTGGGGGGTCTCGATCGACGCAGTTCGGGCTGCATCCGTCTCTCAGCGAGGGGTGCGTGTGTGCTCAAGTTTTTGCTTTTGTCTGCGCGCGTGTGCCTGTTTTCATGCATGCAAATGTTTGTATGTTAGTGGGTGAGTGATCACAGGATGCGTGCGATTGCCCATTGTCAGCTCCATAATGCCAGTTAGCACCTCATAACAGGATGAAACGCCGTCACGCCCAGACAAACGCTTGACAGGGAAGTGAGAGCAGAAAGTCACATGTGGAAAAGGGAGGAGACAGGATGTCAAACCTTTAAATTGTACTTCCTTCAGTTAGTTCTTTTCTAAGAACTATCTAGAACAACAAGCACTTTTATCACAGCCGTTTGAAGGACAAAGACCCACACAAGATAGAAAAACGGGCTCTGAGAGCCACATTTGCCACCGAGAAGTTTCTTTTTGTCCCTAAAAGCCTCACAAAAGACCCCTCTGAGGCATCGTGTTTATTTCTGAGAGAGATTTGACTCAGCGTCGGACTTGATGTCCTCATCTCGCTCCGGTGACGTAATTGTGCACACAATTTGTTTACCGTCACACGTGCGTGTGCCAAAGCCTGTCAACATTGGGAAGCCTTAAAAACAGCTTAACAAAAGGGGAACTGTTCGCAACCCAGAGTGGAAGCCGACTGAGGTCTAATAATTTAACAGTAACCCCCCCCCTGAAAAATGAAACCAAACGACGGTGACGTCAATAGACACTGTTAACATACAGGACCGGCACGGTGGAGGCATGCATGCTAAGAGCATCAACCTTAACACACCTAAATTGGTAACTTGTTCCATGGAAACAAGTCACACTTGAGACGCACATGCATACGCGCGCACACGCACGCACGCACGCGCACACACACGCACGCACGCGCGCACGCACGCACGCACGCACACACACACACACACACACACACACACACACACACACAAACACACACACACACACACACACACACACACACACACACACACACAAACACACACACACACACACGCTGTGCCGCATTTTCAAGTTTCACTGCAAAGGTTTGTGTGCATGTGCGCCGGTGTGTATTGAGGCAGTATAGCTGATTGTATTTCCCCTGCAGCAGCTGATACCGTAGCCGCTGTGACCGCTTGCACCTGTCACTGTGCGTCATGCCCCACACACTCCACGCACACACACACACAGACACACACACGACACGTACGCTTTAACTTGAAAGCAAACGAGCAGGCTGAGTCTTCGCGAATGAACCCAGATGACTGAATAAGCACAAAAAAGCCTCTGTCCCCCCGGGTTTTCCTGAAAGGTTAAAGGTGCAGCGGAGAGAATCACATTTCCCCGTGTCATTCCTGTAGTTTCCAAAGAGGCTTCGCATGCAACCCCCCCCCCCCCCCCGATTTTCTTTGCAGCACTGCAAAATCGAGCCGAATTTCAGGGTTTGTTTTCTTTTTCTACTTCAGTTGGCTCTCTCACAAATCGCTGTTTCCATAATGGATGTTCAGCAAGCGCCAACGTCAAGATGAAGGCCTCGCAGTGCGTTCGCTGGCACTGTGAGAGGAAGGAGTGGGCTGGCACGACGCCCCGAACAAACGTCAACGCTGCTCTTGTTAAAACGATACCTGGAAGTGACACCAGAACTCTTCGATTCATTGCTGATCTGAAACTGAGCACACCAACTTTTTACTGCCCTTAAAGGAATTTTTATCCATCCAGATTTGACAGCAAATATCCTTCGACTATTAGTTTGAGAGCAAAGTTATCATCAGTTAGGAGCCACTGATAAAACACTCACACTGACAGCCCCCCGACACACACGCACATACCTGAACGACAGATTCACACAGCGCACGTTCAAACTTCATTCTTTTACTCACAAACAAATGTAACAGCACGAGAATAAATATTTACAGCAACGAGATGACTCTGGAGGTAGAAACTCAAACACTTTCCTCTGGAGGACGTCGACCGAAGTGAACTTTTGGTTGCAGCAAAGCAAGCTTCTGGTTTCTGAAAGACGAATCGTCAGACAAACACTCACTGGGATCACAAATCCATTTCTTTTCTCACAATCTACTTTTTCTTTTCCTTTTCTGCACTTGTACACAAAAGAGAGCTAAACTTCTGATCCTGTGTTGAAAATTTCCCAACAACTTTGGGACAGATTTTAACAAACAAGTGTCACTTTAACATGCGACCCTGCAGCATCCACAGATTGTTGTAAAGAAGACTGAATGTCGGGTAATCTTTCCCTCCAGAACATTTCATTAGAATGCAGAAATGCTCACATCCATTAATAACTTTAACCATTAAATTCCATGCAAAACACTTAAGAAATAGGAGTTTTTAGACAATCATGTTTAAAGACATTTTCCCTTTTAGAAAAATCACTTAAAAGTTCGGGGGAAAGACTGACGTCACAGTTCAAAGAAATCCTGGAGAGACTTAATATTCTGCAGTTTTGAAACTCCTGTAAAGTAAATAATTTCTGATTGTGGTAAACATTGTTGGGTAAAACAGACAGAAAACTACAGTATTTAAATCCTTATACAGACGACGGACATTCAGTGTCATTCTCAGGAGTCAGACTGCACCGATGACAATCACAACAGATCACATGTACAAACAGACACAGTTACGTCATTTTTACAGTTTTTGACACCCCAAAGTGTCAATACTTCAATTTAACATCTCCAACAATTAAATAGGGTCCTACACATTGAAGCAGAATCCAGATCGAGCTCGTCTACCCGAGAAACTGATCCAGGATCATCACGGTAGAAGAAAGGAGCGATGTCAGGGAGACACATGGAAACATCACTTCAAAACACGTGTAAACCGGATGCTGGCTTATGACACAGAAACAGACGATGTTTTGCGATCAGATCCCACCACATGAAAGTGATCCCCCCCCAGCAACCACAGACAACAGTACTTTCACTATGACAGTTTAAATCGGGATGAAGCGGGTCGACTCCATTTCTCTCCTGCAGATAAACGATGTGGCACAGCGAAGCGCGGTGCGAGCAGGAACACGTAAGACGGTCACAAGCTCGAGATGCTCAGCGGATGGAAACAAACACATCGTTGTTGTGTTGACGGCGTTGGACCGAAGAGGAATCAAAACAGGAAAACAAACAAGTTGTTTCAGACGGACAAATGAGATCCCCTGTTTCGAGTAAGACTTGCACCCTCGGGGTGAGCGAACGCGAGTTTATTATCGCCGCTTTGTGCAGGTTGATGCTGCACGAGTGGTTTGAGCTTCAGCGGGCGATGGAAAAAAAGTATTAGCAATGCAGATGTGGTGCTAAATGTCTTCCTGCCATGCAGGTCTGCAAGAAACCTGCGTGTTTTTGACTTGAGGAGCCTCATTATTGAGGTGATGTAACTCCAGGTGGCCTTGAAATGGTGCGTTTCAGTGGGATGGTAATTAAATATTGATTTTTTTGAAAAAAAAAAAAAAATCCCCTCAGACACCCTGAAAGCATATTCCTGCACTGTATTGTGAGTGAGCAGAGCTTTGACATGGGGCAAGTTTAAGGACTTTTAATCCACTAAACCTCTGCATTTGGTCTCTGATCGTCCAACAAGTTAAAAGTCAGAGAAGAAGAGCAACACTTCCTGTTTCTATTCAGTTATCCTACAAAATCCTTCTTTTAAATACTTCAGAACAATATTTTTCAGAATTTATCTCCCACTTCTGCCACAAAAGTGGAACCAACTGAGTTAATCACCATTATGAATGCTTCAAAATATTTTTAAAATGTGACATTTGTGTATGAAGTTTACGTGACAATATGCAGAGATTTAATCCTGCAGCCTTCGCAGGACGACTTCATTCTTCGCCGACAGAGTCATGATTTTAACGCTCACGTCAAACACAATTTTCAGTCTTTTTCTTCCTCTAATGAGGTTTCTGAAAATGAGGTTTTCCAATTTGTTTTATCTGCGAACATTAAATAACTTTAATGAGAAATCCAATGACGCACGCCTACAGATGCAGTAAAATCAACAGTTATTATTCATTTATCTACAGAGGAAAGATAACCTTCAAGTGCATGCAAACGGTCTCTTCTGCTTTCTGACCCAGCAGCCATTAAACGTCACCGTCCTTTTGTTTCGCCGGTGTCGTGGAGCTGAAGATGGTCGGTGTGTTTTTTCGGGGCCGTTCAAAGGAACCTGCGTTGTGTTCGCTGTAAGATTTGCTTTAATTTACGAGTCGAACTTCCCGTAAAAACCGACAC
Organism: Malacoctenus gilli; assembly: GCA_032164315.1. Lineage (NCBI taxonomy): Eukaryota > Metazoa > Chordata > Actinopteri > Blenniiformes > Labrisomidae > Malacoctenus > Malacoctenus gilli. Next base: position 8,977,575 of record JASSRZ010000006.1, read on the forward strand.
CGCCGGCTGTGTTTACTTGTGTAGCTGCCTTTGTGATTTACGCTGTTGTTTAGGGAAAAATCGTGAGAAGAAAAAGGTCCTGCAGCGAAGCGAACCAGCGATCTGAACGCAAACATTGTCACCTCCGAGAAATCAGTGTTTATGTGCACCCACAAGGTGAAGTCAGTGATACTTGGTCAAGCGATGGAGGCGAGGTTCCCTTTACTGTCCCAGGTCGCGGAGCTGTTCGCCTGCCAGTTGGTCAGGGACCCCGGGGCCACGTTTAGAACCTGCTCGGAGCCGGCGGGGGGCGGGGCCAGGGTCAGCGAGCTGTCCTGGATGGAGCTGTCCAGGCTGCCCTTCCACCGCGACGCCTGCTGGCCCCGGACGCCGTTCAGGTCCGAGTTCCCGTTGGCCCGGCGCGGATTGCCGGCGTACAGGTCCTTCTCCCGGCACCACCCCCATCCGCCCCCGCCCCCGCCCCCCCGACAGCCGCCCCCGTTGCTGCGGCAGCACAGTATCTCCTGGAAGGCGTGCCTGAAGTCGGGGCTGCGGCAGTAGATGAGCGGGTTGAACGCCGAGTTGGAGTATCCCAGCCAGTTGAGGAGCCTGAAGGGCACCGTGATGTCGCCCAGATCCAGGAAGGTGATGAGGATGTTGAGGATGAAGAAAGGGAGCCAGCAGAGGGTGAACGTTCCCATAATTATCCCCAAAGTTTTCACCGCCTTGTGCTCCTTCAGGCAGAACTTCAGACGCTTGGTGGCTTTCCCTTCCCCTTTTCCTGTCCTCGCTCTGCCCTCCTTCACGCTCTCCTCATCTCCGGCTTTCTGCATGCTCAGCCGGTCCTCTCCCGCTCGCTCCGCCACCTCAGCGCCCGGTCTGAGTTTATTCAGAGCGGGGCTGTCGTCGGGGTAAGTCATCTGTGCGGTGTAATGTAAATTGTAGAAGTGCCTCTCCCTCCCTCGGATCTTCTCCAGCTGTTTCTGGGCCTCCTGGAAGACACGGGCGTACAGGAAGATCATCACCACCAGCGGCAGGTAAAAGGAGACGATGGACGAGGACACGGCGTACGCCGCGTTGGTGTTGAACTCGCAGCAGTCCTCCGCCACCAGGCACTGGCGGGCCTTCTCGTCCTTGGACACCCACACCTTCAGATAGATGGGCAGGAAGGAGATGAGGGAGGCCACAGCCCAGACGGTGAGCACCACGGCGAAGCCCCGCCCCCTGGTCGGGAGAGAAGAGAGAGGTGAGGAGTGGAGCTGCGAGAGAAGTGACAAGTATTGTCTGGGTTTGTTAAGGTGCTCTGAAAGCAACATAATGAGTGCAGTGTGCTTCTCCTCAGCCCTCAAATTGAATTGTGGCGCTCCACAGAGTTAGAATTGTACTCCTGTAACGTTGTTACATCTCTGATGAAAAATCACCTCAGCAGACTGAAGGATATTGCCGTTTCATTCCTGATTACAGTTTTTGTCATTGTCAGAATCTGAAGTTTACAACAGCAGCAACACAACTCAGTTCAACTAACAACTTGGCTGAGAAAGAGCCTCAAACTTCAGGTTGATGTGACTGTAAACCCTCGAGGTGATATCGGGCCTCCGGAGCAGCAAAAGGATCATATGCATTTCACACAACTGTGTCACATTTGATCCAACATTTCTTTCTCGCGGTCCGTAAACTGACGTTGACACGTACAAGCCCAGCGGCTCCCTGTAAACGGTCCTGACAGGATTCCTGCGGGTATCGTTTCCACCTGAGAAAACAGCCCTAAATCCAGCGGGTGACGACCCCCACAGATGGGAGGTCACGGCGAACAGCCCCGACCTCAGAGGGTCCCGGACCCCGGGAAGAATTTCAGTCTCCCGATCATTATCACCAGGCGAGAGCAACAAATGAAAAGGAAATCTGGTAGCATGAAGTGAAAATCAGATCTGACTTTATTGAAATTACAGATCAAAGAGAAAAAAAAGTAGTTACATGCATTTTTGCAGTTAAAAAATAACAAAAACCTTCTTATAAAGTGATTTATTTAATTGGGTCTCGATTTCAAGTCATTTTTTTGCAAATAGTTGAAGTTCTTGTTTTCTCACGTAAACAGGAGTTTAGTAAGATGGTAACAAAGCAAGAAGACAAAAGCTAGAAAACGGGTCGTCAGAAAGAATTGAGAGAGACAGCAGCTCTGCAACTCCCCAACTCTCCCTCATACAAACTTGGAGGAATAAAAGCCTGTTTTCTGCACGTTTGACACATGTGCCGCCAAGATTTCTGAGCAGTTGCGTGGATGGATTCAGGGTCATCCAGCCAGAGGACAAATTCACATATTCAGTGGCAACATTTTACTGAAGAGGTCGGCGGGCGGAGGCGCTTTCTCATGCCGAGTTACACGGGGTTAATCATTTCCATCACGCCCCTTCGAGGGGTCGTGTTTTCCAGCATGGTTGCACCTCCGGCCGCACTCCAGCATCACGCAAATTACTGCTGACACTGGTTTACATGTTGGGGTGAAGCTCGGTGTGCAAAAGGCTGGAGCTGATTACCCTTGATTCTCGCTACATAAACAACAAAGTGTTTAAAGACAACAAAACTCCGCCATACCTTGTGAGCAGGGTCGGGTAGCGCAGCGGCGAGGTGATGGCGAGGTAGCGGTCCAGAGCGATCACGCACAGCGTCTCGATGCTCGCCGTCACACACAGCACGTCGGTCGCGGTCCAGAAGTCGCACATGAAGTTTCCGAACTGCCAGACTCCCAACAGGATGTACGTGGACCCGAAGGGCACCACGACCACGCCCATGATGAGGTCGGCGACCGCCAGGGAGGCGATGAAGAGGTTGGTGACGGTCTGGAGCCGCTGGAACCTCAGGATGGCTGTGATCACCATCACGTTGCCTGCAAGGGAGGAGGCCCAACGCGTCAGGAGCGGAAGCGCGCTTGGGTCGCCGTCCTCCGGGCGAAAGGGACTCACCGAAAACGATGGCGGAAATAAGGATGGCCATCGCCACGCCGAGCAGCACCAGTTCAGCGTCGCTGTACTCGGAAGATCTGCCCGACGGGTCGGAGAGCAGCGTGAAGTTGCCGTGCAGCGACTGGTTGGTCGGCGCTGACACAGCACTCACGCCATCCATGATCTACGATCGGAGGGAAACACAACCACAGGACCCCGGTTTAATGGTCAAAGATAACCAAGAAGCAATAACACGCGTGTTGAAGAGACACAAATAGAGTCGGGTTCGGGTGCTTTATCTGTCCCACAGGTATTGCATTTTTCAATAGCTGGAAAAGACCAGCTATATCATGCTATTCAGGTCTAGAACAAACCATGGAAAGTGCCCAGAGGATAATTGTTCTAGAAACCAGAAACAATACAAAGTTGAACACTAAGAAAAGGTCACAATTTACAACCTTAATCCAAAATTGTCTGGATAAAGACAAAAATGCAACAACCAATCTCATATTTACATCTCAAAAGCACATAAACAACGTTTGTTAATGTAGATAATAAGGTAAAATCCGCCAGTCATCCGCCAATCATTGTCCTGAAATATGTATGAAGACAGTTTCACCTGCATTGGAGTGTTTACTGTCCTGTGAGCCTTCACATGCTCCTCAGCATCGATAATGCCGTTCCAGATGTGTCCGGCGCCCACCTTACACCACCGGAGACCCCTGCGTTTGAGCTGGCTTTGGCTTTGAACCGGGTGGTCCCCGTGAAGAGCCAGGATTATCATTTTAAAAGGGGCTCATTCTCCTCGGTAAACATCTGGTGGTCAAAGACTCTCGGCTTCAAAGTGTTACTCGAGACATTCTAATGAGCACCATGAAGTTGATCGTTCATCCTTATTAATCTAAAAGCACTCGATTATTTCTGCCACTGATCTGTCGATGCTCTGCTTTTAAATGACCAGAACGACACTCAACTCAAGCACTCCAATACGACATGAAACTGTTAAGATTTGTTGCACTTTTCCACTTATTACGGTAATTTAATTGAGGCGTTTTTATGGGGCGAGCGAAATACGCTCAGACCAGAATCACAAGTTAAAAGGAGTTGATTAAAGTAGAGACTGAAATAAAACAGATGAACTCTTAAGCTACAGAAATGGGGTTCAGATTGTGTTTGGTGTTTCCTGACGTAAATCCACACAGAATCCGATCAAGTGAGTTTGATGAAGTCAGACCTCATTGCGTCTCTCTAATCTGAGCTCAGCACCAACACAAGAGAAATCGACTCCATTCCTCATTGATTTTTGATTCACTCCGCAGCTCACATGTGGTCATGGTGGCATTTTTTTCCCCACATACTGTCTCATAAAGCTCAGTTTAATATACAGAATGACAAACACTATTTCCATGAAGCCCTGGGAGTTAAACAGGCAGGCAGATATAGCTGTAAGTGAGGAAGGGCGGACCCAGCAATGTAAAAGAAAAAAAACAACTGTTTCCCGGCAAATGCTGCGAGATCCTGTGTGTTTGCGCCAGTAAATAAGCTTGTCTTGATAGATGACGGTGACCCTAATGTGTCACTGATATAGATTGTGTCACATGGCAACACTAATTGTATATCCAGGGATTATTTCTTGCAAAGACCAGCAAAATAGAAAAAAAAGGACATCTTAAGTGGTGCAGTGCAGGAAAAAATGCACATTTCAAGCGTTTGCGAGAGCAGAAGTAGGAATAAAAACGTGTTGTCACTCTCTGATTGTGCTGATTCGACTTTAAAAAACACTTTAACTTCCTGGCTTTTAAAAAAACTCAATACATTTGATTATTTATGCATGTTCTTTGGGTGGGAGTGACTCAAGAGGGAACGTTTCTTTCATTTTTATGCATTTGAACAGAATTGTCATTTTCTGCGGCGTGATTTCACGCCTGCACATCATCAGGGCTGATTCCTATTTAAATGCATGGGATGACAACGTGGAAACGAGGATCTCGTTGCATATCAAACAGAGTATTTTATGCGAGGCCGACACTCCAAGACATAAAGATGATAATGAGAGAAGAAAAAATGAATTAATCCCTCTCTGAATAGTTTCTCTTCTCACAGGAATCTCGGCACATGACGCTGTACTTTGCCACTTCTGCAGGTTTGTCAGCGGGTGAGAAGTCGCCCGCTCGCTGCGAACATATGTGCGACTTCACAGCGGAAGTTTTACGCTCCTGCGTGTTATCAGGAGTTCATCAGGTTCAGAATGCCGGAGGGATTCCCTCCCGCTGCGATGACTTACGTACATGTCCCCTATCAGTGCCTTGGCCTTAAACGTTGGCATATATATCGCTGCGTTTCTTCTCTTTCCAGTTTCTCAGACAACAAATTAACTTGGCTTTTTTTTTTGTTTTCGTTCGAGAGCCAAGATGGAGAACCAAGAGAGAGAAAAAACAAAAGTTAATCCGTGATTGCACTCCAGAGCCATCAATACCAGAAACAGAGTCATTATCTCTTGGCCTCTGACCTGAACGGCAAGGATGGAGGTTGATGCTTCGCGGTTGAGAAATGCCGCGGCAACGTTTGCAGTGCTGCTGGTGACAGAACTCTAAAGATGTACCGATGAAAACAACAAAGCATGCCGCTTGGACGGGCCGGTGCGTCGCACCACCTCGTGTCGAGCCGCACGCCGCGGCGCCGAGTGACTGTTCCAGCCACTGGAATGAAGTTTCGACTGCCATCGTTAGTCACGTTCGCGGTCACGCCACAGAGAGGACATGCATTCCGGCTCGTGGAGGGCGGGCTGGCTCACGTAGGGGGTCCTCTGCTGTGGCGGCAGCGGCGGCGGCTAACTGACAGCAGACACATGCTGATCCACGTTTGTCATTCTAACTGTCCATGTTGACAGCAGGGAGGTGCTACGCTCTGTTAAGTAAGCAAGACTTAAAGGGAATACGCACACGAATCAAAGTGTTTTTTAACCTGTTTGCTTCTCAGGTGGTGGTTTATTTATTTTGGCCTTTTTTTTCCCCTTGCATAAAATCTTACGAGGGATTTTCACGCTGGGCTCATGTTTTTTAAACAGGCGTCCAGAAGGCTGTTTGGTTAACTGCATCATCTGAGTGCTGGAGCTCTCGGGATCGTATGTATGTTGGCTTTATTCCATCACTATCACAACATTATGCTAATTCCGGCTACAAAGAGCTGCATTGATTCGAGTGTTTGTCCGCGTCTCCCGCAACCAGTTTGCAGAGTGTTGAATCTTAAAGGTGCACTTTAAATTCCCAGGGCGAAACCCCAACAAAATTGTGTTTTTTTTTCCATTGAAATTGTAGTGTAGTTCTGGGAACACAAAGAGCTTGCGGTGCAATTACATTACACTGCTGCAGACCAGCGCACATTAATTATGAGTGTCAGTGAGCTGTCTAACACACCGTCTGCAGTCTGCTGCAGCGTGCGTGAGACCGGACGTGTCATCGTTTGGAAAATTTCCCACTTTCAACAGGTTCACGCGTACAGAAAACACCCTAAAGAAACCACAATGTTAAGAAATGACTAATCGCTCTACTGGGAAGGTAACACAAGTCTTTATTTTCATATAAATCGTGTACTTAAAGAACTGAAGTTAATCTGTTAAGCGGTTACTTGTTGGGTTTTTTTGAATAAATGTAACCTAAATATTTCCTTCTTTTCGTGTTCATCGAGAATGACGTCAGTGAGGTTTTTATTCACAGGGTCTGTCAGGTTTTGCACTTCTGACCCTTGTAATGGGGGCTTGTTGCTGTTCGCCGCCCCCATCGATCAGATCAATGCTCGCATTGCTTATCTGCAGCAACACAAAGTCGAGCTTGCGAAACGGCCTCCCATCATTTGCATGGCCAAGTTGTTGACACACACACACACACACACACACACACACACACACACACACACACACACACACACACACACACACACAC
>JASSRZ010000006.1:8996146-9023555 GCA_032164315.1 Malacoctenus gilli
AACACAACACAACACACACACACACACACACACACACACACACACACACACACACACACACACACACACACACACACTATCAGATGCAATAAATGGATGTTCGTCTGAATGTCCAAACGCACAGTTTGTGGGAACATTTTTTTGGATTCATCATTATCATTGAAGGAAGTTGATCTTAATACTTTAAGTTTAGCAGGTTTTCTTCTACCTGAAGGTAAAGTCTTGTACACAATTTCCCATTTTTGAGAAGTATTGAAATGAAATTTCGTCCCTTTTGCAGTATGCGGGTGTGACTTGGTGCACTCGGGCTTCTTCCATCACTCGGGCGAGTACATCTGCACAGAGGACTACCAGCGTCTCTACGGCACCCAGTGTGACAGCTGTGACCAGTACATCACTGGAGAGGTTGTTTCTGCGCTGGGGAGGACGTACCACCCGCACTGTTTCGTCTGCAGCGTCTGCAAGTAAGGGACGGGCGCTCGTACGTGCTCATCAACCTGTTGTAAAGCAGAGTGATGACAGGCATTCGCGCAGGCAAAATCAATGCGATGTTTGCCTGACCTTTCATCGGAGGTTTGGCTTTGAGTGAAGGAGAAATTCCTGCTCTTTTTGTGTGATTTGGATGAACTGCCTGCGCCTGATGTACCCCATCTGCATAACATTACTGACATTTTTGTTGTTGTTGTGTGTTCTCAGGAGCCCGTTCCCAATTGGCGATCGGGTGACCTTCTGCGGGAAAAAGTGTGTGTGTCAGCAGTGCTCACACTCTCTGAGCAGCGACAAGCCCGTCAAGGTCCATGGACCGAGCTGTAAGAAACAAACGCGCCCACAAATATATGCACACACATGCGTGGCAGCGTGCGCGAGATGTGAGGGGATAATCCGAGTTGTTTCTCCAAAAAACGGTGCATGAATGAAAGATTCCTGCCGGAGCCGATCCCGGCTGACAGCGGGTGAAGGGACATCCTGGACAGGTCAGAAGTCCATCACAGGGCAGAAAAACACAGAGACTCAGTTGAAGTCAAAGTGCAAACCAACCCTTCTCTAAAATTTCTTTCTCTTACAAAAGCACGAAACATTTCATCAACTGTAACTCGTTCAGATGTACAAAGTACGTTTGTTACAAACTCTCGTCATCAGCAGATTATAACACATTTCCAGCGAGCGCTCGCGTCAGCAGATCTGGGTGTTTAAAACGGAGTCAGAGAAAGTGTTTGTGTTCCCTGTAACGAAGGAGCATGTAGCTCAGGGCAAATGTGTTGCTCATTAATGAGTTTTTGGGCAACAACGGAGCTTTTTGGCACAACAAAAAAAGGAAGATATATTTGGCTCCAGCTCCACATGCCACCATTTGAGAGAGAGCCCAAGCGTAGTTTCTGGACGAGGTTTATCCAAGCTGGGGGTTCATAGAAATGGAGAATGTTCTGGTGAAAAATGGGTGAAATAAGGACATATTTAGATCTCTAATTTAGCTAACCAGCCATGCAAATTTTTGAATTGCATAAGGAAACCAAATAACTCAGAAAACGTGCACACAAAGAAAACAAGCACAGCCAAGACCAGAGTACCTCCTCTGTAAGGTGAGAGCTCCAGTAATCTCATCCGTGTTTGATCATTTCTTCTTGCAAACTGATGCTATCAGAAATATTTGAGATTTATGAACGATGTTAAGCGATTTGTTACTCTCATAGAGCAAGAGTTTCCGACAGCTGAAGGCTGCAGCCTTTTCTCCCTGCAGCGACACACCTTTAAACAAACACAGAAGGAGGCACCGCGCTTGCCGCTTTAGGTATCACTGTAGCCTGGTTTCGGAGGGTCCATCTGGCAGAGACAGTGTGACTATCGCGTCAGGAGAGAGGGATGAAGACCTGAAGAGAAGAGATGAGGAGTTGGCAGAGCAGAGAGCCAAGGACACAGAGGGAGGGACAATAAATATATAAACGCCCAACGTGTCCCCAGCTGCACCGATCGCACTTATGTGCTTTCTCATCTCTGGGCCTTCTCCCCTCTCCTCCTCCTTCTTCTCCTCTTTCAGACTGTGCTGGCTGCGGCGAGGAGATCAAGCAGGGTCAGTCTCTGCTGGCTCTGGAGAGACAATGGCACGTCAGTTGTTTTAAATGCGGGACATGCGGACGTGCTCTCACCGGAGAGTACATAAGCAAGTAGGTAGCTTCTGATCAGCTACACACGAAAAAGAAATTAAACACATCCTTAAAAGTGGCTTCACTGCAGCGATTACTCCTGTGTACATGATTAAAAACAGAATTCACCACAGACCAACCAAATAAACAAACCTGCAGTAAGAAGAGTGTTTTATTCTTAGGGTGAATAATCAAAGATTTGCACAAAGCTGGAAGATAAAACCAAGTTGTTTTCCGTGTTCTTGGCAGAGATGGAGTACCTTACTGTGAGGCCGACTACCACACTCAGTTTGGCATCAGGTGTGAGAGCTGTAACAGGTACATCAGCGGCAGAGTGCTGGAGGTGAGCGCGCTTGACTGTTGTGGTTGTGTGAATATGTCGATATGCTTCAGGCAGATTGGGAGGACAATGGTGATGTGCAGGAGTTTCTGTCTTGCGTGACTTGGACAAAAAGCGAGAAAAAGCTGTGAAGAAACGCTGCAGCTGTTCGCCTCCAAATGACTGAAGTGTCGACTGATGACGAAGCAGCTTTGGAAACCCAACAAAGCCGCGCTCTCTCGTCTTCTTTGCTCTATTCATTCTTTTTTTCCCCAATTTCTTATCAAGCCTCTCGCCGTTCTTCACTCTGCATTGTTTTTCTCCGTCTTATCGCCACCCCGTTCGCATTCAAGCCACTTTGATCGACTGCTTCTGCTTCAAATGCACGATTCCTTTTCCTCTCCTCTCCTCTCCTCTTCTCTCCTCTCCTCTCCATCCTGCAGGCTGGAGGGAAACACTACCACCCCAGCTGTGCCAGGTGTGCCCGCTGTCACATGATGTTCCTGGAAGGAGAGGAGATGTACCTCACAGGTGAGTCAAAAGCAGGAGATGCAGCGATGTCTTGTTGTACCCTGATTAATAGCTTCGCCTCGTACGGCGCATGCATGCGTTCGCCAGATAGCACTGCATGAATAAAACCAATTATCTTCCATTGAATAATGAATAAGATGTTTTTGCTGTAAAGACATTTTAGCCTGAATGTTTGTGGAAATGTTAAGGTCCTTCTGCATCTGCACAGGCATAAAAATAGACTTGTAGCATCATCGTACTCTGCAAGTGTCCAGATGGCTCTTGTGTGGCTCTGCATCTGTGGAGAGAGTGTGTGCCGGAGCCTGGATTAGTCATGTTGTGAGGACCCAGATCTGTTCACACTCCTGTGTTTTGGAGGCTGGTTTCAGCAACATTCAAATCAGTACACTGCAGTATGAAACCTTCGTGCAGGACCAGGTTTGAAATCAGGAAAGCAGCAGTTGTGCTTTCGAGGTCAATATAATGTTCTCTGGAGCGCTACGGCTGCGTCAGTGTGTACTCGTGCGGACCAATCGGAGTTTCAGACCTTGGGAGGGAGGACAGCTGAGGAATGGTGGGACATTTTACAGTTGGTCCTCAATTTCTCAGACACCTTCGCATGAGAGTTAAGACCTCGAATTAGGTTTCCAAGTAAAGTCTGCGTGTGTTGGGTACTGTGTGTGTGACATTAGGAGGAGGCGCGACAGGGAGAAGAAGAACACTGTGCTGTGGTAAAAGTCTGCTTTTAACAGAGCGCTGTTATATAGGTTATCGATCTCCCTCTCGTTACTGGACTCGGCGGTAAAGACACAAATGCGCACACCTTCCCCCCACCTGCCAGACTCAAAGGTTGGAGTCAATTACCTCTCAGCCTTCACCTCCTCGCCTGGGCGCATTATTCTGCGCTGTCACTTACAGAATTATTCTGAATGCGGCCGACTTGGTCGGGGGTTCAAATCGAATCAGCCAGGAGCTTCTGTTATACAAATTAGATAACAGTGATTAAAGTTAATAAGCCGAGTCATGGATGTCATCAGATACGAGGGCACTCTGCTGAAGCATGTCGGACAAAGCGAGATCTTCTTCATGTGATCCGCCTTTTTAATGCGAGTTTTAAAATATTCATGAGCGGCCATTGTGCTTGTCAATCATTTTAGTGAGCAAACGTGTCATCGCGCTTCATATAATCCATATGAAGAGAAGGAGAGTCTGTAGTGGAGCGATGCAGCGTTCACGTGGTGCTTCTGCGTTTTTATCTTTATGTCCCATACGATTTCCTCTGAAGCATTACGTTGATGCTTGCACGCGGCCCCACTATAGGACACAGTTGTATTTTTCTGGGGGGAAAATAAGAGGAAAGTACTTTATGAAGCAAATAAAACTGCATTTTGCACTTTGAGATTAGTTGGCCGAAACAGACTTGAATGTCAGACTGAATGTGGAGCTGCTGTACCGTACCACGAGGTTGACACACACACGGTGTCGGAGTTGCCACACAGGTTGATGCCTCCTGTTTCACCTCATTGACATTCTGCAGCCCTCCTGCTCGGAGACCAGTAAAACTAAGCATTTGCATATTGTACTTGAGAGACTGTTTGTGTATGTGTAAGTGTGTGGGTGCATTTTAATCCATGCATGTAAATGCATACATCGTTCCCCGTGCATCCACTTAAATGTATGTTTGCACCTTTGCGTGACTGCGTTTAAATGCTAGCATGTGTGTTTGAGTCTTTGTGTGTGTGTGTGTGTGTGTGTGTGTGTGTGTGTGCGTGTGTGCGTGCGTGTGCGTGTGCGTGTGGAGCCTCAGCTAGTTGCCCCAAGGTTACATTCACTCCTTTTGATGACTTCAGACATGTAGGAGGGCTGAGCAATCACCCACGTGAGACACACTCAATTAGAGCGCACGCGCACGCCAGCACATACACACACACACAAGTCTTGCACACGCACGCTCGCAATCAATCTCATGATGCATGTCTGGAATAAGAAGTGGTGTGTGTGCGTGTGCGTGTCTGTGTGTGTCTTATTGTGGAGTCTGAAAAGTGGGGGACGCACAAAAAGATGAGGTCCAGCCTAAATTGCCCAAATTGCAGCAGCTCACTCTGTCACGCTTCACTCCACTTCCTTGTTTACAGGTCAGGATGTCGTCTAAGAGATGAAGGTACCCAAAGTCCTTAAAACTCTACTTTTTGGGTCACTTTTTCTCCATTTAGATAAGTGACCTTTTTGAATGTAGGCCTGAAACAAAATGTGCCTGGATGTTGGCCATGTTTGTGCTCCAGTTTGCGACCATATCGAATCTTGTGCCGCTTCATTTTTCAGCGATTGGATGGCTGCAAAATGTGACCGTCATAATTTATTGATTTTATTTATTCAGAGGCTGAAACGTGAATAAATTGTATATTTCGGGCCATAAAATTCTGCAAATGTCTTTCAAAATCAGAGGAGAGTAATTTGCTGCGTTTGATATATGTATCCCCTCATGTACCCTCATATTTACCCTCAGCTAACTGATCAGTGGTGCTGAGGATCATATTTTTTATTTGCCACAATCGGATACGTTTTCATTAGCGAGATGTTCTTTCCGATAAACTAAGATCTGGTGATTAAAAGTCAGCAGACACAAAGTAAACATCTGAAATGCTCCATTAGTTTGATGTGGATGCTGCCTCTCGCGGCTGCATGACTCAGCAAAAAGAAAAATGGCCTGAAGCTGTTTAAAAACCTGCGGCTTTATTCAGTAAAAGTAGATTTTCGAATGCCATGAGCTCAAGTGTCAATATTGCTTTGTTGGAAACACACTGGCTGTTTTCACCTCATGTTTCTAAATGATCTTATAGTCTATTCAGGACTGATTAACCTTTTAGACGCTGCAGTGCTGTATGGTACTGAGGGAAACGCAGGAGTTCTACCATGGAAGTGTTCGTGATAATTCGACTGAAGCTAATTTTCTTCGGATGGATTCCTTCGCTTGGCTTTTGGGACTGAATTTCCTTCCTCTGCACAACTTGAGGAGGCCACACGTTGGTTCCACAGCAGAGTGGAGGCGCGTGGGTGGGACGGGGGTGCGCTGAATCACCACGCATGGTTTCTGTCTCCAGTATTGATTTTGTGCGCACGGGTCCGCGTGCGAGTGCGTCTCGTCGTCGGGCCTGCATCTGTGCTCGTTTGTGTGCGTGTACGTGTTGCGTGTGCGCGGGTCAGATTTATGGCGTTGATAGTGGTTGTATATTACAGCCAGGATCAGCTAACTGAGTCCGTTCTGCCGGCCTGCAGAGCCCCAAGGCCCGAGGAAACGGGACGGAGTCAGCGTGTGTGCTCGTGCACGTAGGTGTGTTGGGGGCGGATGTATTACCGTCATTATCGCTCTCAGATCCAAATGCGTACAACATCCTGACATTAGTGGCTTATTGTTATGAATAAGATCTGATAGCACTCATTCATGCCCCCCCTCCCCATCATTTCCTGCTCAGCCGACTAATTTACACTCTTTTCTTTATCTCTTCTCATTCATCCCTTTTTTTTTTCTGCATCAGTCTTTTTATTTTCGTCTTTTAAATTGGGTCATTTCAGGTCATTTTAATTTAAAATACAATGTAGTGCAGATTTGTCATACATGCACACGACAAGACATTACTTTAACACAGTGAAAAGGCCCAGTTTGACTTTTCAGTGTGTACTAATGATTTCTTCTGTTTGGTTATCAGGTTTAAGGTTAAGATTTAACAATTTACAATTTAAAAATGCGCTCTGATTATCTCACAAAACATCTCGTAGGCAACCTAAGTTTTAACTTAATCTCACTATGTATGTCTGAATGAATCTGCATGCCATCCGCTGGCCAGTGAGATATTTCAGTTTGTGGTGGACGAGCAGACTTTATCGTCCCAGGAGCCGCGCCGCCAGGACGGCTAAAAATTCCCCTTCTCTCCGTCTCCCTCTTTGTTTATCTGTGTGGGGGAACCAGAAGAGCTACATCTTCTGTTCTCCGACCAGACAAACTGCCTCCACGGCCATGCGCCCCGCCTCCTCGATGTGTGTGTGTGTGTGTGTGTGTGTGTGTGTGAGTGAGTGTGTCTGTCGCTGATTGATGTTTATGCACTTGAGGAAGGCTGATCTACTCTTCATAGGCTCCCATAAAACTGTATGACTGCTGCCCACACGCAATAAACAAAGCAAACCCAGATACAGTTCTGTGTCTGCGTGTGTGTTTGTGTGCAGGTTCAGAGGTTTGGCACCCCATGTGTAAAGAAGCAGCTCGGCTGGAGAGAAAACTGAGGGTGAGCGATACTCGAAATACCTGCACCCCTCTGCCCTCTCCTGCTGTTTCTCTTTCTGCGCTCGCCGTGGTGCCTTCTTTCTCGACGTGTGCGAATCGTCTCATCCCCGATTCAAAAGCTGGAGTCCGTTATTCCTTTTAAAAAAACCTAACTCAGCCCATTTGTCTTCAACTCGACTCTCTCAGCGACACCTTTTTGCATTTTTCATCACATGAAATCAGCACAGCGAAGGTAGAAGAGACGCCACACTTGTCTTGTACCTCTGTTTAGAGGAACGTTGTTCTGAAAGCCTCACCAAGGACATTGACATGTCTCAAAATTGCGTTTCATCTGAATTATTTACCGGAGCAGCTCTTTGACGTCTCGTGGAGCCAAGAGTCAACATCAAAAAGAAAGTAATGTTGCCCGGGTTGCTGTAACTGGCTCTCCTCTGCTCTTGTTAGTATCTGTTTTAGATGTAAATCAATATCATTAAACCAGGCACAAGTATTGTTAGCAATTGTCCTCCAGTTTAATTGTCCACTTATGTGAATTTTAGTGACATAGTTGGACTGTAAAACTGAAATGGGCTCCAGGAAATGAAACCGAAAGCTGTAAAAACACTTCAATTTATTGATGTTGGAGGCAAGTTATCAGTTCAGGAGTGCGTATGCAGATTTTTACCTTATTTATTGAGCAGTAAATTGATGCTGGCTTATACAGTCGATGTCAAATTAAGTTTTTCATCAGCTATCATGATGACCCTAAAAAATGCCATTACATTGATTAATTAACTTATATTTTCGAAACCCTCTTAAAATTCTCACTCTTGACTCCCAACGTTTGTCCCACCAGCTGAGACGCACCTCGGAGACGGCGTCCATATCTCCTCCCGGCTCCTCGCCGCTCCTCGGCTCCCCCCACCGGCTCATTTGTGTGAGTAGCGGTCGCCATGGCGACGGCGCCACAGGAACGCCCCTCAGCTGTCACTGTGACAGCCGTCGTTCAAACAGAACCAACACAGGCGGACGCACAAAGACTCCCCGAGATCAGGAGCTGTCTGCCATCAGACGTGCTGTCTGTCCTCCTCCTCCTGTTCCATCCTGGAGGACTCGCAGTCCAAGTGTAGTTCAGTAAATCCTATGATAACTGTGTACTTTAATTCATGCAAAATTCTTGTATTTGCAGAATCCATCAAAACTCTTTTTATAAGGTGTCAATGTAGAAAAAAGCCCTCTAAATTAAAAATCTTCTGAACCTGAAAGATACAAAAATATTCCTACTATTCACATTATAATCATGCAAATATTGAATGCGTCCTAAGTCTGACACTGTCCAAAATGTAAAGTTTAGATTAAACTTTCAGCTACCTTTTAGTTCAATACTCGATTGTTGTATTTCCATGCTAATTGTTCCCCGTCCTGCTCATGCATGTTTTGTTTCCCTGCATCTGTGTCTCGGCTCTGCCTCCCCTTCTGCCTTTGATTTAGTACGACTATTAATATCTGATTTCATATTTATGACTCCATTTGGGGTCCGTCTGTCTCCGTCTCTGCCCACCTGTCTGCCCTCCCGCAGCCGAAGGCTGACACCGATGTTTTGGACTATAAGCAGCTGGCGGCTCTGCCCAGGGTCAAAGCCATATATGACATCCAGCGTCCCGACATCATCCCTTATCAGGCCGACCACGCGCACACACACCTCTCGGATGACACGCTGGAGAGATACAGCTGTGGACAGGTACACAACACACAGGAGCAACTCCGCACAAAGTGACAACCTCATTTAAAGTTGCATCTTAGTTCAAAGATCAAACAACCTTTTCTTGATCCCAGTTTTGAAAGCTTGAGATTCGTGTGAGTAGTTTCATTAATATTGTGCCCACGTTTTGTCGCCGCTTTTTAATCCCCTGTGTTTTCTTCATGTCCTTCATGTCCAGTCGTTGGGCTCCTTATCGCCGTACTCGCATGTAAGTACAAACAAAACCCCAGCAAGAATTGAAAAACTGTGAAAATAAACATCAGATAATAGTTCAACACGGACATGATGGCGATTTACTAAATAAACACATGTCACTCTGAACCGTCTCTCTTTGTCCTTCACGATCAGGATCTGCTGGACATGGAGCTGAGAACGAGACGCTCCTCCAGCTCCGCCTTCACCGACTCTCCTGCACACAGTCGCCACGGTGGCTCCCCACTGCATTATTATCTCCCTGGTAATGTGCCCACTCACACACACACTCACACACACACACACAGAACACACCTCTGATTGGAAACACCGTCTCTGAGTGGTTTCCAAGAAGGTCCCGTTCGGAGCCGCAGCGCCCTCCCCCTCACTCCCACACCCACACACCCACTCAAACATGTGCTCACATGCATGCGAGGTTATCGGTCTTTCCGTCACTCTGTCTGTCCTCTGTTTGGTGGCATGGGCCAGTCATGCTTTGGTTGTTTTTTGTTTTTCTCGCTGTGATTGGCTGGGCTGACTGCAGGCAGTGAGAGTGGCAGGAGTTCACCCTATTACAGTCAGCCAGAGCCCCGGTGTGCTTCACCCACCACCACCTTCATTCAAGTCCCCAGGCATTTCCATGTGCCAGGTAGGCCGCAGCCCCGACCCCCGACTGCTTCACTAACCCCCGTCCACCGGCCATAGTCTCAAACTGACCCCCCTCCCGCCCCCAGTAGTCTCCATCTAACCACGGCCCCGCAAAGTCATACCAGGAGTAAATTTTACCTTAAGCCTCCCAGACAAAGTTTCATCCAAAGATCCAAACTTCGAGTTAGTGCACTAATGTAACCCTGCAAAGTAACATCCACATAGTGGTGAGGTGATAATGAGGAGAGCGGCCCACCGGACCAGTCAGACCACAGTTATTAACTGTATTGAGCTCACACAGCAAATATTCACATCTCTCAGTAGCGTTAAGGACAAATTATGCAAAAAAAAGTAGGTAAAATGATTGTAAAAAGTTATTAAACATGTAAATGTTTTAAAATGAGCTAGTAATGTCGTCTCGTGCTGTCGTGATTTCAGCCCCGTAAATCAATGTAATCTGCAACAAAATTAGTCAGCAGCCAATTAATAGTGACGATAACTTTGAATTTGGAAGTTTCAAGAACCATGACCGATGATTTACTTCTATCAAATATTGCCTCACTTTAATATTTTTTGTTCCCTTTTCCTTTTTCATTCATGTTTTAATGCCCATTAAAGTGTAGTTATCTTCTCTTTGGCTCTTCCGATGAAAAGTTTTCGATCATTCGAGGGCTTTTATCTACCAACTCCTCCCAGTTGGTCGGAATTAAACGGTCCATCAGCACCGCGCTTTATCAGTTTAATGTCTCTCCACTCTCGTTGCTGAATGGTTCACTCCGTCTTTGTTGCCCTCACTTTTGAGGACCTCCTTTCCCCACCGCAAGCGGTGCATTTGATTTCTCTCCGCCTGCGCCGGTCCATTTCTCACTGCTCGTCACCTCGCGCCATCTTTTTTTCCTCCTTTCCCTCTCCGAGCCCGTTTTCCTTGCCAGCTCCTCCAACAGCCGTCCGCTTTTCAAGGGTGAGCAAAATGTATTTGGTGGATGCTTTTATCCAAAGTGCTTCACAGTATCAGGAGTGCATTCAAATTTAGACCGGATGGCCCGCTGGGAGCCAAACCTCTAACTTGGTCGGAGCGGTGGCACACTCTGCTCACTGGGAAGACATTTCCAGCTCTGTGTCTGTGCTTTTATTGGAGGTTAAACCTTCAAATGATGCTTAGTTCACAGCCTTTTGTTGTTGCGGTGCTTTTCCAGTTGGTGATGAATATCTGGACTGATATCGCCACCAAATGAGAGCTATAAAATGTACTTTAAGCCTCTTTCTTTTCTCCTCTTCATGTTTTTCTCAGTTGCTTCTCCCCCTCTCCTCCCTTCCAGTGTCCTCCGCCCACGTCTTTATTCTTTGGCCATCTGCTTCTCATACCTGTAATAAGCTTGTGAATCTGTAATAATCAGCCTCTCTGCATGTCAGTCAGGTTGTCGGGCAACACAGCACCTCCTCCCTTATTACGGTTTATTACCCGTGCCGCGAGCTTTATGGTTAAGGAGACTGTGAATGTACACGGCTAATTTGGTGGGAAGAGATGACTGAGGAGATTCAGATGATCCGTCTCCTCCTCTCTCCTCTCGTCGCAACGTTCTGCCACTGAGTCTTCACTTGTCTGTGTCTGCAGCTGCTGAGGAGACCAACATCTACAGGAAACCTCCCATCTACAAGAGACAAGGTTGGTCTTTTCTTCACGGCGATGCACTTTTTTAAAGCCTCTGTCAGGCTGTCAAGCTTTTGATTCCTGTGTGCCCAGATGCAGTCATACCTGACGTAATTAGACTGACAAGAAAAAAGATCTCAGCAGAAACAGAAAGATATTTTATACATTTTTTGTCAGTTTGAAACTTGAATGATATTCAGTCCTCTTCAATCTGAGAACGAAAAACGATTTCTTTGTGAAAAGCAGCGCCGGCTCAGGACATGACTGAGCTTTGATTTTATACATTGTAGTCAGTTTTTTAGCACCATACATCTCGTATCACGAGCAACATTCGTAGTTACTCTGAACTAAGATTGAAACAGTGGAGGAGAGCCTGGATCGATGCATCTTTAAACATCGTTTCCCAATATGACACTTGGACGGAGTGACGAACGACGACTTGGCTGGAACAAACTCCAGAGTTACGTCCAGTCGAGGTGGGAGCGAGCCTTGATCGGCACATCATGAACGAGATTACAAATTCAGCTGATGATTCAAGAGGTGAAGTAAAACTGAGGGAAGCGCTGCCAAATACTGAGCGTGTGGGTGATCCATCAGCGCCTCAGACGGCAGGACCCGCAGAGTTACAGTTCCTCAGGAAGACCTCTGCATGATTTACGCGTCCCCACAAAGTGCTGACAAACCTCAGTCTGAGCCGGCAGCTCCTGACGTGGGCCGTGCGGGTTCGAATTCATATTTGCAGCATGAATCATGCATGGAGCGGGTTTCATGTTTGTGCAAAACACCATAATCAGGTGTATATTAGTCTCGTATAATGTATGTTCGAGCAGAGCGCGGCGGCAGCTTGAAAACATAAGCTTTTTATGTGTCCGCATGGAGCCGTTTATGGTAGTTATATTGCAAGAGGAGACAACAGAGAGATTGTAAGTGTTTGCACAGCAGATAAAACACAGATGAACAGTTTTGCGATATTAACAGCTCCCGGTCATGAAAAATTTAATTGAAGAAAGTTGCATAACTCCTTTCGGTTTATTACGACACTGAATTTTCTGCCGTACGTCAGCGGGCAGAAATACAGAAAACTGGTTGGTTAAGTCAGAGCGGCGGTTTGTTCATGCAGCAGCTGCAGCTCATCAGTTTGAATGATTTTGCTGTAAACAACGCTTGACAATGTCAATTCGAAGGGTCAGAGGTCAAAGGTCAAAGGTAGCTTTAAGTTCCTCCTCAGGGAAATTGGTCTGCAGCTACTTTAAACAATATACACAACAGGAGCACTTAAGGGAACAATGACCCCACTTACAATCCAGAAAAATGACATGTTTCCTTTAAAAGCTTTAAACATGAGCATTTGATTTCTTTTCAGACTATTTTAACTTCAGCGGTAGCTCTGCTGTCCTTTATTACTTTTGCAATTTTGTTTTTAAGACCTTTTAACAGGATTCTGTCTTATTTTAAGTGTGACAAGATACTTTTTTTGACTTGAAACAGGTAAAATCCACTGGGTAAAACTTGTTTCTTTTGCAGTGTGGCCCCTTAAAGATGTCTCCAAAAGGCACCATCAAAACTAATTTGAAGAAGAAGAGATTATGAACCAGGGATTTTAGATTTCTGTGCGCAGTCTAACTTTGAACCACTGAAACACTAAAAGTCACTTTCGTGCCTTCTCAGCATCAGTTGGTTTATGACCTTTTCTCCATGACGCCGTCTCTCCAATCATTCTTCTCACAGTCCGCTAAAAGCCCAAAATGGCATCAGCTTTCCTTAAATCACTGCATTCTTGGATCTACAAGCTCATTTGCCTCAATATATCAGCTGCAACTCACAAATCAGATAACATTTAGTTAATGTCTCGATGTCTGTTACATATTTCACATCACTAACGATCCGCGAACTTTCCTTCAACGTCTGCCGTGTTGCGACCCATCCACCGCCTCGCCTGCATGCGTATCACCAGCTGTCACATTCTCTCTGACCTCCTTTCCCTTCTCTCTTCCCTCTGTTTTGATGCGCCTCCTCTCTTCTCCTTCTCCTCTCTCCTCCCCTGCTGTGCTCCCCCCTCTCTGTGAGTACATGCACGACTTTATCTGTTTTATTTCTTTTCTGCACACGAACGCAAGAAGACTGAAAACGCTCCGGCGAAGTCAGAGTGACGATCGCAGACCGAAACGTCGATGAAAAATAGTTTTTGAGGAGGGCAGAACTCGTTTT
This sequence comes from Malacoctenus gilli, assembly GCA_032164315.1. Lineage (NCBI taxonomy): Eukaryota > Metazoa > Chordata > Actinopteri > Blenniiformes > Labrisomidae > Malacoctenus > Malacoctenus gilli. Next base: position 9,009,836 of record JASSRZ010000006.1, read on the forward strand.
CGCTTTCTCTCATTTCTTCCCTAAAACCATGTTTGCAGTCACATGTTAAATGTTCGATCTGTTTGTAATTGAGAGCCTTCTGATTATCTTCCCATCAGACGCATCCCCCTCTCCAACAGCCCAAAAGAGTAAGAACGAGAACCTCGTCAATTCCCGCCGTCTTTCCACCTCGAACTGTAACAGCATCTATCACCCGGAGTCGAACTACTACCCATACGCCGGCTCCCCTAAAGGTGCAGCCCCTCTTCCTTCTGTTAAACAGCCTGTTTTACACCTTTTCAATCGTGTTATATTTGAAATAAAAGGAGCAGTGATAGCTTCTTGGGGTCGTGTTTTAGTAGAGTGTGTCGCTTCCTCTCCGTCCAGTTTCAAGGACGAGACGGTTTTCCTCAGGAGGCGAAGAGGACGGATGGAACCACAACATAAATCGAGTAAGAAAAGGACGAGACTTCCTATTTTATTTATTATCTAACGGAAAATTCATATCCACTCTAACTGGACAGGATTTCTTTCACATTTTGCTTCTTTTGTTCGCTCATCATCTCATCCTGCCACGGTTTGCGTTATTGCATCTCCTTCATTCCAACATTGCGCCATTTCCTTGCTCCATCTGTCTCTCCTTTTTCCACACCATCTTTTGTCTCCCCTTCGTCTTACTGTACTCCTCTGTTTTTTTTAACCATCCTTCCCTTCATGCAGGGAATTGGCAGGCTCATCCTGAAGGAGGAGATGAAGGCTCGGTCAGGCTGTCACGACAATGACCAGTGGGGCAGCAGACGCAGCTCCCGCTGCAGCAGCAAGGAGGCGCTCAACAACCTTGGATACGGTTCCCTAAACGGCTGTAAGTCCTGTGTGTTTAATCGCTCATTTCAGTTTCTCGTTATTGATGGATTTTAACTTCCTGTCATTTGTATCAGACTCACTGTTGGAGCTGTTTACCTCCGACAGGTTGATATTTTGACTCCTGATGAGTTTGTATCACAAAGCTGTGATGGTTCAAAAGGCTCTAATTGTTGAAGTGAAAGAAACCACAAGTGCTCAAGTCGTGCTGTTTGTAGAGTCATGATGATTTTCTTTGGTCGTTTATTTAATGATGTCTGAAGACATCATTAAATAAAGGCTTCTGTAAACCACTCCCTGGGTTTTAAAAGCCCCCACTGTTTTTTTATGGCGACTCCATCCGCATGGTACTCGTGCCGGTCGATGAGTCAGTCTGTCTTTTGGTTTTTCCTTCGCTCGCGTCAGTCTGAAATGTTTCAGCGACCGTCGAACAGAGTTTGATGAAAATTTCACTCTGACATTCGGAGTCCCCAGAAGACGAACCCCACGAACCTCTGACTCGTCAATGTCTTCCCCTTTTCCTGCAGGCGTGCGTGGCTCCCAGATGATGCACGCTGCGAGGCATTCCCTCATGATTAGTGTGCTGCATGGTTCCTCAGTCCAGGCGTACTCGTGCAGGTTGGAGGTTTCTCTGAGCTCCTGCAGGCCTGATTGAAATGAATGGCTCATTCATGCCGAGGTGTTTGTTTGACTCATGAATTCTGTAGGAGGGAAACCTCGAAAATATGCCGGGCAGGGAGGCGAAGCATCGAGACGTGGCGCTATGCAGCTAACATTTGCGGTTCGGAGTAAACCGTGTAAATCGAGGGATTCATACAGAAAACCTTCACAAATAGAAAAACAGCCATCCTTTCTGCTTATTCATCAATTTTCCACACTTGCTTTATCGTGGAGCTGATTCCAGCAGACATTGGACGGGAAAGCGGACCGTCACAATGTGAACACTGAAAGTCAAACACAACCAAAATCACTGAAATGAGCAGTTGAGAGTCTCCATATATATAATACTGTGCATGTTCCTGCAGAACAGCCTAAAAAAAATCCGTACATTCACAGGAAGAACCTGCAAACTCACGCAGAGCACAGAAACAGACCTTTTCTTTCAGGTTCAAAGCTGAAATTAAGATGAAATTATGGTAGCATTATGTTGCTTTTTCCTTATTGATATACTGTAGTTAGATGTTGGAAAATGACCGTACTCGCTTGGATCGAAGCATTAAGGGGCGAGTTGTGTTGTGGTGCTGACCGAGCTCCGCCACTCCTGTATTAACTCCTCCATTGATCCCATTCCTCATTGCATTCAGCACGCGCAGCGGCGAGACAAAGATGGAGAGACTCGGAGCGAGTGTGTGTTTAGGTGGAGGTCAGACAGGAATAAAAGAAAGGGTGCTCCAACAGAAAGAGAAAAAAAAAAGACGCTGAGGGAGTGAACATGATAGAAAGTGAATTAGATAGAAGGAACGGAGAGCGAGTTTGAGGCAAAAGCAATTTGGAGCTGTTCGGGGAAGATGTACGACATGAAGCCTCGAGGTAAATCAGGGTCAGCGAGCGATCGAGAGAGAGAGAGGGAAATGAGCTCCGTGCACGGGTGGGGGTCAGCCGGAGAGAGGGGTGCAGATAATGTGTGCATTGAGTGCTGCATCTTTCACTGAGGGCTCAGGGTGTCTGCTCTTATTATCCTGATTGGAAACTTCCTGACAGGCATGTGCTCATCTGCTCCTAATCCCAGAATGGGACATTTTCCAAGCCGAGACATGATCCTATATGCGATAATTGTCACTTTGGAGACCTAATTTACCTCCGTTGATGAGGTCCATTTTTCACCCGTGCCAGCGACACGCGCTGGCATTGCTGCCGCGTCCGGTCCTCGTCCCAGAGTCCGTCGTCCTGCTGCTTCTTTAATATGTTTCTGCTCCAACACACCTGACTAATAATTAGATCTTAACGAGCCACTCGTTACGGCCAGGTGTGAAGCAAGGACTCATCAAAGCCATAAAGCCATGCAGGACTGTGGACCAGGAGAGACCACCAAAGACATGATTCAATGAACGGCTGAGAGACAGCACGCACTGCGGTCTTATTCACTTCGTGATGCTGTAACTTTTCCTCCAAGTTTTTTTAGTATTGACAATCACAAAATTAAGCATTCAGTCTGAACCACAAACATTAGGATTTGTATGTGTGAAGGTGGTAAATAGTCAGCAAGAACAATGAAATATGTTTGTTTTCTGGCAACAAAATGAACATAAAGTTTGTTTTTCTCAGGACGTCATGTACTTAATGAGCAAATCAGGATTTTGTCAGTAAATTCCTCACTCTCATTTGTGAAATTAACTATGACATACTACATATACATAACATGCAGCTTCCCGGGGCTTCTTTTAGCCCCTCACATGAGTCGCCATCATAAATGTGTCTAAAGCCACTCCAGCCTGATCTCATCTGATCAAACACAATCTATAAAAATCTAAAAATACCACCCGGTTCCAGTTTCCAGCTCCTAATGCGTTGACTTGAGGAAAGATAAACATGCAAATCTCAAGATGCAGGACCGTCCATTAAAATTACAAGGCGCGGCGTGGGGGTGCGCCATAAGCACATGCATTTTTAACACGTGTGGCCCGAGTATAAACCCTGATGCTACGTGGCTGCGCCCGTGCTGCTTCATATTTCATATGATGTGTAGGTCCTGACGGTGATTATGCTTGCATGTTGATGCTGCTGGGGACAGATTCCCGCACACCTGATGTTTTATAGATGTCCCACAACAGCTGGCGTTTTTATGGCCCCTCCCCCTGAAAAGCCCCCGACTCTTTCTTGGATTTATTGACCCCGCGTAACGCAGTTTCCGCTGCTGTATATCGTGATAGATGCTAATGGGCCCATATGCGCATGTGAAAGGTGGATCAGTATCCCAGGAAATCATCTGATACTCAAAACCTGAGCGAGCGCGCCTCTCCAAACAAGCGCGGCATCCATGGCCTCATCCTGTGTGTTCAGAGCTACAAAACGATCAGCTGTGATACTTTTAAAAGGAAGGAAATTCCCCACCCAGTTGGAGACGAGTGTACGAGTGTTGGATGGATCTGTTTGTCAAGGACGTCCATCCTCTCCTGATGCTTGAATTAGGACAAAGTTTTCTTTTGAATAAGTAATTAAGACGATAAGTTTTAGGGCTCAAACCGAAGTGACATCTGAGGCGGGACGTTTGAAGTGTGTGAAATCGGCGGAACGCTAACTCCATCTTGTCTCTCCTCCCCCCTCTTGTCTCCCCGCGCTCAGCTCCCAGGTCTGTGTACAGCGCCGACAGCGGTGAGTGCCTCTCCGACGCATTTTGATCTCGGCGTTCCTCCCAAGGGGGCGCGGCGACACAGCGCGCCGGCTTCCCCGTTATCTCCTTCATCCCGTCGCTTCTGCTGTGACAGCAGTACGGCTTTAAGTGGGAGATTGTTGTCAGCTCACACTGACACAGACACGAGCGTGCGCGCGCGCACACACACACACACTCGATTCTTTTAGGTTACAAGTCAGAAGATGAAGGGGTTTGTAGTTTAAGCCTGTATTTATTTGTTTGTGCTGTTTCTGAAGCACCACTGATCTAGACTAGTGACCCAAACTCTTTAGGGATCTACTTTATAACCCGTTTTATAGCTGTTACACACGACACCATTTATTGCTTGCAGGAATAGTCTTTTAGAGAGTCATAGCATCCACACTCACCATAAAAGACTCGTGACTCATCTCTCTTGTTCTCTCAAATTCGCCAACTTATGTTCCCTTTTTATCCTCCTAAAAAATTCTCAAAGTATATTTTGTGATGACTGAAAGATGCGAGCTTTGCTCCCAAATCTGATCTGTGAGGATGAAAATCACAGCTTTTTTCATTGGCAAAAATGGTCAGAGTTGCTGTGTTGGTAGATTTTAACTCAATTTGATCAAACTTCTTTCTCTCCTCATAGACCAACTTTTAAACTCATCTACGAGACTGTGTCTCATTTCTTTCGAGAGTTGTAGATGACAAACTCATCAGGGTTCAGCGTCCCACATGGTTTTTTCCAGAGCTCGAGCATCGGCCGGTTTTTCTGCTGCATCATGGTGTTTTACAGCAGCTCCCTGACCTTGCTGTGTAAATTAATTACCCTCAACACCAGAGCGAACAAGAGAACGAGCGAGAGACCGAAAAACTGTATTAGTGGACCAGCAGAAACGAGGAGAGGAAAGGACTGAGGAAGAATGAATGAGGAAACAAGAGGAACAGTGAAGTGAAAGTGAGCAAACGGCAAGAGTGAGAGGATCGATGCAACTCTATCGCCCTCTGCTGCTTCTCCTGCAGCAGTGCACTCTATAAATTTAGGCCTGCTTGAGGATTTTCAGCAGCTTCTGATGATTTGGATAAAAAATGTGGACGAAGCACTTGCATGAGATATCGATGTTAAATGTTTGATTGAGATATTTGATGTGTCTTCAGTATATTAAGTTTTAATTGAGTGCTCAAAAAGGATTCAAAAGACTAAATAACTAAATAAATAATTCTTAAGCCTCAGTCGCAGAGACAAAAAATCCTCTCTAAACTGTGACACAGCTGAGTGTTTCAGAGAGGCGTTCATCAGGTAGCGTCGGCCTTTGGGGAGGACGAATGAATGGTGACGAGCGCTGCTGCTTTGAGTTTCTGTCCTGAAAGATGGAGATGGTTTTCCCCTGTGGGATATTCTTGGAAAGTGGAGGACGGAGGTGAATTAGAGGCTTTTTTTTTTCCTTGTGCTGATCCTTCAGCAGCGTTTCAGGGAGATGCTGTCGAGCTGTTGTGAAGCTGCACAAATGCAGGAAAAACCGAGCAGCTTCCACATGCTGGATGTCGTGTAAATACTTTATATTGTGAATTAAGAACAAATTAGGTTTCTCTTTGGTGAATAAATTACATTTACTCTGAATTTTTTCCCTGAAAAACACCTATCGTTCTATGTGAAAAAAATATATCTGTGATAATTAGATTTAGGTTGATTCTGAGGGTTGCTTTGCTTTCTATCATATCTTCTCAGCAACCAATAGCTTCTGAATTCATGTGAATAAAAGCATGCTGAACAAGGATATAATTTGCTACTGCTCATAATTTTAAGTGTGTGTGCTGCAGTTCTGGTGTTTGTTTATGGTTATGTGTTGTTGTGTTTGTTCCTCCAGACTCGTACATCGCCAAATCCTCCTCGTTGCCAGGATACGGCAGAAATGGACCAAACAGGGTGAGCAGTCGTCGTTTCAGGCTTGTGTGTGGTTACTTTAAGCAACTCAGGTTATTAACTCAGCCCCTGTGGAGAGGAAGCAGCGAGTATGTGGGTGTCTAACCTTCGGGGGAAGGGGTGTGGCCTCATACGAGGCGGATGCACATTGATGAAAACAGAAGAAAACCTTATGACCACACAAAAAAAGACAATCTGACCAATTAGATTTTACTAATCAAGCATATCTAATCACATCTTAAATAAGAGTATTTTCCTGCCTTTTTAAGGTCTTTTTGTCTTCTTTCAAGTGTGAAATTTCAATTGTTTTCATGGACAATATTTTATTCTTTTTGTTTGTTTCATGCCATAAAATCGGGAACAAAAAGTCTTTCACTTGGAATGAGCAAAGAAACCAAGTAAAAATCAGCTCTTGAAAAAAGACAAATTGACCATTAAATAAGCAGGAATATGTTAAGCGTTTTTCTGTGAGCTCTCTGGATCGGCCCCCGGGTCGGTGTAGGCGCCCGCCCAATCTTCTGCCCTTCGCATGACGCGCCCTTGACTTCCTCCCCTCGTGTCCTGCGGTTCAGGACTTTGACTCGAACGCTAAAACATTCAGCGACCAAACATCCTAGCTGAGATGAATGCGAAATTCATGACGTCCACTGAAGTGATGCGAACAGAAGCGAGGGAGCCGAAGCGGTAGCGAGAAGGACGCAACCGCTCACCAAACTGTAAAATATGACAACGTCCTTCAACCGCTGCTGATGCTGAAACTCATTTGTTTTAGTTTGCTTCCCGATGCCGAGTGAAACAAGTGGAAAGGCTCAGTCGTTGTGCGGCAGTGGCATGAATTTTCGACGAGCATTTATCTTTTCTTTGCACGTTTTCCTGAATTGCTTTTGTGGTTTTCCAGCAGCCTGGGAGTGCGGGTGCAGATTACTACCAGTATGACAGCAGCAATGCAGTTAATTGGCAGATCAGAGGTAAGCTCGTTGACATATTTGCTTGTGCACAGTTCTTCAGTTTTCCTCTATCTACTTCCTGTCTTGATGCATGTTCTTCCACTTGTGTGTGAATTGTTGAAGCAGGGATGTCAGTGAAATCCTGCAACACCAGCAAACATTTCGCACTGCGTCATGTTCCCTTTTCTCTTTCTTTTTCTTGCAGAATACAAGGTAAGACGTCACTGGCAGAACTCGAGAGCACAGTTTCTGAGCCAGGAGTGAAGGGTCTGGATCAATGGCTAATAGATACAAACGAGGTGTTGTCTGTCTGTGGCGAACGGTGGATCCATCTCGCTCTCTGACTCCCACTTCATGAAGCTGAAGTGATACATTTTACCAGCAGGAAAAGAGAACCAAACACTTCTAAAACAAACAAATCAATAATGCAGTTTTTCTGAAAGCATATCGACTGAAAATATGATTCATCGCTGTTTGTTTAATGGAACTTTATATTGTTGTTCAGGAGCAGAAATACGGATATTTTTTTATGTTTTGTGTTACCTTGGAGTCTTTATGTTTGTTCAATGTTTCTGCAGATGGCCACTAGAGGGTGTGAATATTTTATAAACAATCTTTCCCACAGATTTTATGCTTTTTTTTCTACAAAACTATGATGGATTAGCAGTCTCATTTGTGAGACATCGCCCTCCTTTGTAAATCATTTCGCTCTGATAAACACTGAAGCTGGATATGTTTACTCCTGCGTCAGTCACAGAGGGATGTGTTGGCAATAACTCTGTCTCTTTTAGATTTACCCATACGAAGCCTTAGTGGTGTCGGTCAGAGGGCAGCAGCGACTCCCCAGCGATGTGGACCGAGCCAGACTGGAGGTAAACTCCAGTAAAAACCGATTTGTTTACCATTTGTTTAAAATGCGTTCAGTTATGTTCTACTGTTTTGTTCGTGACCGACTCGTTTCTTCCTTTCAGCGTCACCTCTCACCTGAAGAGTTTTACAGAGTCTTCAGCATGTCCATGTCGGCCTTCGACCGTCTTGCTCAGTGGAAGAAGAACGAACTGAAGAAGCAGGTTCGACTCTTCTGATCCAGTGCAGGTTCTTCCAACACCACCACTGACAGCGGCTGCAGCAGCAGCAGCATTCGGATCAGTGCGACGGATTTGCTGAAGAAACCAGAAGTTTCTCCTCTCTTGTTTACTTCTATAAACTTCAATTTCCTGCTCTGTCGCTATGCAGACTTGAGGCGCTCCGTGTAGTCACCCACATGGGGCACAAGCACCCACTGGATTTGAAAAGAAAAAAAAGGTCGATCTGAAATGTCTTCGTTCGTCATTTTAGCCCAATTCGGGCCAAACAAGTCGGTGTGAAAGCACCCTAAAGAGATGGGTACTGAGGACTCAGCTGTGTCTCCTATTATGAACAGCAGGTGGCAGTATTATCATGAGGGAAAGCGAGGCAGTGGAACGAGCTATTTTTCATCAAGTTTGAGTGTCCACCGATGCCAGAATATCTAAATGATACCAAAACCGCAGGAAACGGCAGACTTCTTCCCACACTGTCCTCAGCCACTCGAACCAACAGGTGAATGAACACTGTGTGACTCACAACATCACAGACAAGGTGTTTTTATCATGTGCAAAGTAAACACTGAGAACCAAAGGTTTGCTTCTGCTTTTTTGAGCTGTTTGTTTTGTTTGTTTGTTTCTGATGTCAGATTTTCTGAAGCCATATCAGTGTTAACACTTCTTTTCTATGACACGAGTGAAATGTACAGTGGATGAAGCGTGTCATGACTGAGCTCACCGATACCAAGATCACAAATGAGTTTTTACTGCCACTCACCTTTTAAAATGACGTTTTCTGTGTATTTATTTTCGGGAGGTTTCGTCAGTTAATTCTTGCAGCTGCACTTGAGAAACTGCACTAAATTATAGCTGCTGAATTACTCACAAACCAAACTGTAGTTTATTTTATAAATGACTGTGTCGTCTGCAGATGGGAAATGTAGGATATTTATGGTTAATTACTCAGAAGCCAGCTTTGAAGGATTAAAAGATGAAAATGCAAAGAATCAAAGCGCTGCTATTATTACAAAGTTTGTAACCGATAGAGGGTGGTGAAATAATGAGGTGAATGGTGATTTGCAGGATTTCTGACTGAATGTAACATTAAAAATGTTGGGGTTTTTTTTACTGGGACTGATTTCATGCAAAGAACATGTTCATAGTCGTGTGTGTAAGTGTGTGATTGTGTGTGTATGTTTACAGGTTGCAATAATAAATCACATTTGCCACATTAGGGGGTGTGAACAAAGCCAACTAACTTGATTAGGTTCCTTTGAGGTTCGTGTCTGTCACTGCAATTTCCGAATAAACAACTCACTGATTAACATGTGTTAGTGGTTTTTGTTATCCCCCATTTGAATCCTCACAATGGTGGCTTCTTTGTTAATCAAGGCTTGAGAGCTTGTCCTGTGTTTTCATTATTTGAGAGCGGTTCAAGCAAGCGTTTTACATTTTAGTAGGAAATTTGCAGTTTTGCTCGTTAAACTGTGAACTGCTGGGTTAAGCTTCTTTTTCAACTTTGCAGGCTGGGATTATTATTTTGGACATTTATTGTGCAAAGAGGTAGCTGAATACTCGGGCATGTTTACTGCTGAATTAGTGTCGCTCTTCATTGTGGTATTTGTCGGGCAAAGTGTTTTTCTTGAGGCGCTTCTTGGTGTAAAAAGTTTGGGAACTCTGGGACTTCCTTGAAAGGCTCGCACTAGGACCCGGCGGAGCTCTGCCGGGTCAACACGCAGCCGCCGACTCTGACTGAAAACTCTAACGGCCACTGAGTCACTTGGCCGCGCGGAGGGCGGCACGGAGCCCCGCTGTGTTTCCGCGGAGAACTACTCTCACATGTCGGTAACTTTTACACCCAACAGCCGGAGGACTATCGTTGGAAACTAACGGGGCGGCGGCGGTCGACTGAGAGAAACATGGACTCCAAACGGCAGAGCGGTGAGCAACAACAACACTCCTATAAAGATATTCAACATTTTAAGTACAGTTAGCGTGTGAGAACATGGAGATATGGTTTCCATGCTGGAGAAGAACTTCTCCAATGGAAGTAAAAGGGACCACATTTAATGGAAAACAAGCCCAAACTGAACAAATGAGTTTTTATCAAACAATAAAAATAACCATCACTGTCCACGTAAAGGTTTTCAAAAAATATTTGTGACAAAAATCCTCCTTTTTCAATTAAACCTTTGTTTGTTGGATGAACCGTTGATAAATAAACCGGCAGCGCCTCGCGTCTCTCCGGGTGATGTCATCGGGCACGCGCTTGCCGGAGCGCGCTCTGAGTGGACGGACGTAAGGAGGAGGTATCCTCAGGTAGAGTGACGCAATCTGAAGCCAACACAGAAGTGCCCTGTTGGAAGCATCCATGTGTTGGAAGCTGCGCCGTCGAAGGCAAATCAGCGAGTGAATGGCCGCTCAGTGTGGGAGTCTCCAGGACAGCCGGCTGCGAGCAGGAAGCTGCGTGGTGCCGCGCCAGGTGATGGAGAAGGAGCCTAATTGGAAAAATGTGCCAAATGAGCATCTCAAGTGGTGATCCGAGGTTCATTAGTGGACACTCAATAAATATACAGCATTTATTCACCCAAAGAAAAGGTGTCCAATTCATTTTGGTTGGGTGACTCCATACAGCCTTATCTATGAAATTCTTGCATGAAAAATGAGAAAATTGTTCACTTTTGTTTTAGTGCAAAAAAGGACACTGATAAGAGTTGCAATCATGCACTATTCATTTTTTGACTACCAGGAAAGAAATATTGAAGCTGAACAAAATCAAAATGTATTTTTTGTGCACCTGGATGTTATTAATTCAAATTGGCTGAATTTCTGTTTTATTCACTCGATCTTAAACAGCAGAAATAAATCCTTGTCTTGTAAAATCTCACGCTGTGGCTCACTAGATCTCTCAGTTGGGTGACTCCCCAGCCTTGACATCTACCGTGGCTCTCTTACATTTCCTTTTCCTTTTCCTTTCTCATAAGCTATTCATCCCAACAGACACCCCCCACCACCCCTTCCCCCTTTTCCGTTATCTTCCACAGTGAGAAAAAGCCTAATGATCTCCTGAATTTATGAGCAGCAATCGTTCATAGTGTGTTACAACCCCCTGTCATTAAACGAGGAATTTCACAGTTTAAAGCGAGTTCTGGAAATTCTGTTTGAGTTCAAACTTGCTTTGCTGTGATCTGGCAAAGCGGTGGGTTTGATGTATGTCAGTCTGCCAGGGGAGGTGGGAAACAAAGCAGATGTGGTCACAGCAGTCCTCTACCTAACAGGAAAGACTGGATCATGTTCTGACCTTGTCACCACCATATCACTGCCATCTGGTTGTACGTGCCTGTATGTGTGGGTGGATTCCTTTATGGCTGTATGGATTTGTGAGCATAAACTTTTCATTACGTGCTTCGTTTGGTTCCGATTTGTAATGCAGTGGATATGTTTTAAGATTTGTTAATTTGAAGAAAACAGATTGCTTTCATTCATTTTCATGCAAGGGACTCATTGTGCTTACATGTATTTTTTTGTACATGTAAGTGAAACAGTTGCTTCAATTTTCCCATTAAAGCCTGAAATAAGTTGCCTTTTTTGTCAGACTGTTGAGCTTGTGAGTGGATTGTTTTGCAACCGTTTTTACTCGTTACTATGTGTTTTTTTTGGGCATGTGGCCCCCACATGGTGGTATTTTCAGGGCTCACAGTAGCTGAAAGGCTCCTCACCTGTGGCGACATACCTGAAGGAGCCACAGCTCTGCAGCCGTCTGACATCAATCTCACACAGTGCGACAACATCTGAGCCAATGTCGCGCTCATTTTGCTTCATGTGCCTCCTCACTGTTTACTATCTGTGGAAAGTGATAAGACACTGAAAGAATGTGAAAAAGAGAAAAATTCCTGGACTGTTTTCCTCCCAGCTGTTTCTTTTTAAAGCTCTTGCCAGCTTGGCTCTGGGCTCCTTTTTTCTCACAGCGCCTGACTGAAGGCATACCCCGGGCGAACAGTGACACTACCCTCTGTTGTCGTGAAAAATATGAATTAGGGGATGCTGGGTCTCTGAAGCAGGCTTTTTGTCTCAGTGGGAGCTGCTGAAAGCTGCCGAGGCTTGACCTCTGACCCTGCGTCTGAAGAGGATGGGTGTCTGGCAAAGGCACGGAGGAAGGCGGCTGAAGGAAATGAGTTAACAGAAAGAGATCTGAGAGGGTTGAGGCTGCGGGAGATGGAATGAAGGCGCGGGAGAGTCTCTGTTTGGGAGGGACCTGAGAGTCGGGGAGGCAGGAAAAGATGTCCGTTTTTCAATTCAAAGCATATTCATTTGTCCACTTTTAGAGGATTGAAGCTTCAGCCTCAATCGTCGTTGTCCTGAAGTGTTGGACAAAATCTAACTAGGAGGAATCGTTGGATGGGAGGGGCGGGTCAAGGAGGTTTTCCTTGGACTCGCGCTGATTGATGGGTGAAACATGTAATGGATGGTAATGAAAGCTACAGGTTGGAAGGACAAACGTATCCTTTCGCTGTCACTGCCACTGCCAGGGGCATTATGTGGCGGGGATAAACAGCGAGCAGTAGCAGTTGTTTTCTTCTGAGCTGCAACTAAATACGCTAAACCAGTTCAAATGGGAGTCGCATGGCCCAAGTCTCATGACTGATTATCTTCAGGGCAGCTCGCTGCAGGAGCACTCAAAAATGTATGTCAAAGCGCGCTCACAAACCGATGCATTGTTTTTAGTGTCTTGTGACTGTTTTCTTTATGTGTGTGTGGGAACTTCTTTTTTTACACAGTTTTTGGGATCGAAATCTGTTCACAAAGTCACAGGAATACGAGGGACTTTGTTCACTCCTTCATTTGGTTCAGTTCATTTTGTTGCACGTTTGCTTGTCCTTCTACTTGTTTAGGGGTGCTATGGTCTGAAATGAACACAGACAAGAAAAAACTGCGAGCACCAGTTAAGACTATCTTTAGAGTAAGTTTGCGAGAATTCAATCCAAGTTAATGCTTTGCCCTTATTATGCTGTCTGTTCAGTGGGTGTGTGTGCGTGGATGAGACGGACCACAAGCCCTCAGAACAGCTGATTCTCAGCCTCTGAACCCTCCGGTCCCCCTAGGAAAGACCGGGCGAAGAGACAGCCAAAGCATTTGTGGCCTCGACCGTGTAAAATTGAACTTCAGGAATCAGAAAATAGACTAAAGGCCGCCTCTGAAACTCCCATCAGCCCCGCTTATTGGATTTGTTTACACTGTGACTACAAAGAGTCTTTTGTTGTTTGTTTTTGGTCTGAGCTGCTTGTAAAGTTCAAGAGATCTATAGATTGAACACCAATCAACCCAGAAACAGAACGAGAAACAACAAGAAGTTTCTGAGTGAGTGTGAACAAGACTACTGGGGGAGAGTTTGTTGTGAAATTAATGAGAAGAGGAGGAGAGGCTGTAGATGTTGAGGAATGGAGGAGGGGGAGAAAGTGGGGAGAGGTGAAAGAGGTTGGAGAGGCGAGGCTCGCAGTAGGATGGAGGAGAGAGTGGCGAGTTGCTTCTGTCGACTGTGAGGACAGGAAACCACAGCTGCAACACGCGCACGCACACACACACACACACACACACACACACACACACACACACACACACACACACACACACACAC
>JASSRZ010000006.1:9023655-9039601 GCA_032164315.1 Malacoctenus gilli
ACACACACACACACACACACACACACACACACACACACACACACACACACACACACACACACACACACACAGCTGCTTGATATATATCCTTTACCCCAAATGCTCACGGATTGAGACGATGCAGCTGTGTTACACCACGCCCCTCGCACACTCTTTGTGTTTGTGTGTGTTGGTTCCTGTTTTGTTTTTTTGTTGGAGTTTCAGACTCGGACAATACAACTGTTTGCTCTGGTCTTGCGGAGCATTGTGGTCATCTAATTTTGGCCCTCGCAGAGACAATAGAGTATTGTCCCTGTGAGGAGGGGCTGCGGAAGCGGCCTGTGGGGGAGAGATAGAGAGGTCTTTTCTTTCACACTGTCTTCTAAAGAAAAAAGTCACTGTTTCATCTTGTTTTAACAAAAAGTCTCCTTCAGATTGTTAAAAAGCAGCACTTTGGATTTTGCTGGTTTCCAAGCAGCCTTGCTTCATTCATAAATTTGCAAACTTGATATTTTATTGTTTTGTTGTATTCGGTTGGTCAAAACTCCAGGGAGTGAAGTCAGATTTTCTAGCTGAGGCACATTAGAGGAATTCCTCCCAATAAAACCCATCAAATAAAAATGTGGTTGCTTGCTCGCAGTTGGTTGAAAAAAGAAAAAAAAAAGGTAGTAAGTCATAGAGTCCGTTTCACATGAAGCAATGCTAATTTTCCAGTTTTTCTTTGAAGGTTCCTTGAACTTTCTGCTCGGTATTTTGGTGGAAATTACGTTGTAAATGTGATGATTTCGATGCCAGAAACGGTTACATGTTTCCACAAAGTGTTGTCCTGGCAGAGAGCGAAACGCCACATGAAAGGAGCATGTGGGCCCATTCGGGACAATTAAACTTTCCGCTCTAACTGACGTGAAGCTGTTTCCAAGCCTGCCGCTGTTCAGCTCAGCCTGACCCAGCCCACCTGCTCAATAATAGGTGAATGTATATTTTTTTATATGCTGCGGTCAGATGGAAGGCTTTTTGCTCTGGATACAACCTGGAATTTGTTCTTAAGTCTACTACTGATGTTCTTGACCAGTCTACTCACAGTTTGTAACAATGTGCAGTCCTATCTCCAGTGAAACTTCAGAATTGTTTCTTTTCTCTGGCTTCATTTCCTTTTGGGAGAAGCGTTTCCTGCCCTCTCCTCTGTTCTCTCTCTCTTTCTCCTTCTCTCTCTCGCTCTCCCCCTCCTCTTTGTCGGCGCTGAGCAGACAGGATGTGTGAGAGTGTGTCAGGGCATTTGGAACAATGTCAAGGTCAACAAAACTCACACACACACACACACGCTCACACACTCATTGGGACTCGCACAGGATGTCAGAGTTGAGCAAAAAAACAGTTAAATTTTTAAAGCAAGCACAAGATGTCTTTGCAGAAGAGTGGACCGAGACTGGTGCCTCAAGTTGAGGCAGAAAAACACAGAACACCAAACAAGCTGGTGGCCCTGAGAGGACCAGAATGAATGGAGCGATACGAGCGAATGTTGAATGTGTCTTTTCCTGTCAGCTGTTGCAACAGGCGGCTGGCACCCAGCTTTGGCCGCCTCTTTTGGACCAGGCAGGCATGTGTTGAATTTACATGGGCTGCAGTTGTTGTAATACCATAAGCATTTTAGCCATGTTAAGAGTCTGTGAGGGCTACATGGTGGATTTGAGGCCCTTTTTATGTGGAGTTTGCATGTTTGAGGACATGTATGTGGTGTGTTTTTAAGATTGCTTGTGATTGGGAATCTTTCTCTCGGGGTTTGCCTCCAGATCAGAGCTAGTCTCTCTTCACCAGCCCAGAATCCTGCATGTTTTACATATTGTCAGCTGTCCTGCAAAGCTTCATTATGTCACTCCTTTCAAATTCAGATGTGTTAACACATGCAGTACTGTGGCCCTCCACTGCTTGGCCTCTGCTTTCGATGGTCTGGTGACCTGTGAAGGGAGTCTGCTGCTTTTTGCCCGTCATCAGCTGGGATCAGCGTCCAGCTCCGCAGCAATACAATGTTTTCTAAAGTCGTTATCGAACATGGCTGAATCGTCTCAGCCTCGACATCACACAAAATAATCTGATGCATGTTGGTTCTGTTGTTTCCAGTCGTGATGGAGCGACTTGTGACGGAGCTTGGCTCTCTGCTGAAGATGCTGGACCACGAGACGGTCAGTCCCGCCACCTCTGATAAAATGGCCTCCATACGCAACATCCTGGATTCTCTGTCAGGTAAAGCAGAAAGTCTCAAGCCTGTTTTTGCCCGAATTTCGGTCCCATGTGTTGCAAACACAATGATCGCATTCAGTCCTGTTAATTTACTGCATTTCCATTGGGGAAGCCAGCAAAACAAAACTTACATTATTTCACAAATAGCACAAAAATGCTAAAACCAATTTTTAAGCTTCTTCACTGAGCTTGTGTCAGATCTTACTACCCTTAAATTTCCATTGAAATCGGTGTAAAACCTCTTGAGTTACCCCTTCAACAGTCAGTCAACAGACAAACCAATGGTCCCAAAAACACAAGCTCCTGGTGGGGGAATAAATAATAAAGACAGTTGGGAAAACAAATGAATGGAAATCAGAGCAACAAATGTAGCTATGCAGTTTTAAATTAGATCATTTGCTTGTGTTTATCTAAAGTAAATCAACTAAGCGTCCTTGCAGTTTCCCAGCTCCTTGCTGCTTCATGTTAATTCAGTTTGACACCTTCTGTCGCTCAGCCAAACACAACGCAGTATTTATACTGTAAAGGATACAGCTTTTCATTCTCGCTTCTCTTCTTGCAAGATGGACGTCTTATTATGACTGGCCTGCTCAACTACAGCTGAGCAACGGTGTGTGAAACAAGCAACAATCTGCAGCCCCTTCCATCAAATCTTAGTGCGGTCTTTGCAGCGGATCCGTGTTTATCTGAGAGAATACAGGAAGTCACGGAGGATAAAAGGATTAATGTAAGAGGATAATGAAGAGTAAAGTGTAAAGAGGATAATGAGGCAAGGTCAGAGAAAGGCGACTGGACCCAGACCAGCTTGTCCTTTTATTCACTGTTAAGGCCTTTAAACATTTTGTGAATTGAAAGTCGTTAGGCATTTTAATGGAGTGCTGAACAGTCATTTTAAACATGCCCGAGTTCCTTCACGTCATCCTGCTTAATGACTTCATCATCTATTTCTTCTGGAATAAACGTTTTCAAGCTTCAATTTGCACTCTCGTGTTGCCTGAAACGACTTTCCGTTAATTTAATTGATGTAAAACAGATAAACTGGACGATGCCTCCCCGGGTGTCGACTCGTCATGTCTGCACACTCTTCCTGGTAATCCTGATTAAGTGTAGGTCAGAATCTTAACCCTAACTGATCCTGCGTCTGACCACTAATTTGTTTTTTCCACAGTAAATGGCTCAGATGTCTACATGAACAGCTGTCTCTATGGCAACGGCACCAGCTTTGTGGAGTCCCTGTTTGAGGATTTTGGTAAACAAGCATTCAAAACGTCTTGAAGACTGTACTACAAATCCGCGACTAATTCACCCTTATTCCCGTAAGTCCTGTATCAATGATCTGATTAATTCTCTGTTTATCAACCAGACTGTGATCTGCACATGCTCAGTGCGTCTCCAGAGGACCAGAAAGAGCACGTCGATGAGGAGGAAAAGACTCAGCCCAAAAAATCTGTGAGTCCTTCACAGCACCATGGACCTCTCAGCAAACCTACGTTTCCTGCACTTTCAGTTCCCCTCTCACCTCCAACCTTGTTTCCTCAGACACCGACAGACACACCCCCACCGCTGCCAACCACACCGCTGCCTGATGACTACTATGAGGAGGCTGTTCCCCTGGATCCTGGATCCGCCCCACAGTACTTCACCACCAGTCAGTATGGGAAACGCCCACTGAATTTACTGTACGCCAGGGGCATGCGGAGGCTTTCCATCAGAAGAGCCGACAAAACTCTGTTACTGCCACTGTAATTCATGTTTAACCTGTAAAAATACAGAACTACGCTCTATTATCACTGACATTTTCTTATAGTTTTTAGCTTTTTGAAGACTGAAATGATTAAAGGAAAAATGATTGCATTTGAGGAGACATATTTACCTCCAGCAAAGACACATTCCAAACAAGAAGTTGGCCAAAATTTATATTTGCTCCCTGTGAATCTGTTCACATTGAAACGACCTAGCAAAGTCTGATCCTAATCCACTTCATCAGTTTTTCTTTCATTTCTGCTCCACTCTCGTAGCTTCCAGAAACTCTGAGGAGGATGCGTACTACGAAGATGCTGACAATAACTACCCAATCACCAGGATCAACGGACCTCCCAAAAACTCCTGTGAGTCAATTCTTCTCTCTCACCCATGTTCTTGAAGATGCGTGTGCACGGATACACGCTTTGCATATGAATCACAATTTGGTGGTGAATGTTTTGTAACTTTATCATCCATGTCATTGCTGCTGCTCAGACAATGACTCAGATGCTCTGAGCAGCTCCTACGAGTCATACGAAGAGGAGGACGAAGAAGCCAAAGGGCGGGATGCCCCTCAGAGATGGACGGCAGAGGAGAGCGCCGAGGCGCCGGTCAGAGACTGCCGCATCTGTGCCTTCCTGCTACGAAAGAAACGCTTCGGCCAGTGGGTGAAACAGCTTGTTGTCGTACGCGACAACAAACTACAGGTCAGTCAATGCAGTGTTTTTATGCATGTTTATTCAAACTTTAATTTTAGTGTTATTGTGGGCTAATGTATGTGTAACTCATTGATTAGACTGAATTCCTTTAATTCTCAGTATATGTTCCAACACAACAATATCACACGTATTAATCCAGACACTATGTGATGTTTTATAGTGTTATAAGAGCATCAAGGAGAGCTCCCCCCACACAGAGCTCCCATTGAATCTCTGTAACGTCATCTACGTCCCCAAAGAAGGCCGCAAAAAGAGACACGAGCTGCGCTTCTCGTTGCCTGGAGGCGACGCTCTGGTCCTGGCAGTTCAGAGCAAAGAACAGGCCCAGCGCTGGCTCAAGGTACTTTTTCACTCATTGTGTTGGGAAGCTGGTGGAGGCAAGAACAAACATGCAGGGAAAAAAGGGTTGAGTGGGGACCAAAAAAACAAGGTTGTGTCTGGAAGTGTAAGTTTTTTCATTTTTTGGGCTCAAGGTGGTCCAAGATGTTGGCAGCCAGTGCAGCAACAGCGACGGCCTGCAGGGCTCGACTTCTCCCATCATACAGAGGAAGTTGGAGCTGGACAAGGTGTGTAGCCGTTTTTGCATCTGCATTTGTATGTCATTAAAACCACGCATAAAGTCGAAAAGTTTCAGATCTGTGAATCCAGAGTCCTGTAATTTGTATCTTTCTGAATCTTTGCACTACTTTTTACTTTTTCGTTGCTGCTGATGTCATCGTTTTCAGCCCACGCATGACAAAACTATTCCTTTGGCTGCGAGTGTACACGCAGTGAATGAGGTGACATTATTGTGGTTGCTGAGCTGGCTCACTCTCAGAGGACTTCATGTCCTGAATACATGATGACATGGCAGCTACACCCCGTTTTAGGCGACCAGCTTTCCAAAATACAGTCAAAAAGAAAACGACTGGATGGACGGACGTGCTGAGTTTTGGTGATTTGTGTCCCGACACTTTACAGTTGATTATAACAAACTCCGCTTTGTTTGTGCCAGGTGCTGCAGTCCGACAGACCAGCGTCGGACTCAGACAGCGGACCGACAGCAGAAAGTCAGTCCACTGCGCACGGAGCAGGACGCGACACCACAGACACACTCAGTAGGTGTAACCTTAAAAGCAAGTATTGATCAAGTCGTAATTATTGACTCTTTTTTTATTGCGGTTGCTTTATTGAAGCCAGCTGAGAAATACAGCTTATAACCCTAACAGCTGCTCCTCAAGAGCAGCACAATACTGCAAATTACTTCAGCCATTTAAAGTGAAATGCAACGTTTGTTTTGCACAAACTCACAATCTTTAGGACAGTTTAGAGCCGCATAAATGTTCACCTGAAATCCACACTGTTACCAATAAAGTTTGATTTACTGATTTCGATGTCAGCCTTGAAAGCCTTATCAGACGCTGAACGACGGTCAAAAATGTCCAAAATTCAGTTGATAGCTCTGAGCAAATCACAAAAATACAGTTGTAATTGAGGAAGCAGTCTTTTGAAAGTTCAAAAGATGCCTGGAGAATAATGAAACCAGGCTAAAACATCCCCACTTTCTAAATAACATCCTGATACTGAGCTGAAATCCTACAAGGTTTCAGGAACAAACACACACACAAATATCCAAGCACATGTGCACAAACAACTGTCTATTTTTGTTTATCTATCGACAAAATCAGGAAGGATAAACTAGCGGATCTGTGATGAAAGGTGTCGAGAAAAATAGGTCAAACTCAGTCATGTCACATCGCTGTTGAACCAACTTGTTTACTGACTGAGGGACTCTGAACCTAAAGAGACACGAGAGAGGGAGAGAAAGAGACGGGAAGTGAGGCACCAGCAGATATGACATCCTTCCTGTCCTCTTCCTGCCATTGTGTCCCACTGACATCACAGGAAGTGTGGTGGACACAGCACTGCAGCACCTGGTCCACTGACAAGGAACAAGGGAGCTCCGTTTTCACCACATACAAATATATCATTAAAATGACTGAAAGTAAAATGAACAAGACCTTCAATTCACGGAGCACTTTGTCTTTCATTGGTTGGGTCATGTGAGGTTTTACTCAGGGGTGCGTTTGATTTCAGACAGGGGGAAGCGTGGTGCTTTCTCCGAACTAACGGGGTCCATGAGCCGAGCAGCAGGAAAGAAAATCAACCGCATCATCACCTTCTCCAAACGGAAACCCCCTCTACCGGGAGACCCGCCTCCGTCCTCTGGCCACCACGACAACCCCCGCAGTGGTGAGTACACAATATTACAGCCGGCGCATTCAGAGAAAAAGAACATGCAAACCCACACAGGGACCAAGCACGACAAATCCATGCAGTCTTAAGTCTTATCATCATCAGGAACCGGTGTCTGATGTCCCTTTCTGAACCGTCTCCACAGGACATCTCAGCGTGTGTCTGAGCGGCTCTTGGAGGGAGCGTTGGTGCGTGGTTCGTGGTGGCAGCCTGTACTTGAAGAAGGAGCCCGGGGATCAGCGGCCCCCAGTCATCGTGGTGCCGCTCAAGGGGGCAGAGGTGGTGCCGGGGGGCCTCGGGCCTAAACACCCGTTCTCCTTCCGCATCCTGCAGGGAGGCAACGAGCTGGCCGCTTTGGAGGTGCAGCTTTAAACTCAATTCAGACTGACTGCTGACATGTTGTGAATGGATATATGACACCTGGAAGCCTCGCCTGCACGTTCCCAAATCCAGCTGAATTGTGGGTGTGTGTGTTTGTGTGTGTCAATCAGGCAAGCAGCTCGGAGGATCTCGGCCGCTGGCTGGGCGTTTTGTTTGCAGAGACCGGCAGCGCCATTCTCCCAGAGGAGCTGCACTATGACTACATCGACGTGGACACGCTCACTGACATACGGCATGCTGCCAGACACTCCTTCATGTGAGTCACTCAGGATGGTGTGCTTACACACATGCATTCCACTCTGCCCTCTTTCTCTCTCTCTCTCTCTCTCTCTCTCTCTCTCTCTCTCTCTCTCTCTCTCTCTCTCTCTCTCTCTCTCTCTCTCTGTTTTTTTT
The DNA here is from genome assembly GCA_032164315.1 of Malacoctenus gilli. Classification (NCBI taxonomy): domain Eukaryota; kingdom Metazoa; phylum Chordata; class Actinopteri; order Blenniiformes; family Labrisomidae; genus Malacoctenus; species Malacoctenus gilli. The sequence continues at coordinate 9,031,344 of JASSRZ010000006.1, forward strand.
TTATCTGTCTATCATTAACTTTAGGCCTAAAACTGATACTTAACAGTCCTTTTTATTGTATTTGCCTCTGGATTCCTCTTAGGTGGGCCACGAACACTGCAACATCCTCCAGCAGTGCCTCCATTGACTCCAGGACCTACGATGAAGTCTATGAAAGTATTGCGGTGAGGAGTTTGAGTCTGTTTATCCAAGTCAGATTTACTTTTGATCTATTTTCTGCCTTGTCTGTCAAATAATCTACTTTAAACAAAATGTTGAATTAAGATATGATGCACAACAGAAATGACTTAAATTCAGACCTGTTTTTACTTTTTATTTGTTTGAGAATCGATACATTAAGATTATGTCTTTTGTTATGTATTGCAAGTAAAAAACGTCACAAGATGCATTTCGCACACTTCTTGGATTGACTCATGTTTCCTCTGTGCTGCAGGATGATGATGATGTGGAAAGCAGAACGGGCCAGGTGAGACGACACGCCTCCTTCTCCAGCAGGGGCTCCGAGAAAACTGAACAGCAGGCTGCCGTCAAGAGACACGCCTCCAGTGAGTCTGCTTTTACTTTGAAGTTCATCCCACTGGCTGCACAGTGATTACATGTGAGGACGTTTAACCGCAGCTGGCTCAGTCCTCCAGGACATGATTGAGATCCGAAGAAGTATGCGGAGTGCAGCGAGCAGACTCACTGATTTACGCACTCATGGCTCAAAACTGATTTGTGATCCGTCGTCTTGCAGATGTGAATCAGTACGGACGATACGGGAAGACGCGTGCAGAGGAGGACGCCAGGCGGTACCTGAGGCAGAAGGAGGAGCTGGAGAAGCAAAAGGAGGAGCTCAGAAATGAGTTGATTTCCCTCCGCAGGGAGAAGAAGGATGTGAAGGACGGGATGAGGAGTTGTACAGGTCAGACACACTCATATAGGCACAAGTTAGGGTGGTGCTTGGACGTTGTCCTGACTGTGTGTGTGCGTGTGCGCAGGTCATGCGGTGGAGAAGCGTCTAGCCGAGCTGGAGTCGCTGTGTAAACAGAAGGAGGAGGAGCGAGTAGAGCTGGAGCTCAAATTGACTGAAGTCAAAGAGAACCTTAAGAAGTCTCTGGCGAGGGGGGCCCTGGGTCCCCCCACCGACACCAGGATCAGTGTCAAGGTGGGCCATTTGTTTCACAGCTCACTCTGAAGCCCCTCGGTCTACAACAGCTGGGAGAAGAAGTGCTTTGTTCTCTTCTTGTAAAGATTTGATAACTAAACACAACCATTAAGCTGTCATCATTGAATTATAAGAGCATAATTTACATAAAACATCATTATTTCTTCTCACTATGTTGTCAAATAGTCATGTTCACACTGGGTACTTTTTTCTCTCCAATGAAACGGAAAAATGCGATTTTAAAAAATGGAACGAAATCCCATAGATTGTTAATACATTATTAAAATATAATCATACCAGGTTATCTTATATATTGTGTAATCAAATATATCTGCCAAAGAAACAAGTGTAAATTGTGTTATCACACATTATTTTTCCATAAACTTTTAAGAATTTGACCTTCAGCATCTATTCTCACGTTCAGTCCAAGTAGACACCCAAGTTTGGCATTTACACTTGATTTTTTTTCCCAAATCAGCATAAAATAAAATTAAATGAAATCACTGTCTGTTGTGGAGCGAATATATACGGCAGTGATTAGAGAACAGATGCACACTAATTTTTTGATGCTTTTATTTTATCTAGAAGAGGAGAGCACAAAGTCAGATTGTTCAGAAAGACTGTCTCTTTAAATCGCAATAGATGATACTTTTTTTTTACAAAATAAGATGCACATCCTGTAAGTCGTGTCCTTCTGCTGTAATTTTACTGCAGGATCTCAGTGAAGGTTTTTTATTCTGACTTTTTTGAAGAAACCACAGCGGCGCGACTCCGCTCTCGCTGTTTCTGGCCTCGGGGCTTTAACCTCCAGGTGTCAGTTCTGGTTTACCGAACAAATTCACTGCAGCTGCTTCAGGAAGCCTTCGCTGCTGTCCAGGAAATCATCCGGGACGGCAAACAAACCAGCTCTCTCTCTCTGAGTCCGACATAAACTGTGTGTTTTTGTGACTGTAGGCACACGGCAGCAAGGTTGAGAAGGTTTACAACGAGACCATGCCCGTCAACTCGGCCGCCGAGCTTCGTAAACGACCTTCATCAGTTTACGCCTCGTCGAAGGGGAACGTCATGCAGAAAGCAAAGGTGGAGTGTGCTTTTGTACGTCCCGACGCCGGGCGCTTCCCATCTGCTGCTGGTGGTTTCTCACGTTGTTTCCATCTCTTTGTTTTACAGGAGTGGGAGTCAAAGAAGGGGACCTAGACTGAACTAAAACCAAAGGACAGATGGATTCACGAAGAGATAAACGCTGAGCTGTGACAGGAGGATGGGCAAGAGGAGAATGTAAGAAGAGAAAAGTATCCGGCACTGAAGAGAAGATGACAAAGAGGCGATGGACAAACACCTTCTTCTCTTCCTTTACTGGAGAAAAACAAAGATTTTTTTGCAAGTACAGCTGCAGGGTGCTGCCTGAACCGCCGTGCATACGACAGTTTCGGCTGATGTACCAGCACAGTATTAATGTGCATCACTACGAACATGAAACGTCCATGTTTGAGTGAGTTTGCATGTGTGTTTACATTTGCACAGGGCTGCAGGAAATGCATCGCAAAGGGAGAGCGCGGTTCTTCAACACTGTGAGCTCAGTTACAGACATCCTACCTACACCGACTGGTTTAATGCTTTTTTTACACAAAATTTTACAATTAAAAATGAAACTAAAGAACAGAAATTATTGTTGTTATCCTAAATTATCATTATTAGTGGGGAAAAAACCTGTTACATATGTGTATTTAAACTTTTCGGAAAACATATTGAGTGTGACACTGTACCTGAAACTAAATGTTTATCGCTGCAATGTGAAACAATTGGTTTTATCCATCATATGAATACTTTTTTCATATCGGACTTTTGCACTTTATCTTGTTGTGTTTTATTATTATACCTAAATGTCTTGTAAACTGACTTTAGTCCCCTTCTTAGGAGAGTCATGTGTAGAGAACTGCCTGTGTGAATCCCCTCACTTGTCACAGATTTGAACACACACACACACGTCGGAGTAAATGATTGTCGAGACACTGTGTGTATTCGAGTTGCTTGTTTCGGTGTTTGCTTTGGAGCATCTTTAGCTGCTGGCTCAAACCTTCAGATTACTGCAGGAAAACAGCAGATGAATCAATGGCCCTGGGCTACACACGCCATCTAGTGGTTAAAGACAAACATAGCGGCGGGGGGTAAAACAACTTTGTTTTGTCAACAAGACAAAAAAGAAAACAGGTCTGATACAGTACATCATAACTCAGTCATCCATTGGTTATACAGAAAAGTTTCAGGATTATTAATCACTTTAATATCTTGTAAGTCATCGTCTATTATGTTTCTGTCACGTTAGTTAACGTGACATAAACATGGTGCCGATTTAAAAAGTACAACAAAAAAAAAAAACAGGCCGGTCACTTTTTTAGAAATAAGTTTATTTAGTGCATTTCTAGTTTGTCCGCAGCAGGAACCAAAATAGTAAGTTAATCTGTGCTCCCATTGGTTCACCAAAGTTCTGGTCCAACACCATTGGTCCACTCATGTTCCGGTGCAATACTATTGGTCCAGTAGTGTTCTAACACCCTCACATTGGTTCACTAGTGTTCTGGTACGACACTATTGGCTCACTAGTGTTCTCTTTAGGTCAGGAACACGTAAGACCGGGAAAAGAAAAGGACCTTCGGCATGCTGCTACTGAGCAGAGGTCCACAAGCTTCCATGCAACAACAAACAAACGAACGGCAAGGGGACAACAACAACAAACGGAAAGATAAACAACAGCATTGCTTGTAAGAAGTAAGCATGGAAGCATATACAGTAAACCTTATATTAACCTGCTAAAGCCCTCAGGAGGTTTGTCTGATATACAACAGATCTTAAAAAGGTAAAATCCCCCCCAGACACATGCGTGCGCACACACTCGCTCTCGCTTGCCCACACACACGCACGCACGCGCACACATACACGCACACACGCAATAGCTGCAAGCACAGCGTGTACTCACTCTGTCTTCCTTTCACACACACACACACAGGCGCACCTGCATGCAAACAAAAGATCGGTCCTCATAAGTGTACAAGGAATACGTTCGTCATTTTTAAAAATATGACTTGACCCCATGAGCTCTGTGTAAACATAGCGTATCGTAGAGTAGATAAAGACTTGCTCCCTCCCTTTCCAACCCTCTGCAACATCCGCCACCCGCCTTTCTCCTGGCAATAATCTAATTAGTTAATACTTGGACTCTTTGGTTCTCTGTAACAGTCTGTTAATCTGACCGTGTGACTGACTGTCTGATTTCTTGCTGTCGCGCCGTTCTCGTCCGCGCTCTCCCTCTCTGGTTCTGTGTGGTTACGATACAGCAGGAAGAGTAGTCAAGGGGGGGGGGGGGGGGATTTTTCGCAGGTCCTGTCCCTCTGCAGACCCCAGCAGCAGAGCCAGACAGATTGATTGTCCTTGATTTATTTACATACACAGTCAGTCACAGTGGGCTCCGTTAAGTGGAAGAACACATTCCCCGTCTTCCTTCGTCACGTCCTCGCCTCGTCCTACCCCCTCGCCAGCCTGGAGTGTGGGCATGTCGGCCTGAGATCTGCGTATGTGTGTGTGTGTGCGTGTGCGTGTGTGTCCGTGTGCGTAGGTGTACGTGTGCCTGTGTGAGGTGTGAGGGGTCGGGGGGCTAGGATAAGTCATTGTTGCTGGGCGACTTCCCTCCGCCGTTGAGCAGGGCCGAAGCGCTGCGACTCTTGGTCGGCGTGCCGCTGCCCGAACGTGAGAGTTCTGTCAAGTCGTGGAGTGAAGGCTCCCTGTACATGGCCACTGAAAACACAAGAGTCACCCGGTCAGTGTTTCACAGTCCAGCCGCATCGCTCAGTCTGGCTCCTCAGCCTTGTTAAGTGTGTTTAGTCGCCTTCATTTTCACGGTTCAACATTTAGTGGCATAAATCTCACAATTAACAGAGATCTTGATAATGAGAATCAATCATTTTGTTTATTTTAATGTGCAGGTATCAACAACAAAATCAAAGTGGTAATGCAAACTGGTATGCACAAAAACTGCATTAATTGCATGTATTTCTGCTCGTTTTGGGAGGCTTAATGGCTCCAAAAAATGGAGCAATACCATCGCAACCTGTGGGGGGCAGCGTAGTGACAGAGCACAGCTGAGACACTGAGAAGAAAAGTGGAAACCGAACTAAGAAAACAAACAAATGACATTTTTGAAAGTATGGTGTCTCTGTGTCAGCACTGTCTCTTTTTCTCACATTAGCTTTCATAGGAAAAGAGCGGAAGAGTTCGCGTTCACACAGCTGAGACAGGCGTCCTTTAAGGATGCAGGTTGGCGGGCTCACAGCTAAACGGATAACGGAGGGACATCTGCATTTATTTGGAGCCGTGTTTGTGTCCCTCTGATGAATGAAAGTCCAATATTCGCTCCCCTCTCAGCTCTGTTGTGCTTCACACCAATTCCTCGGAGAAATATCTGGCTCTAATTTCTTGTTGGTTGGTGTCGGCCCGGCAGGGTTCGGCGGGCCTGCGGTGCTTTTTAATATTGAGGGGAGTCACACTTTGCAAAAAAGTGTCCAGTTTTAGAGACAGAGAGTTCTGGATGCTTTCAGTGTCTTCCTGCATGAATCTAGCAGATAACCTGCAAAACGCCTCATATGAACAGACACACCCACAGCCAGGGGTGCAAACAATATCAAAGAGCTGCCAGACCCTCTGTGCGTACGAGTGGGAGATAAATCCCCGTCAGTTCATTGTTTCCAGCTTTACTGTCCGATACACGACACCATGTTGTTCATTTGGACATGTTGATGAATGGCCCTTGTTCTTGTTACTGTCCGTTTGCTTCAATTTTAATGTTTGAGGACACTGATTGAACAGACCCCAACATAAAACCCAAACAACTCCATTTTTTATGGCCTGTATAATCATTTCACCTTCTCCTCTCTGTTATTGGAGCCAAATTACAGTTGATTGGAGTTTTTATGGGTTTTACTCAGCGTTTGGTCTTTTTTATTGGCCGAGCACAACGGTGGTGTCAGTGACTTCAAGCTAACAGCCAAGTAAGCTGCTGCCCGAAGTCGATCTGGTAAATACAGTAGTTTTAGCTCAGCACATGTATTGCATAAATTCTAAGATTAACAGTAAAAACTGACAGAAGTTGAAAATGTATATGTAAAAATCTTCAACTTTACACACTGAGATTTGTGTCTCTTTCCTTTACATTATTGACCTGTTTTATTTACTTGAAGCTTTGATTTCTTTTGATTTACTTGTTTTAAAAGCTTTATTTTCATTTTGACATTCTTTTCTTTTGCTTTGTTACAATGTTTTTACAGTCTTGTCTGTAAAGCTCCTTTATGTGTCTTCATGGAGGTCGAAAAGTCTTGAAATTTAGCTGTAGTCAAATGAAAAGGCGGGGCAGGACGGCTCTGAGCAAACGTGCGAATTTGATTGGCTATTCACAGGACAGAGAGAAATCGTCAAACTTTTCTGTGACATTTGGCTTTCCTGAAGTGGTATTAAGACAAAACTTTCTCCTGAACTTAAACGTAGCGTTCGATCGACGTCGGAGCAGCCGTTTTGAGTCCTACCTTTGAGCGGTTTCGGTATGAAGTGTGCGGCGGCCTTGTTCTTCTTGACGTGGTTCCCCTTCATGATCCCGCCCTCCTTGTTGAGTCCCAGGTACCAGGCCCGGCCTGAGGCCTGCTGCCGGTACAGCATGGAGGAGTAGGTCACGTAGTAGTTCTCAAACACCGACTCCTTGAATTTACACTCCGGGGTGAAGTGTTCCTGGGGAGAGATATGGGAGCGGATTAACCAAAGGGCGAGCAGACGGGGGGGGGGGGTGATTAGGGTGAGATGGGGAGGTGAGGTTGTAGCTGCGGGGGGGGAGACCCTGTAGGTGTGAGTTTGCGACGGAAAACTCCACCAACAACCGCTCAGTCGCTCGCCACCATCATCCACGCGTCGGGTTCGTCCCCGCTCTGCGTTCCATTATCGCGGCCCGGCTGTATTCTCCCAGAACAAACTGCACCAACTTAGGACAGCTGACATTTGCATTTCCTTATTCCTGCATCACCATGGCAACCGGCTACTCCCCTGAATACCAACCAGCCCACTGAGAGAAAGATGGTGCCCAGGTTGCCGGGGGAGACGGAAAGATACAGAAGCGATGCTCTTCCTCTCCGTCATCCATTAATCTTGCAGGGATTTTTTGATTAAGTTTGTGTGCGTCTGATCCTCACGTAGATAAAGTCAGAAGACACAAGGCGCCGCGCCGCGCCGTGCGAGCGTGCGTGTTTAAATGATTCTGATGCTCTGCTTCTATTATGAGGTGAGAAGATGAAACTGGCGATATCAGCGTTATGAGCGAAACCGGCGCCCTCAGAATAACAACACGCGGCGTCCAGGACTGGACACGATGGCGCAGATACGGCTGTGGTTTTTACGTGCCGGCGCTGGCACGGCGTCACGGCCGTTATCACATCAAAGTGTGCAACATCTTTCCTCCCATTTCCTCCGCGTTGGTTTCTCATCTTGCGGTCTCACCGCTTTGTTTGGACGACTGCGTGGTATTTTTGTTGATTCTTTTTTGTTATTGCTTCTGCGCCACCCACCTATCAACGCTCAGGAGCTAAAGTGAGACACTTAATGCGCTACACTGCTTCCAGCGCTACCTTGCCGACCTGTCTGAGAAGCATTATGCACAGTTGGTGGAGGTGTCTGTGTATAAAAACACGTTGCCGGAGCCGCATATAAGTGGACACCAAGTAATCTTCCTATCAGAGAAGGGCCGAAGGCGGATAAACAAAAGGAGGCTGGGGGAATCGTCTGAAATCAATCCTGAGATGATACAATATCGGGAGACAGGTAGGGGAGGCTCACACGCTGGATCATAACGCCCCGTGGCTGGTGACTCACAAGGCAACGCCGTAGTTAAAGTATTGATGCGGCGATGCGACGATAATAGGAGGGCTCGCGCTCAAAGCTCTCGCTTTATTACTCAATCTGACCTCAAAGGGGAGATCTGAGCCTCCAGTGATGAAGGTGACGATGATGTGTGTGTGTGTGTGTGTGTGTGTGTGTGTGTGTGTGTGTGTGTGTGTGTGTGTGTGTGTGTGTGTGTGTG
>JASSRZ010000006.1:9048120-9065109 GCA_032164315.1 Malacoctenus gilli
CCCGCCCCCCCCCCCCCCCCGTTGGGGAGTCAGATCGCAGTCGAGCCACTCATGCGCGCACATTTACTGTAACTTGCAAGGACTCTCCAGTGACCCCCCCAGTCACCTCTAAAAACTTGGACTCCATTTAGCCACACGCGCTCATAAAACAAGACTTTTTCTCTCAGTCACAAGAGGCTCCTGAGACCCTCTTGTCAGTGTTACAATACTCCATTAATTGCCTTTTGAAAAACTCAATTTAACGCTGCAACTAAAGCTTGTTTTCACCGTCAGCTGAATTCCTTGAATAATTACTCTGGTAAATATGGCCAAAAATCCATGTTTGTTTCTGGGGACCCAAGGTCATGTCATCATAATTATGTTTGCAGCTATCAGCACTTTGAAAGACTTGACACAGCTGAGAAGCTGCAGTCACAGAATGAAGGGAGATAAAATGCAGAGACCAAAAAGGACGGACGTGTTTATCTTTGAGGATGTGGTTGGAAATTGGGACGAGCTGGATGAGCACGGCAAACTTCGGTATCCTCGCTAGTAAAAAAAACATCTTTACGTTCAAGCTTCGGAGCTCAGAACCAACAGATAATGTAAGAAAGACCCAAAACAAACCACAGATAGTGATCGATCAAAACCGCTGCGTCAATGTCACACAAAACTGAACATCATTCCCTCTGTAAATACAAAATTGATGGCAAACAGCTGTTGCACTGAATCAAATGGACCTAATGAAGTGGACCTAAGAGTGTAGATCAGGTTACTTGTTCATCAGAATAGGAAATGACCTCAAAAACCACAACAATCCATAACAGTCGTCAACCTCGGACGAGCTTCGTCTGGAGGCTTTATTTTAGTTTGTGCCTTCACACGATGACATCTGGCCAGTGTCATTTAACTGATTGTTTCACACATAACAAACAGATGACCTAAAGTTTCATTACGTAAAGGAGACAAATTATTTGGGAAAAAAGCTTCCAGGATGCCCAACAAGACACAGAATGTCCCAACTCCCTTTTGAGACAAACGAACAAAGCTTAAGCTTGATAAGACTCAGATTTAGAAGCCAGAAACGACACAAAACAGTCACAACTTTCGGCTTCACGCTGCTTCTTGGAGGCCTGCAGCTCGTTCTGGCTGCACATTATCGTCGCACATCAGCCCAGTATTATTCACAGAGCCCAAACAGCCATCCATAACTTTATACCGTCGGCCCATCACTTTGCAGGCTCGTGATGCTTCCTGTGAAGCAGCCGGTCAAAAACACATCAGCCACGTCACTGCGATGATACAGAGCGCACAGCAGAGCGTCAGCTGCTGCTGCTGCTGCTGTTCACGTTGCTGCTGCTCACGCTGCAGTGCAGCAGATCATAAAACTTGAAAGACAGTGAAACAGGATGTTGACTGGAACATGACAACTCAGCATGTTAAATAGTAAAGCGTCTACCAGGAGAAATCTCAATTTTCTTCTTCTAATTCTGCAAAAACGCAAGATATTATTGTACTTTTTTAGTGGTTTTATGTTTCTGATTGTATGAATGCGCTGATTCTTCCTGTGATCAGAAAACAGCTCTTGGATTAAGCGGATGAGACGAACGAGGTCGATATTAGACAGTGTACTTTCCCCTCTTCTGAAAAAGAGGTCAGTTTAATTTTTTCTGAAGTCCCGACCAAAATAAAAGCGCTCCGGCCTTGGCTGGAAATAGCAAACCACAAAAAGACGCCAGCATGTTTGTTGGCAAAGGTTCAGAGGCCAGCGGCCCGGGCCCGGGGCCAGTCTGCTGTTAGCAGCCTATTAGAAACCTTTTGTGGCTGTTGAGGGCATTAAGAGCTTGTTCAGACAGTCTGCTGTCTGTTACCGCCTGTTTTACACCATACCCGCCGCGAGATGGCGCCATATTACCAGACGACCACGTGAAAAACGGGAGTTGGAGCTTTGGCAGGTTGTCTGAGTGTGTGTTTGTGGGTATTTAGTATTGTTCTGAGGACTTAAAGCTGTTGACACGTTTGTATAAAGAGGATTTTTTGTTGTTTAGATAAACAAGTCTGAAGTTAAGTTTATGGTAGAGGTAACTGTTGATGAAGTAAGCGAAGTCGCTAAAAGGCTCAACTCCACCATGTGTGTTTGCGTGCGTGTGTGCGTGCATGCGTGCGTGTGCGTGTGTGTGTCTAAATGTGTGTACGAACAATTCTACACTTCTTCTTTGAGTCTCCGTCCAATTTATTTGAAGTCAAACCTCTGTGAGAACAAGATGTTAATGAGTTCATGTTTTACTTCCTCTTAATCCTTCTTTGTTTCACAGTATAGTGAGGAGCTCCAGGTTGCATATCCGGCTTGTCTTTACACCCGGGGGCGACAGAGAGCGCTCACACCGAACAAGTTCGAGTCGAACTTCAGTCAATATGAGTACGTTTTTCTTCTCATTCTTCATTCTTGTGAAAATTGATTGGTACTAATTTTGTTTGGTCTGATTGATGCTGCTTCACTTAAAGGTTGGGTTGTACTTCAGCTGCTGGCCGTGACACATCCGACACAGTTACAGGGTGTAATTGTATTGGTGCATTACACTCAAAGGTCATCTTCAGATATGTGGAGCGTCAACTGCAATCACGCTCCTCCAAGACGAGCACCGCTGACTCAGAGACGGAGATGCGCTGCATCGGAGTCCGTTACACTGCTCAGAGGTTGCTGGTCTCTCAGTGGACCTCTCGCCCCTTAAATCACCCCCTCTTGTTTATTGGCCTGCTTTTATTGCCTTGTCTCTGAACTGATGTGTTTGCTTTGCATCCTTTACTGGAGCTTTATGGGTCAAGGTTGGCGTAAATAAGCTTGATACGTTACTGTCACCACCTCCTCCTCCTCCTTTTTTTTTTTTTATATAGCGACCCCTAATGCTGACGTTTAGCAGCCGGTTACATAAAACCCATGTGTCAAATCTGTGGCAGCACTGACACACTTTGTTTATTTACTCCTCAATTACTCTTCTGGAGGCTTAATCAAGGCTCATCCTCCCCAAATAGAAGCACACCAATTCAACGGCTCTTATCTGTTTCCATCCAGCACATTGAGACCATAAGGACCACAGCTGGCTTGTTAGACCTCTCTCAATGCTCAGCTGTTAACAGCACATAAAGCAAATATGCTCTCCGTGTGTTTTAACAATAAGGAAAGCAACAAGGTGTCACTGTGCCTAATGTTGTGTCCGTCCTCCAGCTTTTGGGTCTCCATCAGGTAGTTTTCCAACAGTTTTGGCACAAATGAGTCATTTTCCTGCTTGGAAAACTGCTGATTATGGATCATATCAAATAACTTCCTGAATCTCTTTCAAAATAAAAGCTGTTTAATGTTCTACGCTAAATTTGACCTTATCATGCAATCTCTTCTTTTAAATTTATGAATATTATGAGTTGAATCGACAACTTTGCTTTCATCACCCTTTATAGTTTTAGATAAATCACATAAAATATAAAATTAGTAGCAAAAAGAAAGTTCAATTTGTGGCTCTACATTTATGTTGAATAATTTTCTTTTTTAATTTTGAACTTTTTGCTCTTTAATAAGTATTTCTCAGCACAATCTGTACTCTCGGCTGTACTGCACGCTCATGAAACGTGTCCTACTTTGTGAATGATTTCTACGCTCAGATTTTTATGCATGATATTGTCTTGCGGGCAACTCCCTTTTTTGTCTCCATGGCAATGATAGTTTCCCAGTTTCCATTGCGGCGACTCCCGCGTCGATTTTACTGCCATCTGGAGAGGAATGAATGAATATGTGTGTGTGTGCGCGTGTGTGTGTGAACGCCCCAGAAATTGCATGCGAGATCTAGAAAAACCCTCTTTTTCGAGAAGGAAACAACGTATTCCAGCGATTTCACCAGACGACCCAGATTGGACAGTATTTCATTTTGCACTCAATGTAAATCAAACTCCACGCCTTGTTTGTGGGTCTCCTCCCACATGTGAAATAACCCGAAGCTGTGCGCTGCCAACCCTGCACACAGAAAGCGCGTAAAATATCTAAAATAGTGAGTTTATCATGAGCATCATGACTGAATGGGATTTTATTTTAAAGATTTCTCTTCAGGTTTCTTTTGTTCGCATCATGCCTTGTTCTGCATCCTTGGCTGTGGGGGACAATGGGAGTAAGTAAGCCTGCTGATCTCAGCATATTCCCAAAGCCACCACCGATATTTCCTTTTATTATTCGTGCAAAACGTGCAAAATGACACTTCTATCGCTTCTCCGAGCTGCTCCATCTTTACGCACCTTTGGAGGCATGGTCTTTATCCTCTTTGCCTTTCGTTTTTCCGCTCATGGAGCTGCGCCGCTGGTGCCGCTTGTTGGATCAAACTTCGGGTGACAGACGCAGGATCGCGGCTTCACTTTCTCATCCCTCCACAGACGTCCTCTCGTCCCTCCACGCGCGGCGGCGGCTGTGGTCCCACGCACTCTCGCGCCCCTCTGATCCAAGCGTCCCCCCCTTTTTTTTCCCCCCCTCCAGCTCCTCTGCGATCCTTTTTTTGCTCTCCGCGCCGCCCGACTCGATCTGAGATGTCACCAGACACTAGCAGGAGCGCTCCCGCACACGCACGCGCCACAACTGCACGCGCACGCGCATGCCGGGAGACAAAGAAAGAAGACACAAATAGGCAAATTGTGCACAAAAAAGGTTTTGGAAACGAAGGAGGACAAGAGGCCATTAGCCTGTCTGACGGAGAGAAAGACACAAAGAAACAGAGTTCAGATCAGATGAAACAAAGATTCGACTTTCCAACCTGTATTTTTTTTAACTTTACACCTGAAAAATCTCAAAAACATGCAAGAAAAACCTCGATCTCAGCCACAAGTATGCTCACACAAGGATAATGTGTCCGAAAAGTAACAAATAAAAGAAAAATAGACAAAAACAGAAATACCATACAAGAGGTCCTTGTTTAATTATAGCTTCGTTAACACCTTTATTTACAATTTTAACACGATTTAGTCAATCTTCACTTGAGCTTTCTAGATTTCATGACACTTTCCTCAGTGTTTAAACAAACACCTGCACCCTTAAGAGCAGGGGGCTGTCGCAGTGAAGCGCCTGGGGAGCAGTTGAGGGATTAGGGGCTTTACTCAGGGAACAACAGTGGTGAAGAGAAGGACAAGCGATGGCGTTCACTTCTCCCACTTCCTCCTCTGGTTGGTCCGGGGACTTGAACCAGCAACCCTGGTCCTCCGTCAGCCCAGGATGGAAGAGGGGCGTGGCTGTGGCGGAGCTCTCAGTCAGGTTGATGCACTGATGGAGCGTCGCCTCCACTTCCTGGAGTCTCGAGCTAATAAACACAACAGTGAGTCGCTTCCTGCGCTGCCACCTGTACGAAAACAGTGCGTGTTTTACCTTCGCTGCTCACACCTATGGAAGGTCACCATATTCACAACCCTGTCTTCCGCTCAATAAACGCTGATCCACCTGCACACTCAGCGCTCCGTATGCAAATGAATTGGCTTATCGATCACTTAATCAATTCGTGCAAGAAAATGGCTTTTTTAAACAAGGCACATGTGGGATACAGCTTCACTTCCTCCCATCACAGTTTGCCTCAACAAAGACCCCCATTAATGTGTCACAGATGTTTGTTACTTGGACGCCGAACTCTGGCGGCTTCGGTTTGGTGCTGAGAGGATGAGAAGAAGTTGGGTCATGGATAAATTTAGTGTTTTCTGTCAACCCACATGAGGCAGCGATGTGGCACAGCAGGACCTGTCTGCTCCACGAAGCCCCAGATTCACCCATTTGTTGTGATTCTCACACTGTCCCAACTTCATCTTGCGGGCAGGATTAAAGCTTCGGGTACCCCCCCCCCCCCCTCTGAATCAACCTCCTGCTTCACATCACCTCAACCTGGATTAGGTGGACACAAAAGATCAGCAGATAACCAAATGAATTGACTAATTAAAGCTGTCTATTAGGAAGTAGTTGAAAAAACAAATGCATAGGAAGTCAGTTTGGAATATAAATGTAAATAACAATGAATAACTAATATAAGGCAGTAAATAAAATGAAATTATTTCAACTAAATAAACTCAAGGTAATTAAATTAGTGTGTTTTCAATGGAAAATTTCCTGAAAGGTCTCAAATTCATAAAGAAAAAACAGAGACTCTTCATGCCTCTTGACTCTGATGTGTGTTCTTTAATAAAAGCTCCTTTGTCGAGTTGTTTTTGCTTGAAGTTACATCCAGACCATTGAATTCCCGTGAGCTGAACATCCTGAAAGGAGGTTTTCTGTGCTCGAATGATGCTGCGCTTCAGTGTCCCACAATGCAGCAGGTGAATTCATGCCGCGGCGCTTTGTCGGAGGATTTGTTCTCCCCGAGCGGCTCCTCGCCGCAGCATGTCGAGTCTCCGACTCTCACGGCATCTTTGGCGCGGTCTCATTTGGAGAGTTATTCGGCCTCTTGTATAACAGGTCCGAGGCATCAGGTCGCAGCGGCTCTTTGACTCTGGAAACTAAATGAGCCTGCAGACCACAGCACAGCTGGCCCCCTGCCAGAGCCCCCCCCCCCCGGAGGATTACTGATCTGCCACCAGCTGCTCTATTAGAACAAAAAGTGCCACATAAGGCGACTCTTGTTCCCATCGGGACACAACTCAGAAAATCCCCCTAAAAACATGTCGATTAAAGCAACATGTTTCACTTTAGCTTCAGCTGCGTGACGTCACATCATAAAACCAGAGTACTGTTTCCTGTATGGATTCAGTAGAAACTGTTTGGAACTGGTGCTAAAATGTGAAAACAGTGTGATAGAGAGAAGAGGAAATGAGAGATTTTCTTAGAAACTTTGTACACAAGAAAAAAAAACATTTCTTCAAGTTTGCTCTTTGTATTTTTGCTCAAAAGGTGTTTGATTACCTCTGTTTTCAAATGTACACAGCTCATATATAGACGACATTGTGTGTGTTTTCCTGTACTCAGTGATACTCATGAGGAAAAATTTCATCTTTTTTAATTCACTTAGATCTCTTCAATGTATTTTTGTCCAGTTTTGATTCATTTAATCAGTTTAATTTTCTTCCGAAAGACGTTTTTAATCTAGTTTCTATGTGTGTAAATAAACTGTGTCTTTTGATGCTTTTTTCTTTGTATGTCTGCTGCTTCTTTTATGTCTCATTTCTCACTGAGTGAATTCTCATGAAACACGTCTAACTGGGTCAAGCCTACGTGAAAAGTGTCACACAAACAAAGTGACAGACCGACTGATTGACCAATCACATAATGTGGAGAACAGGAACGCAGTCATTGACCTCCTGAGTCATTCAGCGACCGCACAATCAATATTTACTTTTAATGTTGCCGACAGAAAATTGACAGAAATATATTGAGACAAAGCTCAAGCATCGTCAGACCACCGCTGGTTGTGAATGGTGGGCTGCAGGTGAAGGAATCCCTTCAATACCTGATCTGGGAAATTGGAGAAGCATCATCTGAAGCACATGCATGAAGGAGCAGCAACCTGGTGGACTTTGTTTGGTGGTTGGAGGAATTATTCTGTAACTTGTGCACTTTTTTATGTACAGATTCGGAAAAAATCCACAAACAAAACTTGGAAAGTCTTGCAGGTAAACAGAAGACAACTGACTGGATTGAAAGCATACAATACTCAAGTACTATTGTTCTGAATATTGTATATATGTTTCATGCTCCCTTGATCTCCCCACCATGAAGTCCTTCTGTTAACTGTGATTAAAATGCCTTTGATGCCTTTACAGATAACATCATATATGCAGCGTCTGGATAAAGGTCATGAGGACTGATTGCAGTCCTTCTCGGCAGCATGACTCCCTTTGTTGTAACCTACTTTTTCCTTCCTCGGTCTGTTAATTAACATTCGAGCTGCTCGACACCAGTGGTCCTGCTCCCGCGCTGCTGAGCTGCCGCTGCTGCTGCCATCAATTAAAGATCTGCGGCGAGGACACAAAATCAGCAGGGAGAGCGACCCAATCATGACGTCACCAAAGAGCCCGCCAAATGTGCTAATTGTCATTTTTGCCTCTTGGATCTTTACCTTCGTGAAGTTTAGTTTGCAGGAGGCTGGCACAACTGGCAGCAGTAGGTGAGATGCACCTCCTTTGCCCCCCCCCTAGCCAACCCCCCCTTCCCCATTTAAATCATCCTCAGCCAATAAAATAACCACGAAGCTGCTGGCGTTAAAGAGCCGCTGGCTGGAGGCCAGCTGAGCCGGCTGTCAGTCACAGTGATTTGTCCGCGGCCACACCCTGTGTAACTCACACTCCCATCAAACTGCCGTCGCTGCTCGGACACACTCACAGCGTGGAGGCTCGATGTCTCCGCAGCTCCAGCTGAGGAGTTTGGGTTGGTTTTTTTCCCCGCCGTTTCATTTCCCTTTCTGCTGTTTTTAGAAACAGCTTTAAGCTGCTCTGCACGCTTGGATTTACAGTTACATTTTGTCCACTCAAACGCAGTTGAAAAGCTGAATGCATTAGTCCTGTTTCTGTGCGTGTGCGTGCGTGTGCGCGCGCGTGTGAGTGATGCCAGTCTGCATCTTTGTCAGGCGTTTGCAGAGACTTTCAGTGAGTTTCTGTCACTTTTTTGGGGCCAAAAATCGCTCAGGTGTGTCAGACGAGGCAGCCGTCCTCCTCATCGTTGGACTGATGTGTAACAGGTGCACGAGTGCAACTTGAATCCCTGATAAAGCCAGGTGTTTTTGTCTTCAGAGACACACAGCCTCTCTCCATGCTTGAAACTCCAGTGTTGTTTGAATTTGGGCCAGCTGGCAAACTGAAGTTCTTTCCAAATATAGAAGTCTGAAAAAAAAAACTCCAAAACACTTGTTCCTGTGTGGTTTTTTTTGCCTGTGTGTTCGTTTTACCTCAACTGAAGCACAAGCGTAAGCCGTGTCCCAAAAGCTGCTTATCGGACAAGACTCATCATGGTAAACAGCATGATTAACAGTTGGTAACGTCAACACACACACACACACACACACACACACAGACACAGACTGCAGACTCATCAAAAGTCAATATTTGATGTTGCTCAGCTTCATTCTGAAACGACGGAATAAAATCTGCTTCTGAATTTGATGATCGCTCACTTGTCACCTCGATTTTCTTTTGCTCCCAAACGTGATTCCTGACACATATTTTTTTTCTTACGTTTTCGTCTCTTGTTCTCCCTAAAACACAGGCACACTTGAATGCAAACAAACACTGCAGCCACACAGGTGAGTAAACAGTGTTGCTGTACTTTGGAGCGGCGGATTACTCGTTTTCTGCGCCGCCGCCACCACCGCCGCTGCTGCCGTAGAGTCAAAATCAGACTGAAAGCAACAAGATGGAGAGATTTCGGCTGCTGGTTTTTGTCTTTGTTTCGCTGCTGGACTCGTGTCGACTGGCTGCTGAAACCGCAGAAGAAAACGCAGGTAACAAAACTGAAGTGCAGAAGAAAAAATGTTGGTCAGGTGGACTTTGGGGTGGAGCAAATACTCTGTAACTTTTGAGGTTTTCAGCCCCGATGTTTGTTTATATTTTAGTAGAAAACAGTTGAGAATGTTTGACAAAACAGGCAATTGATATGAAAATGCTTTTTTTCTGTTCAGGATGCATTAAAAGTGTCCCTCAAATGGAGCATCAAACAGTCATAAAAGAACATCCTGCTCTTTCTTGGATCTATTTTTATTCCTTTTAGTATAAAACACCAGATTCCTGTGTTAAAACCTGTCTCTTGGTCAAATGTGAGAGTCGACACACGCAAGTAATTGATATGTTCATTATTATATAATCTCCAGCAGGCATATGGGCAATAAAGCGAAGCTGACAACAGCATGATGCCTTTCAAAGACACGTTGGCGCTCCACACCGGAGTGTTAAAGCTTCTTATGTAGGTAGCGACTGCATGTGAGGTTGTCGGGGTTAAATATGCAGCGATAATGGCCGGACCGCACAGTGAGACCACAAGCTTTCAGACTGAAACTGCCTATTAAATCCAGCAAGACCGTCCAGCGTCGGCCAGCCTGAGTATATACTTGTGGGACTAAAGCTGCAGCGTATTTGCCGAGCTCTCTGCCAGGGTGAGGGCAGAATATGAAAGCAGATTAAATGTAAGTAGGGTCAGAGCTGGAGATGGTGTCATCTGTCAGATGGCTCCGTAGATTTATGATGGACCAACCTGATAGTCAGCGCAGAGGGGGGAAACAAACACTCTGGTTCAGGCGCAACTTTTCTATCAAGTGTCGCGTGAAAAGGACATCGAAGAACTGACCAACAGAGGAGAGAAAGCCGCAGTCGTTTGAATAGTTTCTCTGCGTTCTGTGTTTTTCAGGAGGCGTGTTTGTGTCGCCTCAGACAGCGCACGCTGTGCTGCGACGACAACGCAGGTACAACTCCGGCTTGGAAGAGCTTGTCCACAAAGGCAACCTGGAGCGCGAGTGTAGAGAGGAAACCTGCTCGTTCGAGGAGGCCAGAGAGGTGTTCGAGAACGATGAGAAAACTGTAGGTAGCGCGCACAAACCCACACTCAGTAAATATACAAAACCTTGCCGAAAAAGCCAGAAAATGTGTGTTTGTGAGACTTATTCTTTGTTGGAACACTCGAAACACCTCCTTATTGTTCTGTAAAACTGTAACATTTGAAAGAAACATGCATTTGTGGGATTAGCAGGATTTCAGAGGATGAAAAGTTGAGCATATCTCCTAAATTTGACAGCTTATCGTAAAATACATGAAACGAAACTCTTACATCTGTTGATTATGTCTGTGTTTCTCTTCCAGATGGAGTTCTGGGCCGGTTACATTGGTAAGATGAACAAAAACGAGTTCCCACGATGAAAAGTTAAAGCACCCGTTTGGTTGGACCCTTTTTTCACCACGTCTCGTACTCGATTGCAGATGGAGACCAGTGTGACCCCAACCCCTGTCAGAATGGCGCCGACTGTAAGGACGGCGTCAACTCGTACGTTTGCTGGTGCCAATCGAGCTTCAGCGGCAAGAACTGTGAGATCGGTGAGTCGGACGCTCCGGCCGTGTTGACGTTTACCTTCTAGAGCGTGAGTGCTGCAGCTCAGCGACGTGCGTCCGCCTGCCTTCCTTCCCCAGAGGTCACCAAGCAGTGTTCGGTCAACAACGGAGAATGTTCCCACTTCTGCGTCATGCGGAAGGATCGAGCCGTGTGCCAGTGCGCTGTGGGCTACAGTCTTGGACCAGACAGGAAGAGCTGTGAACCGACAGGTGAAATGAACAAATAAATCACAGCAGGTAGAAAGGAATGGTTTGAGAACACCGCGGTCCGAAAAGAAAAGTCCCGTCCTGAAGCACAAAAAGTGACAATACAAAATGTAAAGATTTGACCGACTGAAAACCTTCTGCTGTTTCTCCTCAGTGCCGTTCAGCTGCGGTCTCGTGAACTTGTCCTCCTCCAATTCGAACACCAAGTTGGCCTTCAGCCCTCGATCCTTCAACTCAACACTACCAGGATACAATTCAAGCTTGGACTTCCAGGAATACTATGAAGAAGACATTTCGGCGTTGTATGATTACTTGTTCGCCGCCGGGAACGATTCAGACCAGCTCAACGCTCCTTCGAACTCCACGGACGACATAGATTCAGTGAAGTCGGACACGGACGCCGCTGACGCTCCGAATGGAGGCGTCGCAGGGAGCAGGAGGACCAGAAGTGTCGTCGAAACACCCCCGAAGGAAGCGTTCTCCTGGGCTTTCCCACAACTCCCGAACATCACGGCAGAGAAAAACTCCGACCAGAGGATCGTGGGAGGTTTTGAGGCCAAGCCTGGAGAGATTCCCTGGCAGGTACCGTGGCAACGAGATGGAGGGCGGAGGGCGCGGGTCGTGGCTGCGACTCGGCGTGCTCACCGAACTGTTTGTGTCGGCAGGTGGCTCTGATGTCGCACTCAGATAGTCTCGGCAGAGCGATGTCCTTCTGTGGAGGGTCTCTGCTCAGTGATTTGTGGGTCATCACGGCTGCTCATTGTGTGGCGGTTGAGAGCATCGGCGAGCGAAAGTATTTCGTCAGAGTCGGTAGGGAAACGTCTCCTTTCACCCTGATTTCAACCTCGACATTGTACTCAAGTGGTGCAGTTTACAGACCAGACTTAAACAACAATCTGCCTACAAAACACCCAGATTGTTGCAGGACAACACACAAGTCTTGGCTCACTAACATGTCCAACTACGTCTTTTCCTCGTCTCCGTCTGAGCCAACGAGCTCACTGCAACTCTCAGAAGATTCGTTCCCCATCAAAGTGTGCAGCGACTGCAGCAGAAAGAGAGAAAGAAAGAAAACAGGAGCGAGATGGCGTTTTTTTTTTTCCTTTTGCTGAGTCGACAGTTTCCTCACCCGCCCTCTGGCCCAAACCAGGAACATAATAAATGCACAAATGTGTCTTGGGATACGCACAATGGGTTAACTGCAGCTGGAGACGTCACACTGCAGCACACACGAACATTTCAGCAGCAGGCAACAGACGATAAACAGCGAATGCAGCAATCTTACTGCAGCTTGTGGAGGAAAAGCAACGTGTGGTTGCATTTATTTTCTGCCTTTGCGTTTAAGACTTCATATTTAAGTAAACAATCACCTGAGGATGAAACAGCCGTAATGTTTGTTCTGTAGACAATATGTTTTTCTTTTTCTAAACTTCTTTTTAATATGTTGTTTGTGTCGTTTTAGGTGAACATGATGTCGCCACGCCTGACAGTGAAGAGCGGGACCACGAGGTGGCGCAGGTGCATCTCCACCCGTCGTACAACTACAAGAAGTCGCAGTACAACCACGATATCGCACTGCTGCAGCTCGCCACTCCGGTTGAACTGTCCAACCGGCGGCGGCCCATCTGCCTGGGCCCCAGAGACTTCACCGAGAACCTCCTGCAGGAGTCCAGCGGCTCCATGGTGAGCGGCTGGGGGCAGATAAAGTTTCAGGGCCCCCAAGCCTCCAAGCTGCAGAAGCTGCAGGTCCCCTACGTGGATCGCACCACCTGCAAGCAGAGCAGCCGCGACCAGGTCACGCGCTTCATGTTCTGCGCGGGCTATCAGAGCTCCCTGAAGGACTCGTGCCAGGGGGACAGCGGCGGGCCGCACGCCACCGTTTACAAAGGCACCTGGTTCCTGACGGGGCTCGTCAGCTGGGGGGAGGAATGTGCCAAAGACGGCAAATACGGCATCTACACCCGAGTGTCCCGCTACTTCTCATGGATCAGCAAGACGGCTGGACTGTACCTATAAAAAAACGCATTCATGTCACGGCCTTATTTCTCAAACAGACCATAATTCACACTGATCTTGCCGGGGTGTTGGGTGAGTGTCAGTGGACACTTGAGTTCCTCGAAATCCAGCATTTTTTTTGGTGACTTTTCCTAAAATCCGTCTCTAAAACCACAAGGTCTTCTACCAAGCAGTCAGATCAGGTTGACCTTGTTGCCACGGTTACGCAAAGTTGATGTCCGTGTTTTGTTGTTTCATGTGTTGTTTACTAATCTGTGGCTCAATAAACATCTGGGGCAGTACTTGAATTCCCACTTACGCAACATGTATTAACTGGTGGGGTTGTTAGATTACGTTTCAGTCGAAAATACCTGCGAGGGAGCCGCGCAGCAACACGCAGTGCAACAACGAAATAAAAACAGCAGTCGGATCAATTCAAAACAAATAAGTCCTGTGTTTATATTTGGGAAAATAAACATATCCGTTGTGCGTTATCATACAAGCTTCAACCATGATTCAAAATATCAAAAAAGTGCAAAATGAGCAGGAGCAGCAGACGTCACGTTCAGGTACAGTTGGAAAAGACATCGAAGCCGGACCGATGTCGCAGTGCAGTCGGTGTTGGACGGATTAGAAATCAATCTGAAGCAAAAAAATGGTACTTGTTACGTCTGGTTCGACACTTTTTTAAATAGTCCATCACTAACTATCGAGGGACTCTAAGGTTCTCACTGTGGGTGATGAATACGGTGAAATGGCTCGTTAATCTTGGACTTAATGTAACCAGCTGAGCTCGATTTAAGGTCCAGAGACAGAACAACCTCTTTGAATCGCTGATAGCTTCTGTCCTGTTAGACTGCCTGATTTTCATTATTTACATATTCACATTTATTGGAGTTTTTTTTTCCGTGGCTGCCGGAGCTCGAGTCAGTGATTGGTGGTGCAGTGGCAGTGTTTCAGGACCACCCCACATACGTACCCTCAAAACTTCCTTGCGATTGAACAGAGTCAACGCCGGCAGTTTTTAAAATAAGGCAGTTTTTTTTAAAACAACTTGAAACTCAGCTTTCTTGATTGACGGATAAATAATTCACATTATATTTCACACTGTAACTGATCCGTTGGCAACAACTGAACGTCGCTCTGCAACGTGATGCGGAGCGTTTTGTCGGTGTAAAATAGCAGTGGGAGAATCACCTAAAGCACAAGACCTGCAGGAGAGACGGAGAGCGAGTTTGTCCATGCTGAGCAGCAAACGAAGAGGAAGGCAAAAACACAGATATAAAGACTGACTGACTTTCAGAATAAAATACAGTGTCAGTTTGCCAAGATGCAGATACGTTGTTCTCGAGGGATGACAAACACAGCAGCAGACTGACCCCACAAAAAAAAGGCTTTTTTTTGGCAAGTCAGCAGAAATGCTAAAAAAAATAAGAATAGCTCAAGCTCTGCTCTATTCCATTAAAAGATGGAGAATATTCAGCTAAATCTGATATTGAGAGAAGTCTTAAATACATTTTGAGTCACTAAAAGTGGCCACAAGAGATTTTGTGTCAAGATATAAAATTATTTTAGACGTAATCGCCTAATTCCTCTCTTTTTTACAGCAATTTTGATTTATTTACAGCTCTTTAGAGAGTCTAAATCAGATCCAAACAAATACGCAACACAATCGAGAATTTAAATGCTTCCCCAGAAATCTAGATATGTTTGGCTTCGCTGTGATGATTTTTTGGCAAAATTGAGATCAGAGAAGGGGGGGGGGGCTCTTCAGAGGCAGTCTGGGGGGTCCTTCAAGGGGACAAAGTTTGGAGCCACACCTCAGTTTAGGATGGAGCGAGTGAAACACGAGTACGTTTGGAGTCACTCAGCTTGTTTTTGTGACGATGCTTCTGTGCATCTGCTGCAACAAGCCTGAAATAAAACCAGAGGACACGTAACCATTTCTTTTACACGCTGCCACTGTCATGAAAAGGCTAAACTAGCAGCACTGCTACCATGAATGTGCAGACCTTAAAAACCTGCAACAATTGGCTTTTTTGTCTTTTTTTTCTCCTCCTGTTTCATCAAAATGCAACTGGAAGACGATGATTGCACCAATGTGACGAAGATGTGAGAGTTTCTGCATACGAGTGCAAATTCTCCTCGAGTAATGTGCAAAAAAAGCAGGTATTAGTTTTACTCCAAATAATACCACCGCGAGATAAAGCTTTGTTTTCTCTACAGAAGAAGCAGCAGCAATGATTAGCTTAGTCGTTTGGCACACAAAGAGTTATGGTACGCTGGCAGACATACCGGTGGATACTGTGATTACTGTGACAAGTCATAAGAAAATAGAAATGATACAAGTTGAAGTCTCAAACAGGAGTCCGGTAAAGCCTTGGCTTCATCATCTTCGGTCTCAGTGAGCATCCGTATCACTGCCAGAGCAGCTCAATGACCACACGGCTCGTATGTGCTCTTCCACAGTCTGCTGGGGTTCAATCCTGCCCCCTATTTCAGCCTTCTGAGGTCAAACTGTCGTATAAGTGCGTGGCTCACGTTGTGCTTCGGTCCCAGAGATGCCAGAAGGTTGATGGAAGAACAATAAAAAAATAGAGAGAACGTAAAATAAAGAGGAGAAAATGGGTGAGTGTGGCTTTCGGTTCAGATTTGGCTCTTAGCAAGTTTCTCCCAGAATCCTGTGCAGGTCCTCGGGCAGAACGCGACCTTCTTCACCACGACTCACATTCTTCACGACCCTGAGAAAAACAACACAAAAACAAGAACATATTTGACATATTTTCCACCAACCCTCCCCTCCTCTTCTTCTACTTCTCATGCAATCAGTCTTTCTGAAATGCGTTACCACATCCCCGACGACTCCTCGTGGAGCAGCTCGATGACATCGCCGCAGTTAAAGACGATGTCATCAGTGCTCGCCATGCTGCTCTCCACCATGACTCTGTATCTGCCAGCAATCTGGAACATAAGACAAGAGAAAATTAACATTAGCATCCACAATGTGTCTCACAATGTCAAGTGGAGATTTGATTCATCAGTTTAGAAAAATCTTCTGAAGTTCTGCAGTCGATGTTGCACACTTACTGGTGTCTATATTCCTGAAAACACACAATGAAATTTACTGAAATCTAACTAAGTACAGGGTGAAACATATTTTTGTCTCGGCTGCCTGAGTTACGATGGCAGACAACACAAAATGCTATCGCATAAAGTTGGATATCAGACTTATCCACCACGAGGTTTAACGTTCTCGAATTTCCACCGCACGGCGCGACAAACAATCCGTGCAGTCCAGTGTGTCTTGTTACGATGACAAACTCTCACCAGCGGGGCGGGCTCGTCCTCGTCCTCCGAATCCGATATGTTGGACAGATCTGTGGCGCCCCAGTCCTCCAGACCCTCACATATCGCCACAGAGTGAGGGACGGGCCAACCTGCAGGACACACGACAGCTGAGGAGGAACCTGCCAGGCCACCGAGGAGCGGTGAGGTCAACCACAAACACCACAACTGACCACGGCCACTGAACCACAAACAGGTCTTCTGTGCACAAGGATTTGACCGTCATGGAAAATGACCAGTGACAAAATCAATGCAATGGTTTGTAAAGTATTTGTGTTTTAGGCCTTCATTACTCACTGCGTCGAGGCGAGTGAACCACTGGATCAGAGTGGGCGGGGCTTGTGTGTATGGACTCCTCCCCCCTGAACCTGTGGGAGTGGCTTGTTGCCGAGGAGCTGTGAGGAACAGGGAGACACGCTGAGCAGCCTC
>JASSRZ010000006.1:9077205-9092252 GCA_032164315.1 Malacoctenus gilli
TATCTATCTATCTATCTATCTATCTATCTATCTATCTATCTATCTATCTATCTATCTATCTATCTGTCTGTCTATCTGTCTGATCTAATCTTGCATTTCTCAGCTTGCGTAATGTTTATGTTTCCTTGTCGTTACCTAATCTTGTGTCACGCCTTTATTTTGTTGCCTCACTTCGCCTCCCTGCGTTTTCGTCCATTAATCTGATCGTGCCCTCTGACCTCACCCAGTGTCTTCACTCAGCTGCTCCTAAATAAGACCTCTCAGGAGCGGTGCCAGCCTGGACTTTAGCGAGCAGCGGCTAAAACGAGATTTGTTTCGCGCTCCAAACAATTCCTGTTACTTTTTCCTCCCCACACACTCGTCTGGTGTTTATTTATAACAACACGTGTTGATCTTTTGGAGATAAAAGGATTAGTGCCTTTGAAACTTACTTCAGAAACTCAGTTTCTCTTAACATGAATCTTAAAACAGTTTTATTTGAGCTACTCTGTACATCTTCTTTACACTATTTTAAAGCAGGTGCAAGTTAGTTATTCATATGTTTGCGAAGTACAAAGAAGAATTTTTACTGTACAATCGGATCAGATTGGTGCAGGATTAGCTGAGAAAACACCGTGAGAGTGTTAGAAGACGAAAAAGTTGAGTTGCACTCGATAGAGCGCATACCTCCACCAAATCACCTGCTTTAACCACTTGCATACCAGCCTCTCTTAAAGGGCCACACAGGAACAGCAGGAACGGAGCCATCATCAAACCAATCAACGTGTCTAATTATCCTGTTAACAGACAGATAAACCGGCAAAACTAACAAAAACAAAACTGGACGCGAACTTAACATCCATTGTTGAGGTATTAAACCTCCATTTTTTAGCAAAATGTGATGCAGGCCTCCCGTGGGGGGCGCCAGAGAGCCTCAGAGGGGCCGCAGCAGCGGGGAAAATCAAAGGGTCAAGAGGAGGCCGGTTCCAGGACAACAAACTAGGCACCAAAACGGAAAAGGAAAAAAAGATTAAATATGTTATAAACAAAAACGCCCCTTTTTAGAAATTGACTCACTTTGAGTGTGATGAAGATGAAATTCAAAACACAAACCAGCTTTCCTGCAAAAAACGCGATTGCAACAGACAATAAATCAAATTGTACGTCATAATCCTTTGCAGGATGATGTTCAGTTTGTCTCTTTTCATTCAGCTAAGTGACTTCAGGCCACCTTTTAGTTTAATCTACAGTCCAATCAAATTAACAATGCCCAAAAACAAACGCATGTTATCTGTTCCACAGGAGGGTTCCTGTCGGTGGCTCTCTGTGTTGCCCGAGTGGGATTCTTCTGCTTCTCTGTCAGGTGTTAAAGAGGGAGATCCTCCTCACGCTGTCAAGCGGCATTAAGCGTGATGATCAGAAGGCTGCGAGCCAGACGCTTGTGTTTCCTGGAAGCGCGGCAGACGAAACACTGATTAGTATGGAGGCAATGTGACCTGCTCGATTAAAACCTGAGCCTACTATTCCTGCTTCATTTCGACTGGGGCCCTGATCACAAATAGGTGTGCTGAGGCGCAATCCTGCCAAGGCAGCAGAGTTTACACAACCAGGGTTCCTCTGAACTTCTCCCGCTCCGTGCTTTATTTTCCCATTGCATCAGATGAATTAAAACCAACCCGAGCGACCGCAAAGCTGATTAAGGTTTGACATAACGCGTCACCTGCACTGCCTCTACGTTTTGACTTGGGCCCGCTCAGGCCCGAGTTTAGACGGGTGCTGCACAGCACAGTAACCCTTGCCTTGTGGGGCGTCCAGGTGGCCTCGAGGTGTCTCTGTTAACTCTGGCTGCACTCCACCTGAGTTCAACTCCGATGCCACGTCCTCCCCGCCTCTGAACGCAACACCCGCGCGTTTATTTCTATGAAAACAGACGCTTTTTTATGGAAGCGGCAGTCGATCGGAGGCCGGATCCTATTCTGGGCAAAGCCCTGTGTCCAGCCAGAGGGACAGACGGTCGCCTCCGCGCACACCGACGAGCCATCCACGGTCACCAATTAACCTCAACCTTTCACCAGTGGCAAGACGCAGGAGCAGGAAAAGCCCAAACAGGTGCAACGTGTGAACTTTTGCCACAAAGTCTTTGCCAAAAAGCAGAGCGGGGTCTCCCTGCTGTGAGGCGAGAGAGCAGACCACATGACCACCGTGTTGGGTTGACTCCACTTTAACCAGATATTGCAAAATTCACTCCTGAAAAAAGTCAAGAATGCAACATTAGAGGCTGTTTATTGAAATTTAAATGTCCAGTTGCTAGAATAGAATAGAATAGAATAGAATAGAATAGAATAGAACAGAACAGAATAGAATAGAATTGAACCTGACTTTGCCGAACCAAAATAAAAATAACTACATAAATCGAAGAAATTAATGAATTCACAAATCAATAAATGAGCCATAATACTTACTCAAATTTTGTTTAATTAATAAATACTTGTGTACACGTTTTGATTGGATCCAACGGGTTCACATCAGCACATATATCTGTAATCTCTGAGCAAGAACAGAGCTGTAAACCTCAGAGGCTTCGAGGGCTTAGTTGGTCCCTGACATCACGTCGTGTCTTTTCAGGTGCTTGTCGAATATGTCCTGTTGTGCGACTGCTGTTGCTCCAAAAGTCAAAGAACAAACAGGTCATTCTGGGGCATCACTGACACGTCTCTGAAGAAATCTGCTTATTTTGACGTCGCCGTCAAAACTCTCCCATCAGTGTTAATCTGCCGAGACCAGACTGGAGCACCGAGGAGCTCCACACTGGAGGTCAAGATGTTTTCAACCTGTGGTCTGATGTTCCCAAAACCACACGTGAAACTTGGATTTTTCTGTCAAAAAATCAAAATATTCTGTCTTAATGTGATGTGTCTCCTGTTCTTCTTTCTCACTGTTTTGGTTTTTTTCATGAGCAACTCCATCAAAACAACTAACGACAAATAAACAATGAGTAGAAATCCCTGATTGCCTGATTGCACCTCATGACATGGCGTGACTCCTCGTTTGTAAAAGCTTCAGTTCAAAGATCAAGCTAGTAATAGCAGCTTTGGCAGCTATAATTAAAACAAAAATTGGAGACAAAACTTAACAACAACGCAATTTTTCATCACAAGCTGGTACAAGCATGTTGTCAGATTCCGACTTTTAAAAGCCCAGATTTGTTTTACACCTGAACTGTCCCAAATCTCCAGATTGGAGTGGTGCAAACGACCACAGGAGCCACGCGGGGACTCTGCTGCTGTATTTTTGGTCCCTGTGATTTAGTGAGCCGCTATTCTTAACGTTTTTGTTGTTCCAAAAAAAAGCTGTCCACTGATTGCTTAACTGGATTAGTAGGCAAGCAATGGCGGTGATAATGAGCTGGTTAAGCCTGAATGCTGCACAGATGGAGGCAGCGGGTATAAAAAGGGAGATCAACAGTTGTTAGACACCACTCTCCACTCACGCTGACACGATCTGCCGAGGGCCCAGACAGCTAAGAGCAGGTAAGACCCCCCTCCGTCTTTAGAGGCTGAGTGAAGAGGCAGAGGATGCTTTGAGATATTACCTGATGGACCGTCATCTCAGGTGGGACTGAAGTTTTAGGGGCTCGTGATTGAACATTCATTGTGCTCGTGACCACCAATAGAGGAAAGCAAGGAGAGCGATGAGTTATCCAACACCTCGAGCTCTTGTTGTGACACTTTCTGATTGAGTCGTTGCATCAAACTAACTGGTTCACCGAGTTTACTCGTACAGCACAGACGAGCGTTTGCACAAAGAATGTATAGCGGCATGAATGGAGGGTTAGATGGGTTCAAGCTGCTTCAGGATGTAAGAGCAAGATGACGAACTGCAGCTTCTTTTTCATTCTGTGAAGATGTCTCTCGTCTCAGATAACGCATTGCAAAAAACTGAGATCAACAGTGCTAAATCAAGGTGTAGCATCATCATCAATGCAAATTACAGCAGCAGAGTCTGGAAATAAAATAGATGTTATTTAGCTTTGATCCTTAAATGATTTGCATGTGGCAGCTGCAAAAGTTTGGCAGTCGCAGCAGATACAGCATGTTGTCATCGCTCTCCATGGTGCTGAACTGCATCAGTTCCCATGTCTCCTTAATGCATATTGGAGTTTTTGGCAATTTGTATTGTTGTAATTCTACCCATTTTTTCGCACATGTGCACCGACAAATTGTGTCGAGAGTGACACAAAATCTTGTGCAAATTATACACATTTTAGTGCAAATCAAGCAAATTATTCTGCAAGTGACGCCTGCTCTTCTCAGAGGCTGAAATGAAACAATCAGAGCTTCCCACTTTCATCAGAGCCAAAACAAAAGTCCAAAACTCTTTGTCATGATGGTCTTCAATCAAAGAAAAAGCGACTCCGTGGTAGAGTGTACTAACAAATACACACTATTTTATATGCTGCATCCACGTTGCAGTTCAGTTCACAAACATAGTCACTGATTAGGTTTCATCCACTTACTGTCTTTGATTGGTGCACCGAGTGCATCCTCAGGGGAAACTCACTGTGACATAATCGCGTGTGCAACTTAAATCTTTGGTGTTTGCGTCTGGCGGACGGAGGGGCCGGTGAGCTGGGAGTGAATACCAGCTTTAGCTCACACTGATGGCATAATCCCATCGCAGGGGATTAACCTGACATCGCCCCAAAACAAAACATCTCTGCAGCTGCCAGAGGGCTGACAGTTGGTCAGCGGCTCAATGTCTTAGCCGCAATTTCTGACAGATATTCTGACCTCCCGATAACCTCGGCGAATAACTCTCCTCTTTTCTCCCCCAACAGCACCCATCAGATCATCCTCTAGAGATGGCAAAGTGAGTATTTCCGTCTTTCTGGCCCCTCAAAAATCAGCCTGTAAGTCCACAATCGTCCTGTTCTTGGCTGATCTTCCTCCATATGGTTCTCCTGGTGATCTCAGAGCCAAAAACAGATGAAACTCGTTAACTAGTTGGCACGAAACTCTGTAATCGCTCACAGAGCCGGGCACCTTGGTGTTTCAGACTCTCTCCGGGGGGTCAGCCAACTTCTAAAAGTGACGAAAAGTTTTAAAGTCTTTATTTAAGGTTTGCGAAGGCTTAGCGCGTTGATGCGCTGGTACAAGCATGTTCTCAGACAGAAGCTCAGCTAATGAGCTTTTTTTTTTTCATCACACTGGTAATCAGCTATTTGGGAACCCTGTCACACCATTTGGAGCGGCCTCACCCGAGCCAGCCTTTCAATCCAGGCTGGCTGAGGTAAAGCTGCTCCACACATAGCTATTCCTAAAAGGATGAAGTCAAATAAGGGATTACTGGCCCTTCTGCTGTTTGCCAAGAAACCTGCTTTACTTGAGGAAACCAAACCGAAGCATCATTTCATCTGCGTAATCCCCACAGTAACACTGTCAATGGATGTACTCGCCTTGAAAAGCACCTGTGCTCCACAGTTACTCAGCTCTTCTTATATAAATCACTTTACTGAGAGTGCAAAGAAGCAAAAGGTGTTTCAGCCAATAAAGGGTATTTAGAGAGCAGAAAACATGCTCAAGTTGAATTTCATGTTTTTTTCTGATGTGAGATTTTAATTTGGCTTTTTTTTTCCAACAGGGTTTTCAAGAAGACAAGTGGAAATGGAGGAGTAAGTCTTCATCGCCTCTGTGATAAACAGGTTTTATTTTTTGACATGGTGACAGGAAGTAACTAACTTTCTGCTCTCTCTTCCGACAGCTCACCCTCTACCTGGGGAAGAGGGACTATGTGGACGATGTGTCCAAAGTGGAAAAAGTTGGTATGTACACTCACACTCAGCACTCATACTATCATAAATCATAATCATCCAAATCCATACATGTTTAAGTAAAAGCAAAGTTAAACTGTTTAGAAGGTTTGTTATTACTTCCTCAAAAAGTAGTGAAGTTTCTTGTCACTGAAAATAAAAGTAATCTCTTGTTTAATTGTTTTTCATCACCTTCATTCAGGTTTCATGTTGAGTTCTTCCTGTGTTAAGATGTATGATTGTTGTGCAGCTGCAACACAAGACTCAAGAACTTGACCTGAAGTTACACCAGTTAGTGGGAGGAAGATGCTCTATAATCTTGATGTTTCAAGTCTTTGAAGGAGACACCAGTAAATTATTCACAAGACCACTGGGCCACAACAAAGCAGCTGAGAGGAAAAGACATGCAGCTGAGGTTTAATTCATTCGTCACAGCTGTTGTGGACACAAGCGGGTGTTTCCATCAGTTTTCTTTTATGCCGCTGTCAGGAGTTAGTTCAGGACTAAACGGACGCTCCTTGAAATAGCAACACTTCAACAACTTACTAACAACAATAAACAAACTGAAGCTCTCAAACTGTTTGTTAGAGAACTCATTTCATTTGCGATCCCTCCCTTCTCTGGTACTGCGGAAAGTAGCTGTGGTACTTCAAGAACTCAGTGATTTAGACTGTTCAGAGAGACACCTGCATGAACCAGATTACCGACAACTCGCTCTGTGATGCTGTTGTCTCTGCAGATGGAGTTGTCAAGCTGGACCCGGCAGACTTTGGAGACAGGAAAGGTATCGTCCAGAAATGCTTGTTTTTGACGTCTTCCTCAAAGAATCCAGAGACGGTGATGCGATATTAAACGCTTTGCGGTGTGTCGACAGTGTTCGTGCAGCTGGCGTGTGCCTTCCGCTACGGCAGCGACGATCTGGACGTGATGGGCCTGTGCTTCAGGAAGGACATCTGGATCACACACGTTCAGCTGTACCCCGAGACCAGCAAGCCCGCGCTGACCCCCATGCACGAAACTCTGCTCAAGAAGGCCGGAGACAACGCGCACCCGTTCACCTTCGAAGTACGTGACATGAAGACCCGGAAGTCTTATTGTTACGGACCCAAAGTTGTTATTTATGGGCAAAAATCTTCAAATGAATATCATGTAGAGTCATTTTAATAAAGACTTTTTATCAAGTTAATTCAGTCGCATAAAAACTGCCATTTATAATCCAATCAGTGAGATGATACTTTATTTGACCAGTGATAGAAATAACTTGGTCTAAACTATTTTATTTGTTCTTTCAGATTCCCACCAACTTGCCCTGCTCAGTGTCTCTGCAGCCTGGACCTGATGACAAGGGGAAGGTAAACACTCTGATTCATAAACAACACTACATCCCATCAACCAGCCGGGTGTTTCAGCTCTGTTGGGATGACAGGGAGCCTTTTCTGTTTACTCCTGCAGGCCTGTGGTGTTGACTTTGAGGTCAAAACTTACCTCGCCATGGAAAAGTGCAACCCCGATGAGAAGATTGAGAAGAAGTGAGAATAATCCGACTTCTCTTCATGCAGAAACTTCATCTAGTTTCTCCTCTTGATCCACCTTTTATCTATCGTTTTGTCTCCTCCTCTTCTTCTCCTTGACAGGGACACCGCCCGACTTGTCATCCGTAAAATCCAGTATGCTCCGTCTCAGGTGGGAGGTGGACCCAAGGCGGAGATCTGCAAAAGTTTCATGATGTCCGACAAGCCTGTTCATCTAGAAGCGTCAATGGACAAAGATGTAAAGTGCCCAAATCCTCCCTTTTTGAGCTCTTTTGAAACAACTCAGCAAAAATTGATCATAATACTGAACAAACTATAACCTGTTGTCTGTTTGTCTCCAACAGCTCTACTTTCACGGTGAATCCATCCCCATCAAAATCAAGATCAAGAACGAGAGCAACAAGACGGTCAAGAAAATCAAAATCACCGGTGCGTATCTCCAAAAACAGGAAGGCTTTTGTTCAGAAGAAACTCCAAATATAATAAAGCACGAATGCTCATTAACCTGTGGTTGTTCTTCTCTGCTCACAGTGGACCAAACCACAGACATCGTCCTCTACTCCGCAGACAAATACACCAAGACTGTCCTCACTCAGGAGTTTGCGTAAGAAACTGAAGGTTCAAAACAACTTCGGCCATCGAAAGTGCAGAAACAATAAAGGTGTGTTCGTTTCCCCCCACAGAGAGACAGTGGACTCCAACGGCACCTACGACAGCACTCTGTCCGTCACGCCTCATCTGAATGACAACAAGGAGAAGAGAGGTCTGGCGCTGGACGGACGGCTGAAGGACGAGGACACCAACTTGGCCTCCACCACTATGTAGGTGCACGAGTGTCGCAGCTCCTGTCGTCCTTCAGACTGCCTGATTTTTCCCTCTTCTCTGAAGCTTCAACAATATGAGTTTGCAGTGGCTTTCACTCAGTGTCGCCGATGTCTTTTAAACCGTACTTCACTAAATTAACACTTGGTAATCCGTTCGATCCCTGTAATTCCCCCTCTGCAGGCTGCGGCAGGGGGTCGAGAAAGAGGTGCTGGGAATCCTGGTTTCCTACAAGATTAAGATTAACCTCATGGTGGCCGGAGGAGGGTGAGTCTGTTTCTGTTTGGACATAAAAGGAAGTTGGACATCAGATTAGTTCATTTTTTTAACCCTCTGCTGTCCCTTTTGCCCCTCATGCAGCCTGCTGGGAGGCCTCACTGCCAGGTGAGTCGCCACCTTCAGTCATCATCTCTCAGCACAAACAGTCAATCAGCAGTCGTTGCCAACTGGTCCTGTGCTCTGATTGGCTAATTGTTCTTTTTCGCTCTCTGCAGTGACGTCACAGTGGAGCTGCCATTGATGCTCATGCACCCCAAGCCTGAAGGTATGTCACCATCCCCATGGACTGTTTCTTTCAACTGTTACAGTTACAACTGTGTGACACTGTTAACACTCGTGTTTCAACTCTCTCATGCTGTTATTCTTCCTTCTCTTACATTAATTTCACTTCTAAACAAAGGAGAGTAAAGACAGCAAATCAGTGTAAGTGGACCATTTTTGAGAATCATTTCTCAATCTGTATTTGGTGTTTCATCTGATCTGTTCAGATAAATCATGCATTTTTATTTATGTTATTGTATTTTCACAGTGTCTTGAGAGAAAGTTCCCCAATAGTCAAGGTGAGTCTAAGCTTTGGAATATAATATCAAATAATTTGTACAATTGTATGCTGAACTTTCAATACCATTTGAAGATTTTGCAGGATTAAAAGTAGAGTATTTACCTCTTTGATTGTTGAGATAGGATCCCTGAAGCCTTAGCGGTTGAAAAAGTCAGTTTAGAAGATGTTTTTTGTTGTAACTCCCTTTTGTGTTTACTCCTAACAGAGGCGATGTTACCCTGAAGGCTGAGAAGACACACATAAAAAGACTGGAAGACAACACAGAGGAAGGATATAAAACGAAGAACAAGAAGATGGATGTGGCTGGTCTCCTGCAGGACCATAAGACAACCAAAGAGAGCAAGAATAACCCGACAAACGGGAAAAAAAACCCCTTCTGAACACTCTAAGGGAATCAGACGTAACATCAGTCCCCCTCACAGATTTTGATGTTCTTGTTGTTGAATGAATAACGTGTCGTTGTAGAGGAAGTGTCAGTGTTAGACACTAAAAGATTCCAGTAGAAACACACAATACAAACAAATCCTTCATTTGTGAGAGTGTAAGTACAGAAATTACAGAAATAGAGAATCAGTGTTAAAGCCCAGAAAAAGCCACTGTGCTTTTCATGACTGTGAAGCACCCATGTATTATTTTAAACTCGGTTTCTTTCTGTGAAATGTATGGAATGATTTTGGCTGCGTATGTCAAAATACCCCCGAAAAAACTCTAATAAAATACCAAAAGGAAAAAGTCTTGTTTTGTGTATTTCATGAATACAAAAGAGAACTTTTTGAATTTTTGCAGATGGGAGATACAGCACTCTAATAAGTCAAATTACAAAAGTACACAAGTAGAAAATTACACTTCAGCTTTAAAAGACAACATGCCACAGTTTCTGGATTTCAAAGTGCCCATATGCAATAACCAATACACGTAACTGATAAGGAGCCTTTATGAGGTCATGTCAATTCATATTCAATCCATTTTTTCTTAAGTTTCTCGAAATAAAGCCAGCAAAAGAGATATTTTGTTTTGTTTCTTCGTTGAAGCCGATTTCCATTGAATCCCTGTGTGATGTGTACTTCCTACCTGAAGGTGACAGCACAAACAGTTTACTCGTCAATCAACGAAGAAGAAACAGACGGCGCTCCCCTCGCTGGCTCTGACGTCATCACGCACATCGTGTAGCAGCGAAGCAACATGGCTTTGAATGGAGGTTTGTTAACTTGTGTTATCAGACAGATAGCTGTTTTATTTCGCTTTTAAATCTTCAATGTGGTTCGGGAATAAGTTTGGCTTAAATTGACAAAGTAATTCGTGTGCGTTTTAAGAAATTATTCTCTTTTAGCCGCTACTGTGTGCACGTCGCTAGCCTGATATTAGCTTGATTGTGCTAACTAGCTTGTCATTTCTCATCATAGCCTCGTTGTCGTACTCCTAAAACAAAATAAACTGGATAAATACATGAATTAAAAGTGGGAAACTGTGACCACGTTCACTTGTTGCTGTTCGAAATCGTGTTGCAAGGAAACACAATAATTTGTCGCGCGTATTCGCACGTTGAAAGACTTTCGTAGAAGTGTGACAGCCGAGAACACTCGTGTAAACCGTGTCTGTATGCAGCGGACTCGGATGCAATAATGACTTGTCTCCGACCCGCAGACGATGAGGACTTTGAGTGGGAGCCTCCGACAGAGGCGGAGATGAAGGTAATCCAGGCCCGCAGGGAGCGACAGGACAAGATCAGCAAGCTGATGGGAGACTACCTGCTGAAGGGATACAAGATGCTGGGAGAGTGCTGCGATATTTGTGGGGTGCGTGCAGCTTGTTGTCCTTTTCAACGAAGTTGACACAACACTACAAATAAAGAAAGATTGTGTAACATGTGTGTGTTGGTTTGTGATTGCAGACTATCCTCCTTCAAGACAGACAGCAGAAAAACTACTGTGTATCGTGTCAGGAGCTGGACTCTGATATAGATAAGGACAACCCTGGTATGTGCAACTTTTGATGTTTATTGATGACATTTCGGGCTGCATAATATACAATATCTATCAGCAAGTCAGTGAAATATGCTTGGAAAATTTGTTTAAATTCAACCTGAGAGGTTTTATTATCTTATATGAATGTACATGCATTTCTCACAATTTTTCGCCTCAACATTATAGCATGTTTTCTAAAATTTAGGCATAATATAATCAAACGGCAGCTTAAGAATAAGGTGCACAAATACAGTTTTTCTCATCTTTGAACTGGTTTAATATCTTTACTTTCTTTGCTCCCTCCAGCTTTGAACGCACAGGCAGCCTTGTCACAGGTGCGAGAGAGGCAGCTTGCGTCCCAGTCTCCCACTCCCGCCCAGGCTGTTGAGCTCAACGGCGGCCCCGGCAGCAACCAGGCAGGCGCCTCCGTTCCTCAGCCCAGACCGGAGCATTGTGAGGGAGCGGCGGCGGGGGGACGAGCCCTCCTGCCTCCACCTGCGGTTCCTCCTTCGCCCCCTGTGATTCCTGCCGCCACACCGACCCTCACGCCCACCCGGCCCCCGGTCTGTCCCCCGAACCCGGCACTGCGACCTCTTCTTCACGAGGCAGAGGAAGCCGTTCTCACCAAACTCCGCTGGGCCACCACGCAGTTACAGAGTTCGGCCTCGCTGGAGTCCAGCATCCAGCTCTGCAGCCTCATCACCAGCTGTGCCAACTCGCTGCGCAGCCTCAAGGAGCTCAGCCAGTAGCTTCAGCAGACTGACTGAAAGCACAGAGTGATGAGGACACTGTCTCCACTTGGCCCTGTCTCGAGAAACTGACTCTGGATCAGCGTTTCTCTACGGCTGAATCCTCGCTTTGAGCTGAACTCAAAAGTAGTCAGAAAATGCACTTGAAATAGGAAAAGAAATGACCATGTTACTTTTTCCACTGTTTCTTTTTGTCAGTTTGTAATTTATAATGTGTTGGAATTACAAACTTGACGTGTGTCAGCGTTTTGTCTGTGTTCGTTTGGCCAATAAAGGTTTTAGATGAGGCTTAACAGGAAGAGATGCCAACCAAGATGTGTCCATTGTGTTTTAATGGGGGGGATGACATCACTTAATGTGTGCAGCTGGTTTACATGTTAAATTTTAACATGGGCTCAATTTTCAAACGTGTCTGGATGAGGAAAGCTTGTATTAAACATGTTGGTCTGATAGATCTTGATGCCGTTTTTAAGCAAATTGCCATTTTTTTGTTCAAGACTTTGGATTCTTAAGAAGTTCCTGCTTTAATAAAATGCAACTTTTGCTGCAGAGATTCATTATTCAGTGTTTCTGCATCTAAATAATTGAAGCATTGGATGATAATGCCTGGTTCAACCACAAGGGGGCAGACTATGGCTGGTTCATGGAGAGCTGCTTCTTGTCTTGCGCCCTCTTGATCCGAAGTCATCTTGGATCAGAGTAATGAGAGGAAGAAACCATTTGTTGGAAGAAATTCCCAGGCTTCCGTCTATTTATACTCAACATATGTTGAGGACAATGTTAAAAATGTGACTGAGTTAAAATTGGGTTACATTAAGATAATCAGTTGCCAAACGATGTTCAAGTGATTTTAAATACTTTCCACGCAACATACAATTAATATCGGGACGAGTACTCGAAGGAAGAAGTCGCCAGAGGAGATCACTGCCGTACAGACTGGTGTGTTTATAAAGTAAAAAGGTGTGTGTTGAATTAAAATGGACTGTCACTCGTCAGCTGTGTGTTTATAAGTTGTAATGACAGAGGGAAGAAATGCGGTCAGTGCAGTTAATTAACTGCGATAACTGAAGGAGCGGCAACACGTCCGTGTGCATGTTTGTTCGGGGAGTGGACAGAAAGCATCAACGCAGCGCTGCTGACAGGAGCCGCACTGAAACATTAGAGCAACTCTGAGTCATGAGAGAGTCGCTGCCCCCTGTTGCCCCCCCCCCCCCCACCTCCACACACACACACACACACACACACACACACACGGATATACACACATACACTCCTCCGCCTCAGCTGCCTCTGTCCATCCATCCATCCCCGCTCCCTCACCTAAAAATACACTCCTGCTCTCACTGAGGAAAATCCCTGAGCCTTGACCTAACACACACACACACACACACACACACACACACACACACACACACACACACACACACAAGCAGGAGTCTGCTGGCTCTCTCAGACGGAAACTATTCCCCCGCAGTTAACTTGATGAAACACACTTTTCTGGGCAGAACTGAGTGACGTTAAACCAAGAGTCAGGAAATGACTCAAGTTTGCTCCACATGTTTCCTTCTTTCTTTCAATTCTCTTACTGTCCGCTTGCATTGGGCTGCAGCCTGCAGGGAGTTTGCATGTGCACAGCTGATAAACAGAGACGCTGCCAGATAAGCGCGTTCCCGCGGACAGTTGGACGGTCCCCGATCAAAGTCTGCAGGTAGCAGCGACGACTGTTACCTCACTGCGCCTTCTCACGCGGGCCCAACAACAGTGAGATAAATGGAGGACTTTGCATAGTGCCGCATCACCGCCACACGCTATTTGCATATCGCCGTCGCTCCCTCTGACCGTCCGTCTCCGAGCGAGAGGAGGGAGGGTGCAGCGAGACGAGGCAGAGCCACATTGCAGCAGCTCCGCTCTGAGGAAACTGCGTTGGCCACATGTGGACTACAGCCAGAGACACAAGTTGTCATTGGAGAAGTTGTCGCTGCAGAAACTTTAGTCTCTTATCAGTCGAGGTGGACGCGCTTCTTCTGTTACTGTGCTTGTTGAATTCTACTTTTTTGAGACGCGTTTTTTTTTAACGTGCGTTATTCAGCCGTTCGCCAATGAGCGCAAGACGCAGCTTGAGTGAGGTTCAACATCATCATCATCAGAAGCAGGAGAGGAAGAGGAGAAGCGTCTGAGGGAGGTTGCTGTCGACTTTTGTTTGGTTTCAGTGGGGTTTTTTTTACGCCCTCCTCTGTCTCTTCATTTTGACAAGACATCATGACTTCGGTTTGGAAAAGACTGCAGCGAGTC
Organism: Malacoctenus gilli; assembly: GCA_032164315.1. Classification (NCBI taxonomy): domain Eukaryota; kingdom Metazoa; phylum Chordata; class Actinopteri; order Blenniiformes; family Labrisomidae; genus Malacoctenus; species Malacoctenus gilli. The sequence continues at coordinate 9,091,194 of JASSRZ010000006.1, forward strand.
GGCAAGAAGGCGTCCAAGTTTCAGTTCGTCGCCTCTTACCAGGAAATTGTTCTGGAGTGCACCAAGAAATGGTGAGTTGGAGCCGCTCTCGGTGCTTCTCGTGTTCCTGACTGTCTTTTTCAGTGTTTCAATGGTAAACAAACGGGCCCCGTGTTTGCTGTAAACGACGTGAGGACGCGTTAATGGCCTCCTTCATTCTCGTGTTGTGGGTCTTTTCCGCTACACGGAGAAAGATGAGGGAGTCCCTCACGTACGTCAGTGTGCGGGTTCGAGTCCCGCCTACGACGAGACGGTGTCGGAAAACAAACGAGACTCTCGACAGCATGATTTGAGGTTAAAGATACGCCATTTAGAAACAAATTAGGTGGGAAAAAGCAGGTTGTTTTTGTCAAGACGGTAATTTTACCCGAGAAAGTGGAGAATGGCCATTTTTTTTCAACCAATTTCCTGAAAAGTAACAGATTTCTCAGGTTGATTTGTTCTCTGATCAAGTTTTTCACAATGAAAATGCCTTTTTAAATGTCATGGAAAGTTTTACTTGTTCTTATTGGCAAAGTTAGAAAAGTTTATAAAGCTTTATCCAAAATCAGTCATCACATATACTGCGAAAAACTTTTACCAAGTATTGTTTCTCCTATTTCAAGTCAATGTTTCACATCAAATTGAAAATAAGAGTCTCATAAGAAAAAATGAGTAGAGTGAAGTATAATTGACTTTTTGTATTTTCTTTCAAGTAAACTTTCTTCTAAGCGATCCTGCTCAGATATATTTATGTTGTTCTCAAGTTTATTTGTTTTACTTTGTTTTCTTATCAACCTGTAGGAGTTCAACAGGATTCTTTGTGGTTGCATTACAGTAAAGTATCTTCAACTTTTGCCTGCGCTCCTATCTGCTGAACTGGCATTAAAGGATGTGATAATTGTCTAAGCACCAAGATAAGAGAAGGCAGCTCAGGTTTCCCTCCTGACTGCAGGGGTTCAGCACGCCACAGCGAGACAGACGTGAGTCAAAACTCCCACAGCCAGAGTGACGAAATCGAGGTTCATCAAGTCTCAACAG
>JASSRZ010000006.1:9092352-9111494 GCA_032164315.1 Malacoctenus gilli
AAAAAAGGGTTTCTGTTAAAATACCGAGGTGGGCATGAGCGCAAGCAGGCAGCAGGAAGAAAGTGATGAAGTAATGTTGACAGAAACATAATTAAAGACTCGGCAACGGGACTATTTATACGTGGCACCGGGAATGCTTCATGTGACAAAACCATGAGAAGAGCTTGTGAGTAAGAGGTGTTTCACTGAGGAAGCAGCTGCACGAGCGCGGAGGAAAGTCAGCTGTGTGACATGGATCCCTGAATACTTGTTGCTGAGCTTAAAGACGATTCAGGTTTATCACTCATCCTGTCAACTGTGTCGACAACGAACAATCGTCTGCAGACTGGCGTTGTGCCGTAATCACACGTTGCCAGACAGTTTGTTACCACTTTTGTTGAAAAAAAGGTCCCACCCGTCATTTACTTCCCGTCCTCTCTCATTAGATATTTCTACATCTTTGTTTTTTCCTTCGTCCGTCCCGTCTCCTCCCTCCTTTTCACCCGTCCCGGTGCCCGCCGGGCTATTTCCGATGCCACTCCCGACCCCCTAACACACATACCAGCTCACACATGTGCACACAAAGCCCCCCCTGCGCTGCACTTGAACACTGACCCACTGAAACCTGAGACGACGCGAGCCACCTGCAAACTGCCACTCTTATTATAATGACGAACACGTGCAACCGAAATAAACATGGTGTCAGCGGGAGAATCTGAGAGGTATTGAAAATTATCGAAGACATTTTTTGGGCACAGGTATAGTTTGGAGGTCAGGAGGGGAGGGGTCTGTGACCTTTCAGACCTAAAGAGTCATTTTTGGCCCCCTTATTGCCACATTTAATCATCTTTGCCGTTAAAGTACAAAAGGAAGATCTGACAGCTTCCAAACTCTTTCTGTAGCTTCTTGCAAATGCCACAACTTTGGTTCACGTTGCATTTAAGAAACTTGACAACTACAAATATAAACTGTTGATGGTTTGATGATCACATCTCCATTGACATTACCTCTATTTGAGTGTTTCCTTCCTGAGGACTCGTTAGACTCAACATCAATCCCCCAGAATCTGAAAGGTGCCAGTGAGCATCAGAGGAAGTGAAGTGTGTATTATTTGTCAAAATAAAAGTCACAGAATGAGAATAAAGGCAGTTTATTTTACGTGTGATTGTGTTGATGCGACAGGAAGTCGCGACAAAGAGGCTGGGGACCCTCGTGGTGTCCGGCAGCCGCAGGTCACAGACCTCTGGTCCATGTGTGCCCATGTGTGTGTTCCTGCACTGAGAGACTTCCTCCTTCCTGTAAAGGGCCACGCCTCACATTCAGACAGACGTTGACCACGTGACGCCGCCACTTCCCGTTCCCCTGCCAGTGCCTCGGAGGAGAGACAAAACACAATGGAGCCGCGTAAACAAACCAATTATATGAACAGCGTGCGGCTATATCACGGAGAAAACAGCTGCCTAAACACACACCGCGCCACCACCGAACAAAAAAAGGCTCACAAACCTGTGCGAAAGCATTCATACAAACATAAACGTCCTGATTTTTCCCCTCGGAGGCCTCAGTATTTTGTGGTGAGAGTCATGAGACCTGGTGTGAGATCTTGTGTTATTTTTTTGTATAATGATATCTTCTGTTTGCAGACAAAAAGAAGTTCAAAACACTCAAGTTCAAACTGAGCTTGTCGTGAAAATTACTCTGCACTCGAACAAGGTTTCGTGACTGTGATATTGTGTGTTTCTGTAGGCAACCAGACAAGCTGAGGGTGGTGTGGACGAGGAGGAACAGACGCATGTGTTCCAAGGTGAAGCCACAGAAACGCCATACACACTTCTGCACACACACACACCCAGGCACACACACGCGCAGTCTGGTTAACGTGTTTTCGTTGCACAGCTCCACAGTTGGCAGCCCGGGATCAAGAACCCGTACAGAGGTATGGTGGTGTGGCCTGTCCCAGAAAACATCGACATCTCGGTTACTCTCTTCAAGGTAGCCGTCTGTTTATCTACACCAACATACGACTGACCTGCTTAGCAACCAACACGCCTGTTACCTCCCTTTTTTTGCACGTTTGCAGCTGCATTTATACAGTAAAATAGTCGTAAGGAAGTAAAACTGTCGTGGACTAAATTCAAAGTTGCTGTAAAATATTGTGTTTTATATCAGGTGAGTATTATTGAAGAGCAAAGTTTATTAATACTCTAAATATTCATCTTATAGTTCGTTCAGTTGTTATTTTTGATCATAATTGAATTTTCCTTTCAGGATGCGAATGCTGAAGAGTTTGAAGACAAAGAGTGGACCTTTGTCATTGAGGGTGTGAGTGTCCATCTCCGTCTCATAAGTCGCTGTTTAATCCAAACCCTTTGAGTTCAGCGTCCCACATTTGGACTCAGGTGAGATTCGAGAGTCAGCCGAGTAACTCAGAAGGACGTTCGCTGCTCACGTGCAGGAGAACAAGGGCCACCGCAAGGTTCTCGCGTCCGCCGACATCAACCTGAAGCGCTTCGCCAGCCCCACGCCGACACAGACCGACCTGACGCTGAAACTCAAGCCGCTGTCCGTCAAAGTGGTGGAGGCCACGCTGAAGCTGTCGCTGTCCTGCGTCTTCGTCCGAGAAGGAAAAGCCACGTGAGACTTTCTTGTTTTTGAATATTGTCTTTTATCTTTCTCTTGTTTGAGTTTTTTCAGCTCAGTTTTATTTTGTCGAATCGTTTCGGACTTTTTTGTTGTGGAGACTGCATCAGACTATCGATATGATGTATCGTGACTCGGTTGTTGATGGAGAATTTCTTGTTTGAACGTGTTTCTCAGCGATGAAGACATGCAGAGTCTAGCCAGCTTGATGAGCGTCAAGCCGATGGACATCGGCAACTTGGACGACTTCAACGAGAGTGACGAAGAGGAGGACAAGAAGTCTGCGACTGCTTCAGGTAGACGGACCGTCTCCGACCTTCGTTCAGTGAATCCACTCTTCGCCGCACCTCCGCTTTCCTTTTCCTCCCTTATTCCTGTCATTTTCTCCCACCTTTTTTCCTCGTTCCTGCTGTCGCAGTCGTTCCGCACACTCTAACCCGCCCAAACCGCCCCGCCCCCCCTCCACCCGACAAGCGAACCCCCCCTGGACCCTCTCTTCCAGCTTCAGGTAGCTCCTGCTCTCCCCCGTCTTCCTCTTCTGCTGCTGTTTATTTCACAAGCGACGAGGGCGTGAACAGGAACTCTGCTCAGAGTACATTTCTCTCCCCGCCTCAGTTTTTACTGCAGTATTTCACACACTCAAGTGAGCGGTCCGTCACACACCACTGGACGCTTCTTGCATGCCCGCATACTTCTCATGGGGACATTAAATGCTATTGAGAACCATGTGATGATAAACTGAAGCCACCAGTGTGTTTACGTTTGTCAGGAGGCATGAAAAGCTCCAGCTGCACGCGGCACACAGAGGCCTTTGTGTCCGGGGACGCGTCTCTAACAGCGTTAAAAAGCATAAAACAAAATGCAACAGCGGCTCGATTGACCGCAACTGTGACAGCAGACTGCTTGTCCCAGACGTCGTCTGAGCACGAAAATAGTTGCATGTTCGAAGTCAAGTACAGCTCGAGCTGGCAGGCCGCAGATCGCGGCGCAAATCTGAGCGCGTCGAGTGAAGTCAGTGGGAAAATGTGGATTGGATTGTGTTAATTCCATCTCATTTCACCTCTTTGTATATTTTGTTTGTGTTGACACTCAAACAAAAGAGTCATATGACTGAAAACGGATCGTTGTGACAGCAGCTGACACCACATCCCAAAAATAACGTGAACAACAGACAAAAACAGGAAGGAAATTTGTGTTTGGTAGATTATTTCTCTCTTGTAACGTCTCAACAATCATGCTTTTATTGAAGAGAAGTATAAACATAGTGAGTTTGTGGGCACAGCTCGTACACTCAGCTTAATGCTCATCCCACAAATGCGTGTTCCAGTGCTGGAGGGTTTTATTTTGAAAGAGTTCAGCTACACGAAGAAACAATCATCCACATTCAAGTTTCCTTTCTTTCTTCTGTTGTTTGATTTTCAGTCTCATTTCATTTTTTCATTTGCAGTTCATGACATTTTTCTTTCTGTCTTTTTCATATCTGCTAACTGAACCATCCATCCCTCCATCCATCCCTCCATCCATCCCTTCATCCCTCCATCAATTAATCCAGTTGGTGGGCATGAAGGGCGTCCTCCCAGCCCTGCTCTCCACTCTCGCCCTCCTCTACCAATCGCTCCCCGTCCTTCACCCCGTCGCGCCCGTCATCCCTTCTCCGTCCAATCAGAGCCCCAGCCGTCCCCTGGCCCCTCCCCCCAGCCCTCCCCCAGGTCCAAGCATAGAAAGCTAGCCAACGCCGCTCCCCCTGAGACTCCCCCTACAGCACCTGATTCTCTGAACTCTCAGGTGACCTCAGACGCTCCATTAGTTCAGAGCGTCTCGTCCGTCCTTCCTCCGCCTGATTCGGCTCATCCCTCACCAAAAAGTGCAGAATCTGTGCCAGCTGTAGCTTCTGCTTCAGTGAACACTTCAGCAGGGCCGGCGATTCCCCCGATTTCATCTCCAACCAGTCCTAATGAACATCCTGTGGATCCAAATCCTCCCTCCAGTCTGTCCTTGAAGCCCCCCGTCCATCCTGCCACCAGCGTCGCCTCCACTCCTCCAAAACTTCAACTTCCAGCACCTGCACCTGTCGTGATTTCGTCCTCCATTGCTCACACCCTCTCCACGACTGTCACCCATAAACCAATCTTTGCTACCTCCCAGTCCCTTCCCCACAAATCCTCCTCCCTCTCCTCCTTCTCCTCCTCCTCCTCCTCACCCCACAAAGTCCCTCCGTCCTCTGAGCCTCCACCTCCTCACGCCGCCGCCATCTCTCAGCCTCCGTCTCTGCCCAGAATCTTCCAGCCAGGCTCCACTAAAGGTATTGAGAGGTCGGCTGGCGGGCTGGCTGGCGTTCTGCATGCCGCACGCTCGCCACTAACTGATTCCTGATGTTTGATGATTCGCTCTGACCGCGTTTGTTTTGCTCCCATGGTACTTTTAAAGCCCGATGACAGGATGTACTTTACTCCTAATGTACAGCGTGGTGTGTCGTGACAGAAATGTGTGCATAATCACATAAGGCCGATATGATTCTAGTCGATTAAATATCCTGCAGTAACACATAGAACAAATTTTCTTCTCACTTCTGAAATACATAATTTATTTGCTTCATTGAGAAGTAGCTCGAAACAAAACAAACATTGGTTGAAAGATTCAATGAACCACAACACCAAATTATCTCGATTTTTGGCAAAGCCGGTTTTAGTCGTTATATATAATATTGTTTATTTTTACTGCACTTGATAAATACTGACTTCTGAGCATTTTTTATTCATGCTTGTTGCAAATACTAAAAACTTTCATTTTAGGCTTTCATTTAAAGACATAAAAGCTTGAGTTTTGCTTCGTAAAATATAAAAAAACTTACACTTCTTTACTTTTTTTTGCAAATGTGTCTCTGACCGACAGTAACTCGTGAAACATTCATGTATTCAACTGTCTTCTAAGACTCAAAGAGAAAAATGAATACTGGTCAAATTGAATATTTCAAATGTTGTAGATAAGGTCTGGTTTATCCTTCCTTCCTTCCTTTCTTCCTTCCTTTCCTCCTCTCAGCTCCTTCTTCATACCAACAGCGCCCTCCAGTGGTTCAAACTGCGGACGACGCTGCTTCAGTTTCTGGTTCGTCTCTGCTTCGATTGTCTTGTGACGCTTATCCACCTTTTTGTCTTTCGTCGATTTAAAGCGGGGCCTTTTTTTCACGTCCTTTCTGTCACCCCCTGTCAGGCCGTTCACACGTTTTCAAACCTCAGATTGTCAAGTCAATCCCTCGTCCCACCTCTCCCTCTCCTTTTTCTGCCGATGCTCCTCTTGTGTCAACACCACCTCCTCCCAAATCCCACCTCACGTGTTCAGCTTCAGGTAATCACTGTCTGAAGTGTAGGATCATCTACATGTGTCGGTCCCTCCATCTGCCCTCCTGTTGTGTGTTTCTGTATTTCCACACGTCAGAGGTTTCTGAATTTTCCTTTCGATCTATCCAAGCGTCTCTAAACTTCCCACTACTTCATCTTTCCGTCCCTCTCGCCTGTTTTTTCTCAGGTGGTCAAAGAGTTTGGTTGTCATCTGACTCCTCTCCAGCGGGTGGCGACATCTCCCCCGTCCCTCTCCTGAGCAGCCCCGATCTGGACGCTCTCTGTGACCCCGAGGGTCCTTCCTCGGCCCCCTGCTCCTCTCTCCCCCGCTCCTCTGCTCTCCCCACCACTGCTTTGCTCTCCTCCACTGTCACTGTCAGTCCTCCCTCTGCTCCTCCTGTTCACATTAGCTCCACCCGCTCAGGTACATCCATGCTAAAGTGTCCTGCCAGGATGCACTAAACTCCTGAGACTATTTTCCAAACTGAGCAATGTTTTCAAAAGTGAATCACTTCATCATCAGTCTTCTGACCATTAAATCCTTTGTTGTAGGTTCATTGTCCCCGCTCGCTGAAGAAACGACGCCTGCAGCCAAAGAAACAACCTCACTGTCTCCCACACAAGCCAAAGACTCCCCTCAGGCAGCAGCAGAAGACGGCAGGAAGTCCAACCAGGCGGCCGCAGCGGCTCTGAATTCAAACGCGGAACAGAAAGCTGCCGGAAGAACCAGGTGAGGTCACGTTTTGAGTGATTGTTTCCAGTGCTGTGTTGTGTTTCAACTGCTGTGTGGAGAGAAACTCTGACAGAACACAGTTGAGTTGAAAGAACAACAAATGGGCTTGAACTTAAACTTTGCCACGGTCTTCATGTCAGTGTTAGGGAACTAAACGTATGCACATTTTTGGGTCTTTGTTTCCTTTTGAGGCAACTTTTACACTTAACAACTTCAGTAGGGTCTTTTGTAGTGGATGAGCAGGAGAGTTTTTGGTCAGTTGCAGAGCAGGCTCCTTTCTTTTCCTGTCCTACTTTGTCAAAGTGTCCTCAGGCAGGACCTCAGAGTGTCTCCTGTAGTGTGTGAGCGTCTTGCATGGTGTGAATTGTTCTGACGGATCATGAAAACAGAGCTGAGGCTGCAGAAGCTGCAAAAACACAACGTGCTGTTGAAATATTTCAAGTCCATCGAATAGTTGGATCGCATCTGTTGACTGAAAGCTGAAGTTTCCCCTTAGTTATTCCTTTCAGTCACTCAGCCATGCTGTTGATAACGCGGTTGTTTGGACATCAATATGTTCGCTCAGCACTAATGACCTGAAGTTAAAACCAGCATCATGCTTCAGCAGGCTCACATGTGTTGTGTCTGATGGTTTTTTGGTTTGAGAACCGCGATCCTCGTCAAACGACCGTTTCTCAGGAGCTCGCGCTTCCTTTGGGTTTGTGCTTCCTTCGATGCTCACGCGCTAACAGCTGCAGAGTGTTTGGTTCCCTGCTTCCCGTCGCTCTGGCCTGCTCTTGGACGGCAGCTTGAATAACCGTCAGATGCGTAGTTTGCGCCGCTGCACGCTGAACCCCTTCCAATCCTCACCTGCTGCCGCTCTCCTGACCTCCCAACGTTTCTGTCTCTAGTCCCGCCCAGTCCCGCTCAGAGCTGATCATTGCTCCGCCCCCTCCTTGGCCCTTTTCCTGCTGCGAGCTCACCACCCCCGAGCAGCCCTCCACCAGTGTCGTGGCGGCATTTATCACCCCCAAACAGCCGGATAAACAAATCGATCCTAAAAAGCAAAGCGCTGGTCCAAAGTTTAGCCCCTCCAAAAGTGAGAAAGTGCCCCTGGCACAGCCTGAGCCCGAGCTCGACTCGGAGGACGTCATCTGTGAGTCACGTAGCCAAAGACAACAGTCAGGGGGCTTGTTTCTGGAGGAGGATGACTCCAAACGAGATACTATCAAAAGGTGCCCCCCAGGGTAAGTATCTACATCCTCAGATACAAGCGAGGTCCAGAAATACACCAGAATGTAAAGTCATGATGCTGATGATAATGTCACGCTAATAAAAGCCTTTGATTAAGGAAAACTGTTTATCTGTTGTTCAGTCTTGAACAGAAGTCCGGTGAAAAAGGAGAAAAGCCACCGCAGTTAGAAACAAAGCAGTTAGAGGAGGAGAAACAGAAGGAGGCTCAAATCCAAAAGAAACAAGAGGAGGAAAAGAGGAGGAAGGAGGAGGAGCAGAAAGCAATGCGTCTGAAGCAGGAGGAGAAAAGAAAACATGAGGAGGAGAAGAGAAGGCTGCTGGAGGAGGAAAAGAGGAGACTGTTGCAGGAGGAGGAGGAGGCCAAGAAGGAGAGGGAGCGGAGGAAACGTGAAGAGGAGCGACTGCTAAAGGAAAAGAAAGAGAAGCAGGAGAAACTGAAGGCGGAAGAAGAGAAAAAGAAACGGGATGAGGAGGAGAAGAGGAAAAGAGAGGAGAAGAGGAGACTCCTGGAGTTGGAGGAAGAAAAGGAAAAACTGAGGCGGGAGGAGGAGAGGAGACTGGAGAGGGAGAGGTTCATGAAGACGATGAAGGAGGAGGAGGAGAAAAGAGCTGAGGAGAGGAGAGTCATGGAGGAGCAAAAAAGGAGGAAGGAGGAAGAGAAAAAGAGGCTCCTGGAGGAGGAAGAGAGGAAGAGGATGGAGGAGAAACGCCTTAAAGAGGCTCAAGAGAAGGAGAGAGTGGAGGAGGAGAGGAGAAAGAGGGATGAGGAGGAGAGAAGAAAGAGAGAAGAGGAGCAGAGAAAACGTCTCCAGGAGGAAATATTAAAAAAAGAAGCAGAGGCAAAGAAAAAGAGGGAGGAGGAAGAGAGGAAGAAGATGGAGGAAGAAAAAAGAGTCAAAGAAGAAGAAGAGAGGAGGAAGAAGGAGGAGGAAGAAAAGAAAAGACTCCTCCATGAAGAGAAAGAGAAGGAGAGACTCTTGAAGGAGAAAGAGCTTATTGAGAAAAGAAAAAAAGAGGAGGAAGAAAAGCAGAAAAGAGAGGAGGAGAAAAGGCGTGAGGAGGAGGAGCGGGTAAAGGAAAGACTTGAAAGGAAAGAAAAGGAAAGAATCGAGAGGATGAAAAAAGATGAGGAGGAGAAGCGGAAAAGAGAAGAGGAGAAAATGCGAGCGGAGGAGGAAGAGAGGAAGAGGAAGGAAAGACTCCTGAAGGAGGAGAAAGAAAAGATGGAGAGGATGAAAAAAGATGAGGAGGAAAAGCAGAGGAGAGAGAAGGAGAAAATGCGTGAGGAGGAGGAGAGGAGAAAGGAAAGACTCCTGAAGGAGGAGAAAGAAAAGATGGAGAGGATGAAAAAAGATGAGGAGGAAAAGCAGAGAAAAAAAGAGGAAGAGAAGAGACACGAGGAGGAAGAGAGGAGGAAGAGAATTTTACAGGAGCAGAAAGAAAAGGAAGAAGAGAGGAAAAAGAGGGAGGAACAGGAAAAGAGGAGGCAAATTAAAGAGGAGCAGATGAAGCAGGAAATGGAGAGAAGGAGAAAAGAGAATGAAAGGAAAGAGAGAGAAGAGCAGGAGAAGAGGCAGAAAGAGGAGAGAGAGAAAGCAGAGAGGAGACTGAAGGAGGAAGAGGACAGGAAAAAGAGAGAACAAAGGGAGGAGATGGAGAGAAAAAAGAAGGAAGAGGAGAAGAGGAGAGACACGGAGGAGGGAGAGAGGAGGAGGAGACGGGAGGAGGAGGAAGGTGCAGCTCAGGCCAACCGGTCGGACGAGGACAAGCAGAAGATGAGGAGCACTTCTCAGCCTCCTCTCAGTTTCAAACACGCGCCTCCTCATGACTCCTCACAGGCTCCGCCTCCCGCTCAGCACCTCCCTCCTCTGGTCAGCAGCAACATTACACCCAATCAGCCCCTCATTGGATCCCAGCCTCCCTCCTCTGCTCAGAAATCAAACTCTGCCTCCATAAACCTCGAGCAGCGGTGAGTTTACCTGCTCAGGTAACTCTGTGATCTGTTTGTGTGGCTTGTTTGTTTACTTCACCAGCAAATAAAACCAATCAGCCTTAAAATCTTAAACAATCCTTTTATTTACATTCTTTGTTTGTTCGATTGCCACTTCTTGCTTTGTCTGTGTGCATTAAATGGTGTGAAGTTGGGTTAAATCATCTGATATTTTGATTTTTTGTTAATTTTTCTTTGATTTATTCGTCTTTTTTGGGCGGTTCTTTAATTTTCTGAGCTTGGCTTGATTCCTAATGAATTGACTCGACGTCTAATGATCAAACATTGAATTGATCTGATGCTCTTTAACAGTTTTGTTGTGGCTCCTCTGTCTGCATCGCTGTGTGTGCACATGATTACCAGAGAAAAGTCAAAAATGAAACTGGGAAAAGCAACTTTATTTGTATCCAACGTTTCATCCACGGAGGAACATCCGTAAACATGTTTAAAAAAAAAAGGCAATTAAAAAATCAATCTAAGGAGAAAAGTTGAAATAAACATAAAAATATTTAGAAAAACAGAAATTAAGATTAAAAACTGGTTGAAAAAAAGCCTCATTATGACTTTTCTCTTTTCTTATTCTGAGCTGAACTCTCTCCCTCTCTCTCTCTCTTTCTCTCTTTCTCTCACTCCCTCTCTCTCCCTTCATTGTTCTTATTGTCCTCTTTCTCCCTCCCTCGTTCCAGTCCGGGGAACTCGCCTCTCCCAAAGGAAGGTTCACTTCCAAACGTTGTCCTCCCAGTAAAGACATTACCCGCCCCTTGTTCGCGTCCCGGCAGCCGTTCAGGCCCTGCTATGCAGCCTGCTGCTCAGAGTAAAATGTTCACCTTAGACGTCGTGAGGCCGGTGTCCCCTCTACCGAGGCTGTCCGAGGCAGAGATTCCTCTGTGGAAAGCCCTCGAAGCCAAAAGTGGGAAGGACACACCTGAAAAAATCTCTGCTACGGAGGGTGTAAAACCTTTGTGCAGAGGGTAAGGATGGACGAGGGGGGACAACTGTCTGTCTGCTTCTCTGCTTTTGAGGCATCTGTCTGTTTGTCCACTTTGTTGTCCTGTGAAACGTACATTTACACATTTTTGTTGTCTGTCTCCAACAGAGAAGATGCAGCTGAAACTGTGGTGAAGCAGCAACAAATAGCAACAAAGGGTTCAGAGGCGCGGCCGAGTGTCCCTCCCACCGCACAGCCCGGCGCACCACCAGCCAGACAGGAGCCCAAAGAGCCGGAGGGGCCCGGCGTGGAACCGGCAACCTCACTCAAGGTTCCCCCCAAACCAGCTGGCGAGCGCGCGACTCTGGCGCTGGAGCCGCTGTCGCCCTCAAAACCAGAGCCGGGACTGCGGCCCGAGCGAGATCCAAAGCCGCCGGGAAAACCACAACGGGAGGGGGCCGACGGGGAGAAACGAGCCGCCGCAGCCGCTGGTGGCGGTCAGGAGAGTTTCATCTGCAACAAGGAGCCCGTGTGCGAGGCAGAGAAGCAGCTGTGGGCAGCTGTGGAGGAGACCACCGCCGAGACCGAGGCGGAAAGAGGGATGGAAGGTAGCGCTGAAGAGAAGCAGGAGGAGAAGAAGACAGAGGAGGAGGAGGAGGAGGGTGTAATAGGGGGGTGAGTCAGTGATGGGTCTTTGCAGCATGACGAGACACCACATTCAAAACCCGAACATGTCGTCACTAACCGTCCTCTGTGAAGCTGCAGTCTAACCAGCGCTCACCCATCCGCCGCTCTTAACCTCGTCTCAGCTCTTTGATCTCAACTTCTGTCTCTGCTGTTCGCTGGTTGTTTTTATTCCGGGATTCAGTCGACATTTACTGTCCGTGTGTGTGTGTCTGTGTGTGTGTTTTATTAGTGTTCAGACTCGTCGTGCAGATGTTTGTGTTGCGGAGCAGCAGGACGAGACACCTGCTGGCTTCGTGTCAGCAGTGGTCGGGGTGTTGTACAGAGGGTGAGTCTCTCTGCCTGCTTGTGTGGTTGCATCATTTGATGAACTTTGATGCAGAACGATAAAACGTTTCTCCGTTTCGTATCGTTCATATCGCACAAAAGAAACTGGACTCATTTGAGAGTTTGACATCAGACTTGTCTCTTAAAGATGCTGAGATCGGATGCGATAAAAACGAGAAAAACACAATCTTGTGAAACTCAAACAGGAAAGACGAAACGCTGTGTGAAATTGCTTTGTGAAAACTACACTTCTTTCCTTTAACGTCATTCTGTTGATGACATTAGTCATTGTTTTGTTTATGTTTACCAAGCTGGCATCGAAGAGTTATGAGGAAACTCTGAAAACTCTGTTTTGGATTTGGTTTATTTTACTCCTCTGAGCTCACTCAGCGTGGCATCGGGAGATATTCCTCTCCTCTCAGTGACGCCAGAGGTGATGGGAGTATCGAGTGACTTCTTAGTCTAACAAACACTCGACGTTTCCTTCGGGTGATTTCACGGGACACTTTGGACGAGCACCAAAACAAAGTCTGGGAAGGAGCCGATTAATCACGCATGTTGTCTGGCGCTCGGTCGCAGTGTTCGCCGCCTGCTGTGACATGTTGTGGGTCAGCTCGGGGTGAGCCCGGTCTCACAGTTTTCTTGTCCCTCGTGTCTGTCCCATAGCTATGAGACAGTGACCTCCATCCTGCACACGACCGGATCGGCCGAGGACGATGGTCCGCGCCAGTCGGCAGACCCGAAACATGAAGCTGAGTCATGTTTAGAGGAAGCAGAGATCCTCTGCTTCTCTGAGGCGGAGGAGGATGCTCTGATTCCTGTTGGTGGTGCTATTTCACCACCCACGGCTTTCTCTGACACAGCAGAAAAGCCAGCAATCGATGAGGAAAAGGCAGAGTCAGCGAAAATTCCCTCGAAGGAAACGCAAGGACTGAGTCTGGTGGCAAGTCTGAGACGAGCTGCCAGTGAGCAGGAGGAAGAGAGAGAAAGGGAGAGGGTGAGGAGAGAGAGAGAAAAGGTGGAACAGGAGAGGAAGGAGAGAGAAGAGGCCGAGAGAAGAGAGAAGGAGAGGCTGGAGAGAGAAGAGGAGGAAAAGGTAAGAGAAGAGATTGAGAGGAAGGAGAGGGAGAAGGCCGAGAGAGAAAAGGAAGAGGCCAGAAAGAAGCTGGAGAACGAGAGGAGGGAGATGGAAAGGATAGAAAAAGAGAGGAAGGAGAGGGAAGAGGCTGAGAGGAGAGAGAGAGAAAGGGTGGAACGAGAGAGGAGGGAGAGGGATATGGCAAAGAGGCACAAGGAAGACAGAGAGAGAATGGAGAGAGAAAGAGAGGAGGTGAAGAGGATGGAGAGAGAAATGCTTGAGAGGGAAAAAGAAGAGTCGAGAAAAGTGCAGGAAAAACTGAGAGCAGAGATGGAGAGGAAAGAGAGGGAAAGGGTAGATCGAGAGGAGCAGGAGAAAAGGCAGCAAGAAGAGAGAGAGAAGGCAGAGAGGTTGAAGGAGGAAGAGAGGAAAAGAGAGGAGGAAAAAGAGGAGAGAAGAAGAAAGACAGAAAAGAACAGGAAAGAAGAAGGAGACAGAGACAAAGCGTCCCCTCAGAGCGCGACAGCGACTCCTTCTGGCTCCACATCATTACAAAACAAAAAGAAAGCGAGTGATGACTGGCCGCCTCTGAGGGAGGCTGAACTGGACGATATCGCATACGATGACGATCCAAACGGCCGCGACGAGGAAACGGAGTCCAGACCCGCCGCTGACGCCGCTTTGGCCTCATCCGGACCCTCCGAGTCTCTCTCAGCAGCCAAGACGACAGACCCCAAACCTGATTCCTCTGTCGCGGCCCCAAAGAAAGCCTCAGACCACCTGAACAGGATCGGAAAACGGACGCCCGCCGTTAAATCTGGCGCCATCCCCGCGTGGCTGAGGGAGGAGGAGGAGGAGGAGATAGAGTACGAGAGAGGGCAGGAAGATCTGGGATCCATCTGGCTGGCTGAGCTGTACATGGGAGGGGAAGCAGGGTGAGTAAAGAGTGAGGGAGGGGGGGACGATAGCAGGGAGGTAGGTGAGTAACCAGAGGAGGGTCGGCTGTTTGGGAGCGGTGATGGACTCGTGATTTTACTGTGGTTACCAGCCTGTTTGTTTGGTAACCAAACTTCATTAAATCTGCAAGAAGTGAGCTTTTACGAAACTGTTTGGTTGCACCAGTCATTTGCTGAGTTCGGCTGCAAGGCTCGCCGTTTTGCATGTGAGTCGCAGCTCTCTGCTTTTGACTTCAGTAACAAATGGTTCACAAACATTGAAAAGTAACAGAGACTCAAAGCCCACCGGCCAAATCTCGCCCACCAGAGGGTCGCGCAACAAGCAGCAGATGGCAGAAACACCAGAATATGAAAGTTTATTGGATCTTCTCGGTTTCCAAGTGTTGTTTTTGTTTACCCCCAAACAAAAGGAAAACTTGTTGTCATCAGTACGAGGTCAAGGTGTCACTGGCCCAACCCAATCAGAATCAAATCCGGCTTCATCTGAACTAAAATAGTTTAACACCTCTGAAGTGAACAGCTGCAACTTTCCAACATGATACAGTTAAGTTCTCCTTTATGGATCTGAACTGAGAACCAGCGGCCCTCTGGTTACTGGTTCCTGTCACAAACCACTCGGTCGCTATGAGCCAACTTTGACACACACAGTTCAGTCGCCAGCACCAATATTGCTTGATAAGCTAAAGATACTCATTGAATCTCCTACTAATACTCTTCCATTGCTGCATGAAGAATAACAATGTATGCAGTGAGCCTGGTTTTCTATATCTTTATCCTCCATTTGTGGTTCCCAATCTGGGGTCCAGGACCTCCTTGAGGGTGCACCAATAAATCGCATGGAAGGGGCCCTTGTCTGTCCTGAGGTGGTGGAAAAAAACTGCTAATATCAGATAAAATTGGCGCACCTTGAACTCCAAAACAGACCTCGAACGGTGCCAATTGCGTCGTTGTTTTGAAAGCTTGTTGGACTTTGCTGGTTTGTCCTTTTGGCTTCTCTGCAATCTTTTAGCTCATCAGGCGTACGTGAGGGGGTCTGTCATTTTCTCCATGGGGAACTTTGGGGGGGGGGGGGGGGGGCTCCAAGGAAGAAAAGGTTGTGAACCGCAGACTTGGACGGATACGGTTGTTCAGCAGTGATTGTGGCAAAGTAAGACGTCATGGTTTCATCGATTTGCTGTTTGGAAGTTGCGCAAGAGTTGCTTGAAGCGCATGATTGGGGTGCGTGTGTGTCATGTCTTCTTTTGGTAGTTTGTGTGCGATCTCACGTAGCCAGACCTCTGTTTGAAATCAGTTGTAGGAGTCAGGAGGTGAATAGTGTCCAATCAGCTGTGAAGTGAAGCCTGCAGACAGCCGTGAAATCAGACGAGCACACGAAACTTCAAAAGCCAGATTCCGGCTCTGCCCTCAGTTCAATGCATCATTTGAAGCTCGACTCCTCTCGTTCCTGCGAGACCCCCGAAAAAAAAAAAACGGAGCTCTGGCTGATTGAGATGAATGCAGATGTGCTGACAGAAGGGGCATGATGTGGATTTATGGTTGTCAGTCTCGTCCAGAGCGTTTCACGCCGTTCGTTTCGCCCTGAAATCTCCTTTTCTGTGTGCAGCCCGGGACACGCGTCCGCCGCTGTTACCCAGAAGCCCCCTTCACCCCCCTCCAGAGAGCAAACTCTGCACCAGAACCAGTCCAAACCTGAACGTCACGAGTCCCAAACCCAACAGACAGACAGTCCACATCCCAGGCCTCCCTCCGGTTCTCGGCAGAAGGAAGCGATTAGTCACACAATGCAGAATAGACCTGCGCTTCAAAATAACGAGCCACAAAAGCAGCCAAAGGAAGGACACAGACATGATGTAGCCTCAAAATCAAGTCAGCGCCCGGAGGTAGCGACCGAGTCGTCAGTGGTGCCGTGGCCTCTCCCGAACAGCGCCAGCACGCCGTCAGACGCCAAACACGCGGAGACGCTCACGGTCACGAACATCACTGAAGTCAAAAACGAGACGGGCTCGACCTCAAGTCTGGAAACAAGTCGTAAAACGAAGCACGCAGAGAGTCTCTCCAAGGACCAGGAGCTCCAGGAAGAAGAACGACTCCTTCTGGCGAAAATTCGACTGATGTCGGGTGACACGTCCCCTCTCGCCGCTCATCGTGGCATGAGGCGGCTCGTTCCAGCGCCCGGCGACATCGACAGCGATGTCATCGAGCCGGAGAGCGGATCAGGTCTTCCTGATCCCAGTCAGCGTCCCGCTGTTCTCTCCTTTGATGCCATGCAGGAAATCCCACTCACTGATACGGAGGAGCCCCTCCGGGCCGCGGAGGACGCGTAAGTCAGCAGAGGCCGTTCGAACGCGCCGCTCGCTGGAACGCCACAAAAACCTCTTATGACATTCAGAGCAAGTTTTCCTCTCTGTCGCTGGCAAATGTGATTTCTCACCCTGCAAACTTGGCGTGTGGCATCCGGAGCTTTGGGCGACGCCGACGTTTGGAAGCTTTTGCCTCCCCTGCATCAAATCACTTGATCCTTTGATGCAATAGGTACATTCGATGCAGTTATCTCACTGTCTGCTTTCGCGCTTGAGGCTTTACTACGACTGAAGAAGTCAAAGAAAAAACTGCCAAGTTTTGAGTTTCCACTGGTGAAAGGAGGGGAAACAAATCCCCAGCAGAATAAGATAAAACATGCGCGACAGCTACAGAAAGGCCTTGTTTGGCTCCACGGCTGGAATGTTTCAGTATTTGGACCTGCTGGCTCGGAAAAGCCCAGTGTTCAAACACTGTCTCGTATTCGGGCCCTAACCTTGACTTTCCTTGGCTGACACGCGGCTCGGATTGAACGCGCTCCAAAGAAAGCAGCTCTGGTATTTGTCTTTGCGAGTGCGCTGCCACAGGAGGGAATGTGGGGTGCGGCGTGGTCCCGCTGCCCCTCAGGTTCAGCTTCTTTTTTTTTCAGCTGATGGTTTTTTGGGGGAGTCGTGACGACTGTTTGACACAATACTTACAACAACAACAACACAAAGATGAAGCCAAACAGCATCGACGTGTGTTGAGGCATCGTTGCTTATGTGTTTCCTGTCATGTCATCGCTCGCTCGCCATCGCTGGCTTGTCGCTTGCTTACATCTCCGACGCTTTCTGAAACCAACTCGATTTAATAACCACCTGTTTTCGTAAACTTTTTGCCCGTTTCTGTTCTTTTGACGTCTTTTCTTCTGTCCTCCCTCAGACGCAAACGCCAGCTCGCTGACGTTCCCGGCGCTAAAGAGAAGAAGCCGTCAGCGGAGCCCGAGGACGCCGCCTCGTCTCCTCATCACCGCGACGTGACGGCGGCGCGACTTCCCACGCTGCCCGAAGAGCCCTCCGCTCCTCCATCGGTGGTCCGAGAGGCAGCTGACGGGAAAGACAACACGAGTGAGGTAGGATGGGAAAAAAAAGAAGTGTTTGTGTCCTCACGTTTACATGAACTCGGCTGTGCACACAATTAAAAAAACAGCTCGTGTTTCAACCTCGTTTGTCTGCAGGACCTGGTGAACTCCAGCCAGTCGCTGCTGCAGTGGTGTCAGTCCGTCACCAACGGGTACAAAGGAGTGAAGGTCACAAACTTCAGCACGTCGTGGAGGAACGGCATGGCCTTCTGCGCCATCCTGCATCACTTCCACCCTGAAAAAATGTACGGAATTCAATTAGCAGCTTCTTCTGCTTCTTTTGACTTTCACTGATCTCAGCCGTCAAATCCAACAATGTAAATATGATGTTGGGTCTTTATTTTTATCTCGTTATCTCTTCAGAGAATTCAGCAAATTGGAGCCTCATGACATCAAGCTCAACAATAAAAAAGTGAGAAGAGTCGACGTTAAATCTGATTCATTCTCAGTTTCTAAGACGTTCTGCTGTCTTACTGCCATGTTTGTAACCTTCTGGATGTCTCTCTCGTCTTGTTGTCCTTCAGGCCTTCGACGGTTTCGAGGCGCTGGGGATTTCTCGCCTGTTGGAGCCGTCCGACATGGTCCTGCTGTCCGTCCCCGACCGCCTCATCGTCATGACCTACCTCAGCCAGATCCACTCGCACTTCACCAACCAGGAGCTGAGCGTGCTGCAGATCGAGCACAACAGCAGCCAGTCCAGCTACGGCCTGGCGCTGTCCGGCCCCGCGCCCACCAACGTCGACGCCGCCGCCTTCTGCATGGCCCGGCTGAACGAGGGCGTGAGCCTGGAGGAGGGAGGAAGCAGCACTTTAGTCGTCCCGCCGAGGACAAAACGACCAGTTAAAGGTATCAGACACTTTTATTCTTTTGCCACATAATCAAAGCGATTTCTGTTTTTCATCTTTTTGAAAAGACGGACATCAACTCGGCTCGTAATCACAAAGAAGGGTGCACAGAGAGTCCTGTTTGTTTGGTGTTGGAAGAGTGCTTTGCTGAGTGAGGATGCAAGAAAACAAGATGGGGAAAAAAATGTGTAAATTGGAACAAAACACGAGCCAAATCCGCACAGCAGGAATGTAAAGAGGAAGTTTAAAGTGTCTCTTGGGTGAACAGGAATCCGAAGTAGCAGCATTGGAGCTCGTTGTGCAGATAAACACGCCGTAAAACCTCGTTCATGACGGCTCGTCTAAACATTTACGGCTAAACTTCAGGCCTTCTCACTTACCAGACGTGTCCGAGTGTATTCAGTGGAAAAACAAATGAAGTTATGTGCATGTATTCGATGTGAGTGGACCAACAAACATGACCTGGGTATACTGTTCAAAAATGTAAATGTTGCTCATAGTCGCTGCCAAACAAATCATTTGAAGGTCTCAACTTTTTGGAGAGAAAAATGTGGGTTTTATTATCATCGTGCGACATCTTATTCAGGTTCAAATTTGTTGCTCTCTCTGCTATTCTTTAGAGAAACTCTTTGTTCGCTCGATGAAGCGCTCCTTTCTCGTCGAGACTGAACAAGCATCTTCTTAAGGTTTTAAATGTCACTCAAACGTTCTGTTCTCAGTCGATGAGTCCATTTCTCCAGTCGCGCCTCCGAGGTCAGTCACAAAGACGGTCAAATCTGGAGCGACTCAGGTAACGATTTTTTTTTTTTGTCATAAAAATGCCTGAAAAAAGAGTTGCTGTATTTCTTTTGTTGCACCTCAAACTAACTCTTCAAGGTGGATTAATGTGTTTTTTTTCTCAACAGCACGAAGACGTGTCTGCAATGGAAAACAACCTTCGAGGTAGAAACTCAGAGTCTTCCTCATTTCGGGTATTTGTGTGACTTCTCGTCT
>JASSRZ010000006.1:9114553-9136628 GCA_032164315.1 Malacoctenus gilli
CACTGTGCGTTTTCACAGAATTCAACAGCAATATGTATCAAATCCTCCTGCACCAAAGTACTAACAAAAGTTTTCAGCAAAACTGATCATTACACATTTACAAAGGCACTTATGTGAGCTGCATTTGCCTTTTCTATTGGACCAAGTTCCCACCAGAAAACAGCATTGGTGGAAGAAATATCGATTCACATTGTAACGTCCTTTTTTTCTTCCAGGTGGGTGTTTCTGTTTTGGAATTGATGGGAATTCGTATCGAAGGTTTCATTCCCGCGGCCATTTTGCCGTTACTGCTGACTGTGGTGAGTCAAGCGGTTCATAATTAGTCTCTCAATTAAAGTTAATATAAAAAATTAGCCTTTGCACGCCGACACGAGCCATAAATCTCCAATGAAACTGAGTTGAATTAGAGGACACATAACCAGAGGAAAGCTTCCTATTATATGGATGACTTCACAGCACTTCGATGAGGACTCAAATAGCTCGGAACTTTTTCATAGATGGGAAAAAATTGTTCGAAATGCAGCCGGATGAACACCCAGCAATGAGTTATTTGTATTAATGTGGCCAAAAATGAGCCCAACCGCAGCCAAGTGGGTTTTTAAGGGGGCTCCGTACGACTCTGTAGGTCCCGTTTCCCCTCTCGCACCATTTCAAAAACACTGCACTAAGTCAGTTTTTGACATTTCAAAGGTTCAGTTTCCATTCCCAGTATGATACTACGTGGCTTTACAGCTACCATTAAATTCTGCAGTTCTCAGTGTGATCTCATGGGAATGTTTAAACCACAGGCTGAAAAAATGTGGCCTGGGGTCTCCAGATCCTCGTCTTTAATCTTCTCGTTATTTACTCCCTCCGGGTGTTTTAAACAAATGATTTCATGCCCCGAATCAGGTTTTTTATCTTGGGCCGCTGGTTCATTCGGCGCTGGACGACCCTGATGGCTTCGCCGGGGAGCTGCAGTCTGCTCTGGGTGCGTTTCCCTCCTTAACACTCAAACGTTATGTTAGATGAAGTGTGGTTAGAGACTTTTACATGTCTGCCTCCGTCCCATACGTCGCCGTGGTTTATTTTACCAGATGTTGGCTCATGGAGGGTGTGTGTGGGGGACGCAGTTTGGCTCAGAAACCAGGTGGTGGCGCCACTGACAGAGGAGCTGGTCTTCAGAGGGGCCATGCTGCCCATGCTGGTGCCCTGCACCGGACCCACAGTTGCCATCTTCACCGCCCCGCTGCTCTTCGGTGTCGGTATGGCAACGAGCTCCTCATCCCGAAAACAATGACTGTGTTTGAAACTCTTTTCCATTCATCATCAGGGCAACACTGGTTTTCTAACTAGCGAGAGAATGACCTAACTTGTTGGATTCTATGTTCCTAGTATGTCAGCTGATGTGGTTTAGTTTCCATTAAAGCTCATCACGACTTTTTGTTGCATTTTTTCCAGCTCATTTTCATCATATCATTGAGCAAAGGCGACTCGGCAAAGACGGCATGCATGTTATTCTCCTGGTGGCAGGTCAGTCGTCTCAGAGCCTTTTTAACTACATGTTGATCATGTGAGATATGAGATTAAATATGTATTTGCAATCTCACTGCACAGTCAACTAGTTCCAGGTTTTTATGTGGCCTTTAATTTCCCAAATGTGTGGACTGGTCACTCTGACCTTTTCCAACATTACAGTGAAGCCAAACGGAAAACTCTAAATTTTACCAACATAACATAGTAGAAGCCTTCAAAATAAAAGCAAGGCGCAAATTCCTGTTGACAGCAGAATCTGGAAATTGTGTAAAAAAAAACATGCTTGTCTAATTTCAATATCCAAGCAGGCAGAGCCTCGGGCCCTTCTGTAATTTCCACTGCATCTTTAAGTGGGCCAAATGACCTCAGGTGAAGGACTAATGAGGTACAATAACAGCCAATATGTTTTGTTTTCCTGTGTCTTCTTCTTCTAGGGATGCAGTTCTTGTACACGACCGTGTTCGGTGCCTTCACGTCCTTCATATTCATGCGAACGGGTGAGATGAGTGAAGCACTCAGCGTGTGCTTGCCAACATCCTGACCTCTTCACGCGCCTCATTAAATCTGTGGTGTGTTCCTCTGAAGGTCATGTGGTGGGTCCAGTGGTGTGCCACTCATTTTGCAACAGTCAGGGTCTGCCCGACATCAGCGCCGCCCTGCAGCACCCTCAGCATTCACTTCTGCTCTTCTTGTACATATTGGGGGCTCTGATGTTCCTGGTGCTGCTTTTCCCACTGACGGACCCCTTCTTCTATGGTGCCATTCCTGTCTGCAGCCTGGCTCCCCGTCCAGCGTCTGTATGTTGAATAAGATGAAATGAAATCCCCTCAAACCTTTATGATTATGTCTGCCTGCCCGGGAAAACACTTTATGAGGGTTTTAAATTAAAGAAATGTATCTTTGTGAAGTGTGGGAATGCATATGTGTGTGGGTGGGTGAGCATGAGAAGGGAATGACTCTAACAGTTTAGACATTTCCTGCTCGGTCAAAAATATTTCCTACTGTATTGAAACTCAACACCGGTACAACTCACCCTGGCTGAGAGGGAGAGGTGTGTGTGCGCGTGTGCGCGCGTGCGTGTGTTAAAGTGTGAAAGCATCTGAGTGAAAAAGAAAAGTCAGTGGAGGAGACCCAGTAGTAGAAAAGGACACAAACGTGGGTCGAAATTTCGCCAAAACTCACACAGAAGGAAGCGGAGCAGCGAGATGTGAAGCCATGTGAAGCCCTGTTTTCCACACAAACAAGGCCGGTAACTGTCTGATGAACAGAGCCCGGAGAGAGAAGTGAGAAAAACACCAAAAGCAACAAAAGAAAAAGGCCAGAAAGGCAGTAAGGAAAATACAGGCGAGAGGTAGAGAGGGGAGCTGGAAGGGGGACGTCGGGGGGAAGGTTTGTGTGTCCCTGGGGAGATTGAAAATGTGGAGTAGCAGAGCTGAGGGAGACAAGGTCATTCGGGATGCGTGGAAACGGTGGAGAGGTGAAAGGTCATGTCGGGCAATTAAGATTTATGCAACAGTCCGATGAGTTACCGATAAAAACTGTGCTCACAGCCAAGAGGAGGATAGTCAGAATAAATGTACACATAACTCCAATCAGGAAAAAATAGACTTAATCTACATCACATGTTCCTTCTGTTTACATTCTCTCTCCAGGTGTTTCTCTGTTTTTTTGTCCCGTTTTCACTCGGTCACAAAAACCTTTTAGGAATCTCATTTTAAATGGCAGGCTGTCCCCTGCATAACCCCACAATAGATAACAGCGAGGCAACAACAATCTGCAGGTTTCTGCTCTGTTTCAGAAGAGATTCTCGTGTCACAAATCTGAGTCAGGCGTAAGATTGAATTAATCAAGTTTATATCAGACACACTGAGGAATGAATTTTAGCCCTGAAGTTCAAGCTCCGTTTGTGACACTTGAAATGCATAAATTTGTGGCTTTTCTTATGAGATTTTCCAGAGTGACAAACTGCTTGTTTTCTTTGTTCTCATTTTTTGTTGATCGGACGGCTTTCGTTGTTTTATCGAGCGTTTTAAAAATAGACTTTCTCCTCACAAAGCCTCGACTTTTAATACAATCCCATGAACATTTTATAGTCGGTTTTCAGTCGCAGGCATCTGGACAGTTTTCCACGACTGAGATGCGAGTGTGTAACAAAGTCGTCCGTGTTGTCCCACCAGGATTTATCTTCTGCTTAGCGCAGCGCAAAGTTGGAAAAGGTTAGTTTAAAGGGGATTAAAGAGGCTGTTTCTCAGGTCTTTATTTATTCAGAGACAGACTGCTGATTTGTCATGACGCTCCTTCTCTCCGGTTAACTTTCATACATTTCAACTCAGTCATACTTGGGATCTTTCCCAGCGAGTGTGGGAGCTGGCTGCTGAGAGTCCAGGAGATTTGAGGGGCATTACTGCACAGGATCAGTGTTGACAGAAGCAACTGTATTACCTATCCACTTCCCAGATAAGTGCCGGAGTCGCGTGGAGATAAAATCTAAGTACCTTTGGCAACCTTCAGCCACCCCTTCCAGAGACATGGACGCTATACTTTGCTGTTTGGGAGTTTGGACAAGCAGACAGATGAATAAAAGAGAGGAAAAGACGGGGTTGTGTTTGGACGTCCTTATTCACAACAAATCTGGGGGAAGATTTGAGCATTTCCTTCGGGGGGCCCTTTAACTTCTTCTGCTGATGCTGAGTAAGACAGTTCATGGTTTTCACTGCCTATTCGCTGTGAAAACTGAACCCAGGTCACATGAGGGATGTGGGGACGTGGTCCAAAAAATGTGAAGTTTCATTGACACGAAGGCAAGGAGAAAAAGAGGAAAATGGTGCGAAAATAAGTCACGTCTGCGCTGGTTTCTCTCAAAGGTCCGACACGTCAGACGCCGCTCCGTCTCCGTCTGTTTCTGAGTCCAACCTTTGTGTCCTGTCCTCCCTTTTGTGTGGATTCGTCATCCTTTCTTCTGGCTGTTAATCCCTTTACCATCGCAAACACAGACCCACGCACACACGAATGACTCCATCTCCAGAGAAATATTACTGTATCTTAAAAGAAACTACAAAGAAGTGTCATGTGTCCGTGCATGTCTGTGAGCGTACGTCGATGGCTGTGTCCATGGAAAAGCTGAGCCTATCATCTGGTAAAGGAATAATCTGTCAGGAATGATCCTCCACCACTTTTTCTCCCCTCTTTCTTTCTGCCTTTCAGCAGTTTTTCAAACCTTGACTCTGTTTGTCTAAACTTTGTTTATACATGTGTGAATCTTTACGTTCTCCTTCTGCTGGCTGCGCGATAACGCATACATCACTGTCACCTGAGCTTCTGCTTTTCATGTTGCTTAAGTTGCTGTTTCTCCAAATCATGCTCCGTTTTTCACAGACAGAGAGAGTCTTATCCAGTGTTCTGTTTTCTTTTTTTTTTTTTTTTTCCTGGGGAAGTCGATGAAGGAACTTATTAGATTTTCCAAACTATGCTCGTGCCTATCGCTAGATCTCGTTCCACAGGGTAATGGCAGCGGGCTGTGTTTGTACTGGGCTTTTCCCAGGTGTGAACATGAGTGAAACTGAGCATAAAGGAAGCCGGACATGGCCGACCAAACACTCTCAGTAGCCCGTTACCTTGATAGATAAAGCTGAACTAACGCTAGCCAGCAATCGGCCATCTTGACATGGCATTAGCGCAGAAGTGCCAACTGTCTTACGGCTACCACCAAAAATGTCCAAACGTTTTTTTCTAGCCAAAGCAATCGTAGCCTTCAAGTGGCGTGCGTTTATGCCCTCCGGATTTACCAATTGGATCGCCAGCCCGCTCTGCTCGCATGTTTGTGGTGAAGATTTGTTGACAGTCTGGGTGTGGAAGGACGGCATTCATGTCTGCTATGAAAGATGAAACATATGGACTTTGTAAAGAAGTGGATAGAAGTATCGTCTTTTTCCTCCAAAGAAATCACCAGGAATGCCCACCGTCCATTATTTAACCACAAGGCTGCTACTAATTGCTTCAGTGTGTGCATGCATGTGTGTGCGAAAGACAGAGAGAGAAAGAGAGAGACTCGGGACACTGGCGGTCGGGAAAAATGAACAGCTGACGTGTCCTGGTGCATTTGATAGGATGCGAACGCTTCAATAAGCCCGAACGACGGGAGTCTGCGCTGTGGCGAGCCAAGACCTGAGGAAATAACAATGCAGCTTCCTTCACATCAGTCAAGAAGTTTGTTGATCTCAGGAAGAGAGGCGGCCCTGCTTATTCATTCAAGAAAGAGGGAGTTCGTCTCAATTGTTTCAGCAGAGCCAGTCAGAATACGAGGACTGTGAAATAGATCACTGTCCCGACTCTTTGTTGTCTGTTGCTTTCTTTTACTTGCAACAGCAGCAAGATTGTCTCATTTCTGAGTTTTAAATGCAGAAGAGAGCACAATCTCTGCAGCAGAAAGGTCACTGCTGGTTTTTTATAGACTTTCCACATCGAAGTTCACATGACCTTCAAGGTGGTAGACTTGAAGAACTCCTGCAACAAATCCTTGCAGAAAAACCAATCATTATAGCTGTGATGCAACGCCACAATTTGAGAATACGATACCGACGTTTTTCTCCACAGAGCAGCAGCGTTTTTTCAGTTAGTTCCTGTTTGAATCTCACTCGGCCTCATGCAGCTTCCAGCCACATGCTGATCTGCCGGCCAGTGAAGCAGCTGGGGGTTAATAGCCGGAGTGCTCGGGGGCCACTCAGAAGTGACAGGCGAGGTCAGAGCCGTCGAGTACCAAGCGCTCGTCTTTCATTCCACCCGCCTCGACTTATCCTGCTGGTGCAGAGATTTAAACAACAGGCCTCTTGGTGGAAAGTATGGGAGGGCAATGGGGCAGAAGATCAATGGCTAATTGGCCAATATTTGATGATTCGAAACAGGAGAGGAAAAGCATTGAGCGGTGAAATGTATCTGCACTAAAGGTTGTTTTCTTTTTATCCCACATTGTATCAATACACAAAACAGAAACAAACTGCGCAGCACATGCAAAGGTTGTTTGTGCTGCGAGTGTCCTGCAGTCAGAAAGAGAAAGTGTGTTTGTATTGTCGCTGAGTGGTCCATCATGGTGAAAGGAAAAGCTCTGTGAATGCTTCCTGCTGTTGTTGCACGGCTCAGGATATTTGATCATTAATCCAGGTACAGAAAATCAGAAGCAAATCTGTGTAATCTGATGATCAAGCGCCATGAATTCAAGATGGAAGAAGTCTCAGGTGGAAGTTCAGCATCTCCTCAATGTCCTTTTCACAAATGGTTCCTCACATTTGGCTCCTTTATTTCAACGGTAATGTTTCGAAAACTGCCTCTCTGTATCCCAGTGAATGACAAAACCCATCCATGACCCCCAGTCTCTGTTTTCACCTCAATACTTGCACTGTTAGGAGTTCCGACAATGACAGCACGGATTCACTGTGATGTTTTGTCCAAACTTTTATGTTCTTCAGATGTTAAAATGAAGCGACGTGGCTGCTCGCCTCACTCCTCACTGTGCCACTACGCAAGTTTTCACTTACCAAGTGAAATTTTTCATGCACCACTGAATGGGTTGGCAGGCAGGGTCCCCACGCGGCGCTTGGCTGCGCTCGCACTTTGTGTCAACACCATCAAAAGGTTCACATTTGTGACGGTAAGTGAAAACAATGCTTTGGTGGTTTGCTCAATGATTTGGTGCAGACATTCAGTTTCCCCACAGTATGAATCTTTAATAACTTTTCCATCTGATCCTCTTTATTTTTAAGGAGAAGGAGCGATTGATTTTGACCAGACTGAAAACAAACAAAAATAACGTTTGACAGACTTTTGGTCTGGTGTGTAAATAAAGCATGCTATATCTTCTCTCAATGAAAAAAAGAGGTCAAAAGTGCATCACCTGAGCAGACCCGCAGATTTCAATGGCAACCGAAGAACATCGAACCAGAAACGAGCTTAAAGGATTGATGAAAACTGCAGAACTGGAAGGTAGAGTTGAGATTTTTTGGACGCAGAGAGCTAAGAAAGTGTCAGAGCCAGAAAGGATATGTGGCAAGTGGCGAAGAGTCAAAGCAGAGAGAAAGTAGGCCGTGACCTCGGAGGCCGCGAAGCCGAGAAGACTGTGAGTTGCATTAGAGGTCTTTGGGCTGAAAGGTACGGCAGTCTGGATGCACTGTGCATAGATTAATGTGAACGAGGGGAATCGGGGGTGCAGGAGAATGGAAACGATAGGTTTTGTCTGTTCTATCAATTACGCTCCAGGAATGCGTCCCTCGGGGCGTGGCTGGCTGAGCTGGAGGCGGAGCCAGGCAGGCAGAGCGATAGAATAAACAGACCCAGAGAGGGAGGACTGGGTGAAATAACGGGGAGAGAGGGGGGACACTGGTGATTGGAGGGTCCAGTAATGAGGCCTAAAGAGAAGAGTGGGAAAGAAGTTGTGAGATGATGATAAGAAAAAGGGAGGGAAAGCAGCAGGATGCGAGAAAAGAGAGGAGGGACAAGGGGATGAAAGAATAATAGGGAGAGGGAAGGAGCTGAGGATGAGGGTAATCCAAGAAAAGCAGGGAAAGATAGGCGGAGGAGAGAGAGGAGAGAGAGGAGAGGGAGGAGGAGGTGAAGGAGGAGGAGGAGGAGGAGGAGGGGAATGAGACCAAAAGGCTCTTTAGGTTCTCCAGGATCCTGAGGTTTGTTCTCCCTCTCCTTTCAATGGCTCTTACATAACTGCAAAAGACTGCTGAATAGTAGGATTGCATATATGCAGCTGGCCAAAACCAACACCGCACGGCCGAACGACTCATCCGCCATACGCGGCGAGCACCCTGGCCCGGACGCGCGGAGGCCGCGGCTAATAACGACACAGCTGCACGCGGGACGGCGTGACTTTTCCATGTCATCATTCTTTGTTAAAGCGCGACAGCGGGTGAAATCATGCTGTCATTTCCAAATTAGCTTTAAACAGACGTCCTTCCAGGCCAGACTTGCAGGAAAGTCGCAGACCATAATAATGACATAAAGTTCGCTCAATCGTTTCGAGGCAGGTCGCTCCGACGACAATGAGATTAAATTTTATGTGAGGTTAAATTGTTCGGCAGTGATTCGTATGTGTGGCACACGGCTTTCTTTCTTTCTTTCCTTCTTTCTTTTTGCCTTCGTGACCAGCTGTTTGTCCTCCAGCGATCTGTAAGTTTCCTTTCAAGACTTCAAATTTCAAATCACATGCAGTTGGTTTTATTTGATATGCACTGGCTTAGCTCGCTACATGAGCGCAAGGAAAAACAAAGACCATCATATTTTCTTTGGAAAATTCGAACTCAGCTTTTTTCTTTTTCTTCTCCTTTTTTTAACTTTGCACCAGACGTGCCGCTGGTGGATATGGACGGATCGTGTGACGGCAGCGGAGGTACCCCCCAGTTACTCCCGCTCCCCAGTAACTGAGGGGTCAGGCTGATGCACATCTGGCATTTCCTGTTTCCTCTCTTCCATATGCCCCCGAGTGGTAGTCACATTCAAAATCACACACACACACACAACCCAAAGACCACTTATTCATGCACTTAGACATCTGTGCCCATATGAAGCTGTTTAATATCAGCGTGAGAGCGAACCTAACACGCACATACACGCATACAACACAACAGGTATTCCATACTCTAACCTTTCCATTGGACTGTAAAGACTTCCAGCTGGCACGAGCGACGTAGAGGGACAGAAAAGAGAAAGAAAAAAATGAGGGAGGGAGGGAGGGAGGTTTCGAGAAAAAGTAGAGTTCTTATGAAGGGCGAAGGAGGGTGGAAATAAAACAAAATCGAGAAGTTAAACAGGTAAAAAAAAAAAAGACAATGACAGTTCGCCCGGAGAGGAGAAAGTATTCGAGAGACGGATGGTGGCTGAGAAAGAGGGAAAGAAAGGAAGAAAGGGGGGAGACAATCTCTGCATCTCACTGAGCTGACAAACACTTTCCACTCCTGTGGATGCTATGCAGCATGCACGACTTAAAGGCTGCACTGGTGTGTGTGTGTATGAGTCAGTGTGTGTGTGTGTGTGTGTGTGTGTGTGTGTGTGTGTGTGTGTGTGTGTGTGTGTGTGTGTCCAAAGCCATGGGCAAGATGGGGGACAGAATGGTGCCGTATGGTTTTCATAACTCTCTGAGGGTTTTTCAATTCTCCTACAAACCCCCCCCCCGCTCCCCCTCTCCTCCCCTCCCCTCCCCTCCCCTCCCCTCCCACCTCCAACCCATCAACCCCTCCAGCCTTCCCTTATACACTTCACCAGCCCCCTCTTCCAAAAACACACAATTCTTTTTCCTCTACGTAGACCTCCCCCCTTTCCACCCTCCCCCATCTTTCGCTCTTTCTGAGATTCACTCAGAAAGCCAACTTTGCAGAGGCAAGAAAGCCCCGGCAGGATTAGATACAGTGCAGGGTGTCTGTCCCTGACTGCTACTCCTTTTTTGCCCCACCTTGTTCATTAATGGACTTTATTCAACCTTCCTGGAATTTAACTGAAGTGCAGACACTTCTCTGGATCTACTGGGACCCTGCTGGACTATACAGGATTCTCTGTGGGGACTTCACTGGTTTCAGTCTCATATAGGGTAGTTTCTGTTGAAATCTGCTTCTGTGTGGCAGCAGGACTGACAGTTTGAATGGAGTTTGATCTCCTTTATGAGGTAGGGCTGTTTATCTGAGGGCTCGGGCCATTCGAGGTAAAGTAAGACGATCAGATATCATTTCCAAACTGAGTTCTTATTGTATTCAGTGAAGGTTAAATTGGTATTTATTTGGGAACAGTTTGGGAAACTAAGTTTACCTGCCAGCATTTTTGTCAAGTTTGATCAGATTTGAAAGAAATCTCAAAATAAACGCCGAGCTCCTATTTATTTTGGCCATTTATGACACTCAGTTGAATGCTGGCTTAGTTGAAGGCTAGAGTCTCAGTGGAGGATGCAACAGATCAGCGGGAGCAGTAGCAGCAGCTGCAGCAGCAGCATGAGTCTCTTGTGTGTCCTGTGGCTGCTGACGGTCTGTCTGGCTCCTGGAAGCCGCGGTCAGGGAGACCCGACGGCGGGCAGAGCTCAGCTGGAGGAGAAAGACGTGATCTGCCACCAGGATGGATGCTACGCTGTCTTCCTCCAGAAGAGAAGCTTCAGGGAAGCTGGGCGGAGCTGCCGGGAGCGAGGTGGTACCCTGGCAACCATGCACACGCTGGAAGCGGCGGGTGTGGTCCACGAGCTGCTGTGGGCCACTGAGGCGCAGGGGTCCAGGCTGAGGCTCCGGCTCTGGATCGGGCTACACAGACCTCCGCGCCAGTGCTCGTCCACCCGACCTCTGAGGGGATTCGTCTGGGTCACAGGTCTCAACTCTTTGACATTTGACCTTTCTCTTTCTTGGTGCACCTCACCACTGCAGCAGCCAGTTTATCAAGTTTCGAAAGTCAGTTTCACTCAAAGAAAAACCTGAGACACATCACAGATTAGAACAAAGACCCACCGGAGACACATCAGACATTGTCATTGTCAGGTTCTGATGTTTGGCTCTCCTTCTGTTTCTGGACTTATCTGACTGTAGTCGCCATTCAGCCTCCAGAGAGCTGCACTTAAAATAATTGGCATTTTAAAGCTCGTGTGTTAGTTTTGGGTATTTCAGATTGGTAATATCAGCAAGGACAGTTTTTTTCACACCACAATGGACCCTCGTGTCTCCAAAAACTCATCTTAAAAACATGTGATGACGACACCTGGCTGCTGTAATGATGAAAAGTTTAATTATTCGAGATCTAAAGAAAATGACTGCCAAAATGAGCCTTCACTGACAGGTCCTTCACCTTTTACTGTCAACAGGAGATCAGGATGGTCAGTTCACCAACTGGCTCCGTGAGGAGACCCCAGGAACTTGTGCAGCCCCCCGCTGCGTGGCCATGACGGTCCACACTTCTGAGAACGGCCGTGAGAGCAAAGACAACTTCCGGTGGATGGACGGCTCCTGCGCGGTGCCTCTGGATGGATACGTTTGCCAGTACAGCTACAAAGGAATGTGTTCGCCTCTGGGGGAAGAGGGCAAAGGCCCGGCTGTTTACACCACCCCGTTTCACCTCGTCAGCACTCAGCTGACCCACGTGCCCTTCGGGTCCGTGGCGACTCTGCCGTGTCCCGGAGAGGGCTCCGATCCAGATTCCCCCGCCGAGCAGACGGTCCTGTGTATGGAGAGAGATGACACCACCGTGGGCTGGTCCAGGGACGCCCCGCTCTGCTTGTCCAGTGCCGCGCCGCAGAACCAGGACTGGTGTAGCGGGGACCACGGATGTGAGCAGTTCTGCCAGAACACAGAAACAGATTACTACTGTTACTGCTCCGAGGGCTTCACGATAGACGAGGACGGCTACAGCTGCAAGCCCGACCCCCTGAGTCAAACCGACCAACCTCAGCTCTCCTCTGATGCTGCCAGTCCCACCGAGGAGCCTCAGCTCAAAGACGTCTGCGTGGAGATGGGCTGTGAGTACAACTGTGTGGAGACGGCTCGGGGCACCCGCTGCACATGTCCCCCGGGCTACCAAATGGGTCCTGATGGCCGCAGGTGCTCCGATGTGGACGAATGTAAACAGCAACCGTGCCCGCAACTCTGCGTCAACATCCCGGGAACCTTCCACTGCACCTGCCATCCGGGGTACCAGCCAGATGACGAGGGCGAGTGCGTGGACATTGACGAGTGCTTGGACGAAGGCAGCTGTGAGGGCACCTGCGAGAACACGGTGGGGTCCTTCACCTGCCTCTGCAGCCCCGGCTATGAGCTGGGAAGTGGGGGCGAGTGTGTAGACATCGACGAGTGTGTGGGTGAGTCGCCCTGCCAGCAGCAGTGCCTCAACTACATGGGAGGGTACCAGTGTTACTGCGACAACGGCTACGACCTGCAGTCGGACGGACTCACCTGCCAGCCTTCGCCTGACGATGAAGAATACTCCACTCTGACCCCTGAACCCAGCGACTCGGCTCACTTGCCCAACTTCGACTCAAACCGCGAAATGCCCTGGTCTTCTTCGTTCACCCCCGATCCGAACTTCGAAGCTGACACCAATTTTGATGTCCACTGGATGACGGAAGCTCCCGAAATTTCCCAAGGGTCCGACAATGACCTCAACCAGTGGGATGCGTTATCTCCCAGGCGACATCACACAACCCCGTCCCCTACACAGAAGCACAACAGGGGCAACGAAATTGACAACGAGGCTGAAGCCAAATCCAATAACAGGGAAACTGGTGGAGGTGTGGGAGGAAAGAGTTCTTATGGGGCCGACGCTGAGACCGGAGAGGCAGACGAACCCAAAACGGACAGTACGGAGGAAACACCGGGGGAGGGGGCCGGATCTGCCGCAGGGAAACGGAAGCACGACAAGAGCTGGCTGCTCGTGGCCCTCCTTGTGCCTCTTTGTGTCTTCCTCGTGGTGATGCTGGCTCTGGGGATTGTTTACTGCACCAGCTGTGCGGTTGACAAGAGCCTCAGTTTTTCAGGCTGCTATCGCTGGATACTCCCCACGACGCCTCCCGACAGAAGGGAAGGCAAAGCCCAGGCATGAACCCTAAAATAAACAAACACACACGCAGATGTGTTTAATGCTCAGATGCCTGTTAACATTTTTTCGCAAAGCTGGACCAGTCACTAAAACTTACAGTCTGGATATAATACAGCTGACTGGCTCTTCCACTCATCAAGGAAAACTAAGTTCTTTCTGTTGCACAGTCTTTGTAAATAATTCACTGTTTTGTCATGTTTTTTTAATTTCAATAAAACTTTTAAAGTGATGGAAACAAGTGTGGTCCATAAGAGAGTTTGGTTTGAAACAAAATCTAACCAAAGGAGTGAATGAATGAAAATACGCACGTGTGGAAAGTATGTGTGGATGTTACGATTTTGTGGCTCCATATGTATAAATACAAATTAAAGTCTGGAGGTCCTCCTGGGACAAAGTTTTATTTTTAACAGGGTTATGAAGGAGGAGGAGGAGGAGGAGGAGGAGACAGCGCTGGCTGTGGGCGGGGTGACGCACAGTGAGGAGTGGGACTGCAACCGGGTCACCACGTTGGGTAAAGCAAAGACCGGTGCCAAAACAATGTCTCATAGACGATTATTAACAAAATGTCTACACAAATGGAAAATACTTCCAACGACGATGGGACTCGAACCAAAGCGTGCAGGGCAAAATGGAGTCGTTAATCTTCGACGCGTCCACTTGGCCGCTTCGTCATTTAACCAATATTCCTGGTAAACTTTGGCGATTATATACGTCTAATCGATTTTCTGGTATTGTGTGAATGTGTCGTAATATGCGAAATTACCATTAAATTATCTCTACATGTTTTTACAGAGTGACCTTCTCAGGTCTGTCAAATCTTACGCTGTCGTGTGTCTTTAAAAGCCGCGGAGCTACTCAGCCATTGGTCAAAGTTTACGTCAGCCACATAAACCCGGCATCTGATTGGTCGGAGGGCGGGCCTATTGCTGAATGAATACAGGAAGCGTGCAGCGTGAGACTGCAGTTTGACGTTCGCCGGAGCTAATACGAAATCAAGGTAACGGACTGTTGAGATGTCTTTCACCTGCAAACCTCGACCCCGCGGATCGAGGCGCAGTCAGTTTGGCAAGCGACTTTATCCGAAAGTGTCCGCGACGCAGAGTTTCGCCTTTCGGCCGCTCGTTTAAGCGCTCCCATCATTCAGCAGCCGCTTTAGCATGCACGCTAAAAGAGCTAACGCTGCTCCCCGCCTTCGCTTCACGACATTAAAAATAAACCTTGTATTGCCTTTAAACTTGATTGATTTAGGCGATGGAATGAAAACTTTGCTGATTCCACGGGTGCTCGCAACACGCTGTTTCTCAATTACATGCGCTGGTTTCAGCTTTAAGAGAAAGCGAAACAATAAGGGTAACTGATACATGAACTGGACTTGAATCTGAGCCGCAGTTTGATAGTTTCAAAGATAAGTTTTATACCTCTGTGGTTTCTCACTGGGTCACTTGATGCATGTTTGGGTTCTGTATGATCTCAGGTGGAAACTTTGTCTTTCAATTTAAACCAATAAGCTCTTTTTTTCTCAACACACCACATCCATGATTTATTGTCTTTACAAGTTCATGAAACATGACAGGAGACTTAATCACTGTCAGTGTTGTTGAAAACTGCAAAAGGTTTTTCTCACTGGAGTTTTCCAAGGTGGAAATTTTAGCCTCTTTTTCGTTAAAACATAGTAATTTTGATATTATTACGTTTCTGTTTTTGTCAACTGAAAAATGAAGTGTTGGTCAGATTTGGTAGCACCATTTTATTATTACGAAGCTGAGTGTTTACTTTAGAAGTACCGTGACTGGTAGTTTTTTCTGTTTGTCCTTGAAATGTTCAGCTGTACAAATACTTCCAGGAGCCCACAGTTTAAAAAAAAACACGGATGTTTTGGTAAACTTGCTTTTTTCCCTCTTCATTCCTTTGTTTCGTTTGTAATCCCTCCTTTCTTCTTTCCTCCCTAATTTCCTAAATGTTTGTGTATTTTCTTTACCCCCATTTCATCTACTCCTCTGTTCCTTATTCTCAACACTGTTTCCTTTGGCCTTTGCCCTCCTCTTTCCTATTTCAGGAGCTCATTGCCAGTGTTGAGTGCATCCAAGATGGTGGACTCCCAGTACTACCTCCCCAATGACATTGGTGTCTCTGCACTCGACTGCGGCGAGGCCTTTCGTTTGCTTTCACCTCAGGAGAAGTTGTACGCCCATTATCTGTCCCGCGCTGCTTGGTACGTAACACACCTTGAGTTTGGGAGTCAGGAGATGGTGACTGGAATGTTTAGACGCCAACATCTACTTCTACCTCAGGTATGGGGGTCTGGCCGTGCTGCTGCAGACCTCCCCGGAGTCGGCAAACATCTTTGTGTTGCTGCAGAAGATCTTCAGGAAGCAGACGCCTGCAGAGCTGGAGCAGGTCGCAACAACAGCCGGGCTTAGCCCTGAGGAGTATCAGGTGCGTGATCCCACTTTGAGTATTTCTTTCCACAGACATGCTGGAATCTGGTCTTTATTTCCCATCCTGTCCTGTGTTTCAGGCCTTCTTGGTGTACGCAGCAGGACTTTATGCAAACATGGGGAACTACAAGTCCTTTGGGGACACAAAGTTCATCCCAAATCTACCGAAGGTGAACAACTCCTGTGACGTTATGAATGGAATCAGCATTCGATGCGATCTGACCTGTCACACTCTTGCACAGCTTTGGCAATGCAGCGGTGAGACACTTGAAGGTGATGCTATCTGTTGTGTCTTCTCTGTCCAGGACAAGCTGCAAGCTCTGGTGAGAGCCAGCCAGGCATTTCAAGAGCAGCCGGCTGAGATGGGGGCTCTGTGGAACAGCTGCTCGTGTCCTCTCTACTCTCTGGAAGACAAACAGAAACAGCTGGGACTCGGCGACAAGGTGCGGTCTGCCATCATTTCATACAGATTTCCCCCCCAAAAAAGTCTGCTTACAATGCCGCATTCAGCAGCCCTGCTCACACAGAGCGTTCTGTCCTGGGAATATTACCCACTTTTGTGCTTCCAGGCACCTTCGCTGGCTCAATTGAATCACTTTCCTGGTCACAAAATAGCATAATTCCAACATAGCGCTTTGCCGCTGTCCCACAAATCCTCTTTATGTCCGTTGTGTTGCTGCTGGATCTATTTCGTACCGACTTGTTTGACTTCTCGAGCTCCCCACTTTTCTTCCCATTTTGTGAGAATTTGCACTCCTCTGAGCCGCCTGCAAAAACCCATCAGGCCACTGTGACCCCTGTGGGAGGAGGAGCGGCTCACAAAGTATTTTTTGTTGTGTCTTCAGGGAATTACCACCTATTTCTCAGGAAACTGCTGCCTGGAGGATGCTGAGCTGGCTCAGAAGTTCCTCGACTCAAAAGTGAGCAAATCCACGCCTCCACCGACTATTCTCTTTGCAATTTTAATCCCCTTGTACTGACACAATATCTGTTTTTTACGAATTGAGTTTCTCAAGTAAATCCAAGTCATCTGTGTTTGTATTTCTAGAAATTGTCTGCTTACAACACTCGCCTGTTTAAGAGGGAGAACGGGGGGAAAGCCTGCTACGAGGTGCGCTTGGCCTCGGCTGTGCAGAAAGGTCAGAGCTGTGTTATGTCCCCGCCCGTTCCAAGCTTTTCAACCACAATACTTTGTGATTGCTGACAAATGAGAGCGGAGCGACTTGTTTATGTAAGTAACGACTTTGGTGATTAAAGCGAAAAATGTGCGTTGCTGCCTCGCAGACTGCGCGGTGGACGGGGAATGCGAGTCGTGCTGCGGCAGCTTCAGCTTCGAAGACAAAGAGTTCACTGTGAAGAGGGGCGACTACGGTCCTCTCATGGAGAAAGTCAGCTACAACCTTCAACAAGCACAGGTGAGTCAGTACTGCACCAACTGCCAGAAGATTTTTGCAACAAAAGTCTCACGCAGCTTTCTTTCTATTTAGTTTTCATCATTAAGTGCTCTGAAGTTACTGTGTTGTTGTTGGCGCTTCATAAAAGGATATGAAGAGGACAATTAATTCTGTTGTAGATCTAATTTTGAAATCCCGCAGTATATGTTTTTTATCAACATCTGTCCTCGAGACAAAAACAACTAAAGACGGATAGTTTATCTTACTATACAAAGCTATAGCTCGAGAGAAAAGACACTAATTAAGCTTTCTCTCTGCTAAGTCCAAAAAGCAACCTTGTGCTGATACAGATTTATATGCGAGTACTCAAGTGACTAATAGGCTTAGTAAAATGTATTTTTCAGATAAATATACTTCATTAAAAACCAAAGAGAGAGTTCTGATTTCATTGTCTCCACAAGCATTTACTTCTTTAAACGTCTGTCTCCATTGTGTGACTCTGTGTGGGATAATCAGTGTGTAACGATTTGTTTCAGGCCTACGCTGCCAACGAGAACCAGAGGAAGATGCTGGAAGAGTACAGACGGAGCTTCACCTTGGGCTCCATTGACGCCCACAAAGAGGGCTCGCGCTACTGGATCAAGGACAAGGGACCAATCGTTGAGAGGTGAGCACAGATCTCTTGGCTGCAGCACGGTGAGAACAAGGCCGCACTGAGGACATGCTGTATCTGTCCTGGTGCCGCCAGAGCTGCTGCTCCATTTACATGTGATGTTAACATCTGTCGCTGGGAGCTGAACAGTTCATCCGCAATGAAGGTCACCGTTTTAATGACGTTCTGCAATGTGAAGCTCTGACTTAAAGCTATGATTATGGGCATCACTCAGACACCGAGTCCTTCCTTATTGCACATTTCAGTGCACCATAAAAGTGATATACTGGGTTGAGTGGACTGTTCAGCCTCTATCTCTTCAGAGATTGAACCCAGATCCTCTTTCGCAACCGCACGTTCCTTGTAAGGTTTATCGTGACCTTTGTACTGGCTACTGAGTAGCTCACGATTCTTTTTTTTATTAACTCTCTCCCTCCCTCCCCCCCCGCTCACCACCCCCCCCCCCCCCCCCCCCCCCAGCTATATAGGCTTCATCGAGAGCTACAGAGACCCATTCGGCTCCAGAGGGGAGTTTGAAGGTAAGGTCCAAAATGACCCCGAGCAGTTGTAACAACATGTTTATTGGCGTGGAAGCTGCGATCCCCAGAGCGTCGTCACATTTTATTGTTGCAGCTGTACAAGAATGTTTGAGAGGAGATGGAAGGTTTTTTTTCTTCATCATTTTTATTTTTAACAACTGCAGCAGTGTTTTGTAAAGTTTTAAACTCTTTACTTATCGTGACTAAAACATGTATACTAAAGATTGAAACTTTTTTGGAGGACGAAAAATAGAACTCTTGTGAGGAGGAGACGCAAACACTTCAGTGTCCAAATACAAACAATTACAGACATATGATGCATGTTTACATATTGACTGTCCTCTCACTCTGTACATGAACCCCAAAAAAGCCGTCTGGAAGCTTGTCGACACCAAAAACTTAACAGCCATTTAACTTTTGCAACCCCTTTCTGAATTGTACAAAACGCAGCGCTCAGCCTCAGAG
This sequence comes from Malacoctenus gilli, assembly GCA_032164315.1. Taxonomy (NCBI): domain Eukaryota; kingdom Metazoa; phylum Chordata; class Actinopteri; order Blenniiformes; family Labrisomidae; genus Malacoctenus; species Malacoctenus gilli. The sequence continues at coordinate 9,133,110 of JASSRZ010000006.1, forward strand.
CAGCAGGTGTAAAAAAGACTTTCGCAGGTTCACACCTCCTTTAATAAGAGACATGGGAAACCAGCAGCCCGAGGACATTTTGTAGCTCAGTCTGTGTTTCTTAACCCACATCTGAAATCTTTATAAATCATCGCTTTATCAGTTAATAATTGCAGAAAAAAAGTCATTTTTTTACCTACATTTAACGCCACATCAGTTGCAGTTGCTCAGTCAAAAACTGTGTTGGCAGATGCACTTTGAGATCAACACATCAAATGTTTTAACATGGATTTATTACAGCACGGTTCTGTCTTATTCAATAGAAATATAATTGTGTGACACTTTGTTTTGGATGGCGTCCAGGTTTCGTGGCGGTGGTGAACAAGGCGATGAGCGAGCGCTTCGCCAAGCTGGTGAGCTCAGCAGAAGTCCTGCTACCCGAGCTGCCGTGGCCGCGGGAGTTCGAGAAGGATACGTTCCTGAAGCCCGACTTCACCTCACTGGATGTCCTCACCTTCGCCGGCAGTGGAATACCGGCTGGCATCAACATCCCCAACTGTACGTATGAGGGGCCTTTATTTAGCAGGTTTCAGTGGGTCACAGGGGAGCTTTGACTATGATACTATAAATACTTAAAAATCAGTGTAGCTCCAGAGACTCTGAGCAGCGGTATGTTGGAGTGTTGTTGTTGTTTTGCCTTCTGTTTGCAGCTTACAAACGTTTATGTCGTGTTTTTCCGATCAGATGACGACATCAGACAGTCGGAGGGCTTCAAGAACGTCTCTCTGGGCAACGTGCTGGCCGTCGCCTACGCTACGCAGAAAGAAAAGCTCACTTTCCTGAAAGAGGAGGACAAGGTAGCGCAGGCGGCGAGCTCGTTCTCTCCCCACACCAGCTGTCGTCTCTTCCACTCTCACACCGTTTTACATTTCCTGTGTGTGTTTTTCTTCCTCCTCAGGATTTGTTTATCAAGTGGAAGAGTCCGTCGTTCGAGGTGCAGGTCGGACTTCATGAGCTGCTCGGTCATGGAAGCGGGAAACTGTTTGTGCAGGTGACCGTTTCTGCACAATCATCTCAGCTTCAATTCCTAAAAAGAATAGAAGGAAATTTTGCAGCTTTTTCTGAGCGTTTGGCCTCGTTGCTGCATTTTACTCTTGCTTCATTGGTGACTCACAATTACAATGTTTCGCACATTTATAGGATGATAAGGGCAAGTTCAACTTTGACCAGACAAAAGTGATCAACCCAGAAACTGAACAACCGGTGAGTTGCTTCGTTCACGAACCCCACTGACACGTTTTGTTTTTATGTCGTTGCACACAATAAAAGTGAAGTTGTGAATGACTGTAATTTATTCTTTAAAGGTGGCCACTTGGTACCGAGGCAGCGAGACCTGGGACAGTAAATTCTCCACAATCGCTTCCTCCTATGAAGAGTGCCGCGCAGAGTGCGTCGGACTCTATCTGTGTCTCAACAAGCAAGTGCTCAGGTATTAATTTGTTGACACTGAGAAACACTGATGAGCCCTTACAAGTGAACATTTTGTTTTCGTTGATGCATGAGGAGCAGAATAATTATTTGGGATCCACTGTGCAGTGGTCACTATCTTATCAGACGTGGTTTAAAGAAGGAAAGTCAGTGAATCAGCAACAGAAACTTGCGACACACTTCAAGAATGGACCTGAGGATTTGTTGGCTGTTCTGCTTCCAACAGTTGATCAACTGTTGCTTAAAATGCTGAAGTTTTTGCTGGTTCAGGTGGAAAAGTGTCTGAATGAAACCTTGCAACACAATTGTGTGTTGACAGGGCAGCGAACACATCCGATATACATGATTGTGTTTGTACTCTTGTGGCTGATCGGTGTATCAGACCTCCTAAGCTGCGATAAGTTGGGAGGATTTTTACATCGACTGGGATAATGAATCAGATCGGATTTAAAAATGCTCTGTGATCTCATCCCGGGACTCGAGATTGTCCAAAAGTGTTGATTTAGTTCCCAAACTTGCCTGAGTTGACACTTTTCTGTAATTCATGTGGGAAAATATTTTTGGGTCTCGCCTTTTGGGAGCTTTTCTGAGAAGTGTGTCAACTGTTGCACTGAAAAATACACCAAAGAGCCAAAAGAAATCTTGCTTGATTTATTTGGCAAACTTCAGCAACTGTTTAGTTTGCTTCGCTGAGAGGCAGACATTTTTCAACTGATAACATTTAATTGACTGTTTTGGGCCTTTTATGAAGATCAAATCCAAGTAATGAGGTGGGAACTGTTTCTGTTCTGGTCCAGCAGGTCTGTGACAGATGGTCACTGAACGGAGTCAGACGTGTTCACCCGTTTTGTTTGTTTTTCGCCCGCAGCATCTTCGGCCACGAGGGTCAGGACGCGGAGGAGGTGGTGTACGTCAACTGGCTCAGCATGGTCCGAGCTGGACTGCTGGGCCTGGAGTTCTACACACCTGAGAGCAAGAGTTGGAGACAGGTAGCTTCCGCCAGCCCAGCGCCACGCTGCTGTCTGCGAAATGTGGATTCTTTCCTCGACATCTCGTTTTTAAGGAACATCAAGAGATTCATAGTGTTCGCTGATCAGTGTTTATAAGATCTGTCGACAGACGGACCTTTTTAAGTAATGTTTCTCTTAGTGCCTGACAGGCTCACTTCAATACATCTGTGTTCTTTTAGGTTGCTGCTTATAGTGAGACTGTCCTGATGTTTACATGAGCATTCAGACATTATATACACAGTGTATGACGTGTGTGTGTGTCGCGTCTGCCTCAGGCTCACATGCAAGCACGTTTCGTGATCCTGCGGGTTCTGCTGGAGGCCGGGGAGAGCCTGGTGGGCCTGGAGGAGGTGACCGGACCCGACGGCAAGCCAGACGCACAAATCACGCTGGACCGCAGCAAGATCCACACTGTGGGCAAGAACGCCATCCACAGGTTCCTTCAGAAACTGCAGGTTTGTCACACGCACTAACAACTGACTTTGTCAACGTGTCGACTTGCGGATTAGAAAATGATTCACACGAGATAAAGAGCAGTTAGAACAGGTTATAAGTATAAGTATAACTGGTCTTTATCTCAGAGTCAGTGGTGGCTGATCAGCATGAAATTTCATTTATTGAGGCAAAGAGTTATTGCTGAAACTGCATGAAAGTATTGTTGTATATGGATGGGGAATAAAGAACTTTGTTTTGGCCGAGTAATTGAGAGAACTATAAAAATACAAGTCTGCTGAAACGAGCCACCGAGGAAACCTTGTCAGGTCTGTTTGCTCTCAGTCCTCACCGAGTTCCCTTTGTGAGCATCTCCATTAAATCCCTGTTGATAACGTGATTCCACCCGCGTGTTAAAGGTGTTGAAGTCGACGGCGGATGTGGAAGGGGGCCGAGCGCTCTACGACGGCTACTCCACTGTCAGCGACAGCGGCGCTCACAATTTCCTGCGGCTGCGGGAGACGGTGTTGCTGAGGAAGGAGGCCCGCAAGATGTTTGTTCAGGCCAACACCAGAGTCAGCGGTAAGTAGGCCGACCTGGACCCGAGACG
>JASSRZ010000006.1:9142267-9152418 GCA_032164315.1 Malacoctenus gilli
AGAAATACAAGCTTGAAAACGTGGAGTTTTTCTCACTTAGTTTCTATATCTTAGAGTTTCTATTGTTTAATAGAAGTTCAGCTACCTCTTGCTTTTGAAACGGCATTCACTGCATTTTGACACCTACATACAAACTTTTGCACTGTCCTGCAAACTTGAAATAATTCAGTTGACTTTACAATATCACAACTCTGTGAGGGAACTAAACAGGTTTCTCTAATTGCAGATTTTCTTTTATTTATGTGTATTCACTGGGTGTAAAACTGCAGGTCACATGTGACTTGTCTCTAATGAAACTGTGGTGAAACTGCGCCCCCATGGCGGCAACGTCACATTTTACAAAGCGGAGCCGGAAGTGAGGTTTGAAATACAACAGCTCCAGGACCGCGTTGGGTAAGACATCTGTGCACTCTGTTGGCATTAATAAAACCGATTCTTTTTTCTCTCGTTCAAGCTTAAAATCGCATCTAGGTGGATTCATGCAGTTCGGGTTCTCTCGAGGCATCGAAAGGTTCAAGTTTTGACCAGCATTTACGAGCGCCCTGTTAAAACATCCTCGGTAGCATTTAGCTGCTAATTCAGCTAACGTTTGCTCATGCTACAACGCTAATGTTGGCGTTCAACAAGATGGCCAGAGTAGTGCAAGGAGTTTGTAGCTAACTGTTGGTGGTGCAGACGATCGTTAATATCGTCGCACAGATGGATCGCCGCTATCTTTTGCCGCTTCCGTGTTACGTGTGAAGCTCATTGACCGACTCGAACTCCCTTTAATCCGTTTTCAGCGCGAACGTTAACGGTTTTATTAGCCTCGCTAATGACGCCGGCTAACCTCCGTGCGCTATTCGCCCGGTCGCTCTTCTACGAATTTATGCTTGACATCCTTCGATGAAACTAACTTCTCACGGCATGAATGTGTTACGTTTTTCTTATCGAGTGATCACCAACAGATCGTTTCACGGTTTGTCGTGCAACTAACCCGTGTTTTACTTTGTGGTCGTTTTTTTTCTTCTTTTTACAGATGCCTGGTTGTTACAGAGATGAGTGGTGAGAACGTGAAGTTGTTCGTGGGGAACCTTCCTTTAGATGCAACGCACGACGAGATCACGAAACTCTTTGGTCCATATGGGGAGATCAACACCTGCTCCCTGCTCAGACAGTATGCCTTCGTTACCCTAAAAGGAGAAGGGGCGGCAGACAGGTAATTAACTCTCATGGTTATTTATTTTTATTATGAATCAGAAAATCTTCACATTTATTCCATCTAAAAACAAGCATCAAAAAAACTATAAATCTCAGAATTAATATTCTGCACTTGCTAAAACATGCAGTTGAATATTATTTGTAACACAAATATTTAATTTAGTTCAGGCTCTTACAGTCAACTATGTATGCAAGATATTGCCTCGAAAAAAATATATAGTGTATGTGAATAGTGACATGCTGACACATTCATTGTAGATGAAGCATTTGTTTCACATTTCTCAACAGGTGAAAATTATTTTATTCAATCACTGAATGCAAATCTATACAATGCGAGTTATAACAATATTATTGATTGCGTACAGTACCTCAACTTCCTATATAACTAAAAGGTGTATTTGACAAAAAACTGCATGATGACATTGATGTAATCCTTGTTTCGACCTACACAGAGCCATAAGGCATCTTGATGGCAAAGAGTACAGAGGCAGACCCCTGGTGGTGGAGGAGTCGCGAGCTCGACCGCCCAACTCCACGAAAGTTTTCGTCGGGAACCTCAGCGCGACATGTTCTGCAGATGACTTGCATGGATTGTTTTCAACCTTTGGAAGAGTTTTAGACTGTGATAAAGTAAAAGGTAATACAACATTTATTTTGAATGTTTTTGTCACAGTGTCTTTTTCTCAATTTTCTTGTGGTTGCATTTGATAAAAGTATGTAAGAAAGTTTAAACAGTCTTTAACTAACAAAGCAAAATAATAGTAAATTGTGGATGAGCACGTGTTTTATGAAACCACCCTCAAACCAAGATTAATCTCTGCCTCCTTTGCTCCACAGCGCGACTATGCTCCAATGTTGGTTATGCATTTGTGCATATGGAGAGGAAGGAGGAAGCCATGGCAGCAATTGACGCCCTTAATGGGACCATGTTCAAGGGCCGCCAGTTGGCTGTGGAGCTGTCCAAAGCTCAGCCATTGATCAACCAGCTTGTAAACTCATCTAACTCAGGTGGAGTGATGGAAATAAAGATGATATATTCTTGTTGTTGTTTTTGTTTTGGGTTTTTTTTACTCATGTGTTTTGACTCTTTGCTTTCAGGTGGAAGAGAGGGTCTTCTCCCTCGCCCACCTCCATCTCTCGAGCATCACCAGAGCCAGGCAGCTGTGCTTGCAGCAGCTGCAGCCGCTGCTGCTGGGCTACCAATCCAAGTGAGTAACGTCCAGAGTTAAACCTTCTTAACACACTTGTTAGAAAATATCACACTGCAATGTTTTCTGTGTACAACATATACCAGAGTTAATGAAATGTTCATTTCTCTTTGCAGGTTCAACAAAGTGTTCATAACTCATTCTACAACACCACATCCTTTGACCCAACCTACGCTGCCCTCAAGGGCATCACAAGTGCTAAAGGTGCAGATGGTGTCATTTACGGCGCTCTTGCCAGTCAAGTGTATGGCTCTGTGGCTGACCAGGTTTACCAAGAAATGGCAAACCACAATCCGGCGACTGTGGCCCCGGTTGAAGAGGTCGATCCACAGGCTACCCCAGATCCAACAACGCTTTTTGAGGCTGCGAGAGCCAAGTTCTTTCAGGAGGGACAAAAGGTTGGTTGACATTTAATAACCTGCCTTTGCATGCATTTTTTTTCTGTCAGTGACAAACTTTATGTATATTTACTGATGTTTGCTATTCAAGGTTCTGGCAGAACAGCAGGCAGGAAGAAAGGCAGCCGCCGCAGAAACTGAGCGGGACCGCAGTCCAATCCGGGGAAATCGAGCCCCCCTCCTCCCTGACCCAGTTCCAGGATCTTTTGCCCAGATACGACCCAAACGTCGAGCTCTCCTGCCAACACCACCAGGAGTATCTGAAGACTCCCCACCGTCATCTACCACCACATCTTCTGAAGGATCAGATCCTGTCAGCAGGTACTCACAATGTGCTCCGCCTGGATAGAGCATGATGCGAAGCATGTACAATTCTAACGCTTATGATGCCTTTAGAGGCTTGATGCCTGACGAGAATCAACGATTTGAAAGTTTTGGTTTTCATTCATTACTTCTTCTGCTTGCCCCCCTTTCCCCCGACTATTACATGCACTCCAGGTCCTATGCTGAGTACTATCAGCAGATGCATCAATACCAACAGTATCAACAGTACCAGCAACAGTACCAATACCTCCAATACGCCTACACCAATCCTCCACCACCCCCTCCTCCTCCACCAGCCACCACACAGACACAGTCCTCCAACACGCCCCCTGCGCCCCCAGGGACATACTCGGCACCCCCGACCTACAATGCTTCAGGAGCCTACCCGCCCCCAGGAACATACGACACTTCGGGGAGTTACGACGCCTCTTCAGGGAGCTACGATGCTTCGTCTGGGAACTATGATGGCTCGTCTGGAAGCTACGACGCTTCGGCCGGCTATGATACATCTGGAGGCTACGGGGCAGCAGGAGCATATGATTCTTCAGGAGCTTACGCAGCAGCGGGAAGCTACTCCACATCCACACCGTATGAGCAGACACCCGCACACGGGCAACCCACGCCCCAACGCAATGATTACCCTTACCACACGCCAGAACCCCCTTATCGATAGTCCCACCCCTACACACTCCTTACACACTGCAGATGTGTGTGTCTGTGTACGTGTGCGTGCATGTGTATTTACATAAGGGACAGGTTAAATTGGAAAATCGGAGAGGAAGGAAAGCTGTAATTCAAACACGCTTGAAATCTGAAGCTCCGCCCCTTTCACCATTTTGGCGAACTTCATCTTCATCTGGTTTGTCCGTCATTGTGTGGCTGCTGATCAGACTGGGTGATTACAAGTTATCAAAGGCTTTAGATAGGTGGAAGTAAAGCCAGCAAACTTTGTGGAACATTTGTACTTGTTAGATGAGGAAGGTGCAAGTGGTTCCTCGTGAATGTTGAAGAAGCTTCTGAGTCGTCTGAGAAAAGGTTTAAAGTTGAGAGCTTTAAAGTCACGGTTGAATCACTTCACAGAAGTTTCTTTTTGAGAGTGGCCCAAGGTCTCTTCTATGCTCGGCTTAAGGATGTATGATTCATTTTCCTGCAGCATAGTGGACCATCCTGGCAAGCGTTTATTTCAAAAGATCAGTTCACGTCAGCAGACATTGTGCGCAAATTACAGAACGACATCGGCCTCAATGTGTTGTCTTGATGCAGATAAATTGGCATGGTGGCAAAACAGAAAACACTGCATTCCTTCTTGAAAATTGGAATTGGCATCTCGACTCGGCATACAAGTCTCACATTAGCTCAGTGGTCACGAATGCAATATTCTACTGTAACTGAAATGCGAAGCAGCCGTGTTATTTGGTCTAACCGTTGATGCGACACTTACTTGGTTTTAAACTCAGAGAAACATTGGCGCATTACGGCCTTCATAAATGTATAATTCATCACAGTTCTGTGGAGCCTGTCTGCACTCCTGCATAGCCAAGGCCACACGCTCTCTGTGGAATGCTTTTTGTGGAGTATATAACAGACCTTGGTTTGAATGGAGTTGCAGTGATCATTTTGTAACAGTCAGTCAGTTCATTCAGTCATTCAACTGGCTGATTGGTGTTGGACAGCGAGAGAAGCAGAGCTGAAGCGAAAAAAACGGGTTTGCGATTTGCATCGGTTTGGTAGTTTCTGGTGATGGATCGTCATCCGACAGTGAGAACGTTCTGGTAACTTGACCAAATTTTTTTACCTTGATCCTTCCCGGCGGTTTCAGGATGTCATCGAACCATTCGCAGAGAAAACGGTGGCAATGTTTTGTCTCGCTTTGAAGTGAAACACAACTTGAAGGTGCAGCATGTCATTGAGACTTCACTGTAACACTGAAGGAGCCGCAGCCGACGAGACACTTTCTGTTTGAGGAATGTGACCTTGAAGTGATTTTTGCCATCTGGTCAATAGTCGTACAATTTTCTGATATACTGACAAAAACGACCAGCAATGAAGCATGTTAGAAGTTTGGTAGTTATGTGCGAGAGCTGAGTTTAAACTTTGTGTTACATTGATGGCCAGAGAAGAGTGAACGTCTTCAGTCATGAAACGGTGCGCGTGATTGGTTCCTCAGAGCAGTTGCTCATAATTTAGCTTTCCTGTGTTTTTTTTTTTTTCCACACATCTCTTCATTTTTGCATCACTTTGAAACGAACATCTCAGGAGTTAAATATATCCTTTCAGAGTTTCTGATCAGAGGTCCGGTTTGGCCTCGGAGCAGAGTGTTTTGAATAATTTTGTAGTTATTCACAGTTCCTTCTCTTTCTGTCTTGTGGTAAACTGTTAGCTGAATGCACCCACCTATCTTTCGGATTTTGTGAGATTACGTGGTTTGACTCGGGCTACCAGAGGACATATTTTTTTGTTGGTTTTGGAGTTTGTGAGTGAGGAGGAATGTCTAAGTGATTCTTGGCCATTTGAGTTCATTTTCTTTGAACATTTTAGATATTTTCCTATATATTTATCGGTTCCTTGCAAATTCTATCAATAGCTTTTGTTTGAGTCTCGTCAGCTGATGTTTTGCCTTTGCTCTTGTTGAATGCATTGGGGTTTTTTTTTTCTTGGACAATGCGACATAGAAAAATGTCCAACTTTTTCCTTTTGTATATATTTAAAACAGAAAAAAAGTGATGCCAACCAACAATTAAGTAGTGTTGACTGTTAATGAGATCACATGATTGTATTCTCAAACATTTGACAGCCTGATGAATCAAACTTATAGAAGCAACCCTTACTTTAGTGTGTGTGTGTGTGGGTGTTTGTGTGTGTGTGGGGAAACCTCAAACTTCAATCAGAAATTGGTTTGAACTGTGGAGAGATATCATTGATTGGCCGCCTGAGCAGAGGTGAAGTACCAGTGTCGTTTTTTTTCCCTGAACACAGTGCAGTGGTGTGTGGCTGATGTGTAAAGCATCGGTTTATTGAGCGAGTGGATTGGAGGTGACAGCCTCGGTGCTGCAGGTGATTTGAAAGTTGCTTTTTTTTTTTGTTTTGTTTTTTGTTTTGTTTTTTCGGTTTGGTAAAGGCCGCCCTTTTTTGCCGGGTAGCAGCGAGAAACACAGGCGACCTTTTTCTCCTCTCTCTGCTGAGCTCACCAGAAGCACGCCTCATTTTGTCGCATGGCTAGAGTTGTTTGTCACACCCAGACACATTTCCAAATCCACACTTACACCTCGACGTACGTTAACGAAGTCCATCGCATTTTGCTCATGAAAAATCATCCACGAGTGCAAATGAATCTGCTGCACACCGATTAACGGCTGAGATACGGTAGTTACTCTGGTGTGAGTGTACCACACAGTACTCTTATTTCTCACTCGGCACCTGAACTAATAGTCCAGTATTAGGTGTAGGTGACACACAGTCTGGCAACAAATCCACATTTTTCCACCTTCTCCATGTGAACTGTTAGTTGCATGCCTTGTTGTTGCTGCTGCTCCAGCCACCTTCTTCCTCTTGCTGATTATTGCAGCTAGAGTGGGAGGGAGCCAAACTGAGCCCTTGCCCTGGACGTACGCCACACGCAGCTGTAGCGTGGAATGGGGAAAACAGCAGCGTTAGGCCTGAAACTGCTGTGGACGATGGGGTGTCCCCCCGCTAAGGTAAACACTCAGACCACACACTCCTGCCCCTCCCGGAAACACGCGTACACACTCGCAAACAACATGCACACAGCAGATCTGCCCACGTCCATACTTTCTCTCCCCCCCCCCCCTCCCTTCAGGGATTTCGAGTCGTCGGGATTTCACGTTTTTGGAGATCTTTCGTCCTTTTCAACAGGAAGTGACCTCCTTTTTGTTTTGCCTCCTCCTTTTGAGTTTTCTGTTCTTACAACCCCAAACACACTCTGCTCATACATTCCTGCTCGCAACGAGACCACCCACGCATTCTTTTGAGGACATCTTTACCACCTTTTAGTGTAAATCCCAACACTTGCTACAACATGGAGGTGGTCATTAGTGCATCTCGTATCTAACTGCCTGTCACCGAAGAGGACCAGGCATTCGCTACCAGAGCTGGATTTGGGACATTGAAGTAGGGCGAGCTGTTGTAGTTTTTGTAATTGTGCCCTGCGGCCACTTCGGGATTAAGTGCCTTGCTTAAGAGCACACTGGTAGGCCCTCCGTTGCAGAGTTGAATAACCTGGCTCAGGATCGGTTGCTGGTTCAACGCTCGACACCCCCCTTCCCCCCTTAAAAAAAAAAGATTTTTTGAGGCCACATTCAACCTGTATGAATGACAATGAGCACGGATATTTACCATGTTGTTTTAAATTACATTGTCCTTTGTTCTTTGAAATGTTTAATTATCAATAAATAAATTTCAAGTCAACTGTGTTTTGTTGTTTTTTGTGCTTATGTATGTAAAAAAAAAAAAAAAAACGCAGCCTGTGGTGGCTTTTTTTGCTTTGTAACATAATGACGGATGCACCAAGTCAGTCCTGGAGCTCAGCATCAGATGACGTTTTATTCCATTTTCTTTCAAAAACATCAATCTATGCCTTTAAAATTAAAAACCAGTAATTTAATAACAATTCAAACCTGATGATAATTCAGTTGAATATACAAAAAAAGAGGAAATTGAAGACATGGAACCTCACTCCCTGCTAACGAGACTTTTATGGACACTGCAGAGATTCATGCCCTCAACAACGATGGACAGTTTACAGATGGGACACTGGAGTGCTGAATGGGAGTAGTGGATGTCGTATACACAAATCTACTGAGGTAATGTGATTAGTTGGCTTGTTCATGTCGATGAACAAAGGGTGGAGCGTCAAAACTGCAGGGACATCATGCGCCTTCAGCTTTCGTAATGACATCGAAACGCAGCAGTTTCTACCCCAAGAACGTAAGTCTGGTGCCTGAGCAGCCAGATTAGTCTGGGAAGTAGCTTCAATGGTAAGTGCAAAGATTTTCTTTTCTCAGGATCTTTGAGTATCTGCGGTTGGCGGGGTGTCGTTCAGGGACTCCTGTGGGTTGGGTAAGGACTACATCCAACCCGCTTTCGACTAGTGACGGTACATGTTGGGCTGTGCTTCTATGTGATAATCTAGAGTGCCGTCGAAGAATGCACGTTCTGGGAGAGGGAGCCGTATTTTTTATGGTGAATCATGCGCAGAAAGGCAAGATACAGGTGGTTCTTCTTCCCGCACACCTTTAAAGCAGTTTTCCTCAAATTACTAAGACTGAGGGATTTGTTTCAGGGCACTTTCTGGTAAGTCCACCCCAAAACAAGTACGATATTATCTACGTTGAAGAATGCGTTCCTTAATTTGTCTCGGCAGGTTTGGGGAGTAAATTAAGGAAGTATATTCTTGGTAACTAAACTATTGCTACATAATATGAAGGTACAGACTTGTCTTGCAGACGTGGGCATGGTGAAAGTTACCCGTCTGCACCTGCAAGGAGGAGCTCAAAAGTGATGGTATTTGGTCTCCCGACACCTGGTCCAGGTCTGTACACTTTCGCCCCGGTTTTTTCATACTTGCTCCGAACTGGTTCGAAGCTTTAGGTGAGTCCAAGCCTGATTTCGAGGAAACCAGTCTGTGCTTTTTGAGGATGGCTGGAAACTATTTAAGTCTAGTTTATGGCGACAGACAGGACAAGACTGGGCAAACACGTTAAGAACACCACACAATGTGGACCAGACCAAACACGTATTACAGTACTTAGACTTTCAATCACAACCTCCCATGACGCTGCTGGCATAGTATGAAAGAGGAGCGAGCATTCAAACACACGTATTGAAAATAGCAACGCTTTAATAAAGAGCGATTTTACAAGACTGCAATGTCTAGCTAGCTAGGTGATAACTGGCATTGACATCCATGGTGTTTTACAGAGATGCAGTTATGGTAACTGGGTTTGAAGTTTGATGGGTTACTTGCAAGTTGCATTTCTGCATGCGAGCCAGCCTTCAAACAGTTACAGACACCCACATTGTAAAACAGTTGATTATGAATGTCAATGAACGTTCATGTCGAGAGGTAAGTAAAAAATCTCATGGAGAAATTTCCTTAACGTTATCCAAACACGCCGGTAAGTGAAAGTTCACACAATGGTCATGCTTTTACCGGGCACACAAGCCAATAAAAAGACGACACTTAATCATGCAGAAGACAGTTTCTCTTGTCTCTTCAAAATAAAAGAACGAAAAAATCCTTTTGAGTTCTGATATCATCCATCCGTAGTGACCTTGAATAAGAAGAAGCTGCGCGTTGATGATGACTTTGGTGCAAAAAAATGTTCCTGTTTTGAAGAGGACAGACCCTGTCCTGTCCACTTCCTTGATGAAGACACTCTTGGTATAGACCAGTTGTGATAGTTTACCCGTGGCCCCCACCCCCACCCCCGACCCAAAGCCCCCCCGCCCCCTTCCTCCTCGAGATGGACACAAACATCACGAACATCGACCCGAACCCACCCACCCGTCCCTGGATGATGACACCTTCAAAATACAACCATTCAAACACAGATACAGCAATAAATTGTCCCACATACGGTACGTCATCCAATGGGGCTTCGATCACTTTACAGAGAGAGCACGTCTAAAAACACATGAACGGCATCACCTATATACAGAGGACACAGTAACAGTCAGAGGTTGGCCCAGGACGGATTTGAGCTGTGTGTGAGAGTGAAGTGCACAATGAAAAGAGCATTCAGCTGACGGAGAAAAGACAAACCACCGCAACAGGGAAGAATGGAGGAGAGTGAGACAACAGTTTTCCGAAGGAGATATTCAAACGCCAGCTGAGTTGGCGCTTGGAACTTCGTTTCGGAGGAGAAGCCCCGAAGAATATCTGCCTGCTCGCCCGGCGACGATTTCTAAGAGAGTCCCTCTCTTGCTGGTAGTAGTCGAAGCTGCGGGTGGATTGGTTTTTGCGGGACCCGCCGTCACAGTTCGAGTGCGAATCGCAAGCAGC
>JASSRZ010000006.1:9160974-9185541 GCA_032164315.1 Malacoctenus gilli
ACACACACACACACACACACACACACACACACACACACACACACACACACACACACACACACACACACACTGGTAATTTCTGCCAATGAAACATCTTGCTTTTCAGTCTGAGGACAAAGCACTTCATAAGGTTTCATTACCAGAAGTACTCCTTCATTTCTACCTCCCTTCATCGTAATTCATTCATCAAATCAATTGTTATTGACATCTGCTTGCAAGAAAAAACAACACGCATCTATTTTCCACCTCTTGCGCCGTGCTGACAGTGACAATCTATTTATGTAGCTTACTGCTTCCTAACCTTTTAACATCATGTATGATTGTTTTCATGATTGTTCTTTAGTGTTTGAAAAACAGATCAAAATGATGTAAAACAAGTGTTAATAGGATGATGTATAAAAAAACTATAAAGCAAAAAAAAAGCCTGAGAAAACAATAATGAAAACAGATAAATCAACAAAGACAAGAATGTTTCCACAAAATGTTTTTTTCCCAAATAACTTTTCAAATTACTGATGAGATGAAATAAAATCGGAGCTCCTGCAGCGTCCCGGTGATTCGACCGTACCTGCTGGCTGTCGAGAGGTCTTTGAGCTTCCTGCCCTCCAGAGAGGCTAGATGCTGCTCCAAAGCCTCCAGGAGAGAGCTGGGCGCCTGAGGAGGGTAAACGGGGCCGGGGGGGGGGGTGTGAGGGGACAACGTTAGTACCACCACCCTGCGGGTAATGCAGGGCACACAGCTTCCTCTCAAGCCTTCTCCTCTTTTCCCATTTTGTCTTCCTCACACAAACACACACACACACACACACACACACACACACGCACGCACACACACTCACACACGCGCACACACACACACACACACACACACACACACACACACACACACACACAAAGCAGCAGCAGAAATGAATCACATCACCCTCAGATTCACTATCTACTCTACGACAGCTTTTTGTTCAGTTTTTGCGTTTGGTTTCATCAGGTTTGGTTGACCAGCATGCACACATTAGCCTCGGATCATGCAAGCGAGTCCGCAGCAGGACTGACAGTTCAGGACAGAGCGGAGCATCGTGGCTGCGGGGCTCCAGCGTAGGAACAACACAAACACACGTCTGTGAGCCATCTAACGAGCCCATGCAGAGGAGGCCAGCAGTGCACAACAAAACGCTCTCGGAAACACACACACGTACACACGCATACACGTAAAGAAAATCACAATCCCAAAAAAGATTTACGAGTTAACTAATGGATTCCACTTTGGGTTAAAGGTCAGATCAGCGCGTGATTGGTTGCATTCAGTCTGATAGAGCCAAGGAACCCGAGAGAGCGGCCCAAAAACTGCGTTTCGCTGGAAGCCAAAGAAGTTAACTCAGTAAAATGTAAACATCTGGTGAAAAACCAGGTATACACATTGAAGAAGCTGGCCAGCAAGATTTCATTGGAAAACAAAGATGGATGGATGGGTTCGTTTTGTCCACATGTGATCCCGCGAGTTTTTCACCCAGAGTTTTACATTTCAGCGCCAGAGAACACACAATGCAAACACAACAGGCAAAGAAAAGATTTCTCATATACTTATTTTAAGGGGGAAAGAGAGTAAAATGCGAATTCTGGATATCCTTCTTCAGAGAAATCTAGAATATGCTAAAAGTTTAAAAGTAAAAAAGACACATATCTAGAGCTCAGTAGAGGCATGGGTCACTATGTGGTTGAATAAGGGCATATAAGGTCTTCATAAGCACTACAAACATGATGTGACGTGACAAAAATAATCTGCCCTTTTCAGTCGCTTCTGTAATTTGTGCCACTGTGAACGAGCCAATTGTGCGTCCGCTGAAAAGGATTAGCTTTTGCATGATATGCAGTGCTTATGGAGGCATTATGTACACCTATCCAAGTCATATTTGCAGAAACCTATTCGATATAAACCATTCGCTGCTCTCCCCACAGCTAATGCAAAGGGATGTCCTCTTTTCAGGAGAAAAATGATTTGAACACTGCTTGTATGAGCCAAAAAACCTATTTTGTGAAAGTGGTGCTGACTTATACGGATGATAAGCCTGAGAATCAACAGACAAGCTGTGATATTTACGCTGAGAAAATGCCAGAACGACTGCTGGGTGGTGGTGGTGGGGGGGATAAATAAAAAAATCAGACAGATGCTATAAGCCCCCGTCATGGACATCCGAAATGAGTCTCTTTAGCAAAACAAAACCCAACAAAAAACCCATTTTGACTTTTGTTGCTTGGCTTCTGTTAATAAAAAATCTTACCTTTGAGTAAAAATTTGCTCTGCGATAATTCACATCAGAAAAAAAACCCATTGTGCTTAAAGATTGTTGGGGGGGAAACAAATGTTGCGTCAAGGCTATTTGCAGGTCTTCATTTATTGTTTCCTCTCTATTCTAGACTCTGTTCAGACAGAAAAAGAGACAAAGCGGAGGAGTTAAGGAGAGTGAAGAAGAGAGGAGGAGTACGGGGCAGCTGCAGTGTGGGCAGGTCTGTAGGGTGAGTAGGGAACGGGAGCATCTAGAATGAAGCATCATGGGACTGACTGGACGGGTTTAAAGTACTGGTTGACTGACTGGTTGATTGACTGGATTGAGATGAGATGTAGACTGACCTGTGTGAGATCGGGGCTGTCGCCCTGATCTATCCCAACTCGCTGTGTCACAAAAAAGGAGGGAGGGAGGAGGGGAGGGAGGAGGGAGGCAAAATCAAAATAAACAAAATAAACAAAATGTAATAACATAACCGGGAACAAACCAAAAGGAAAACAAAACCCAACGGACCACAGAGTAAACAGAAAGAAAAAGAAGGGAAGAGGCATGTGAAGGAGGAAGAGGAGGAGGAGGAGGAGGAGGAGGAGGAAGAGGAGGAGGAGGAGGAGGAGGGAGAAAGAAGAATCAAACCCAAGCATTCATTACTTCATGCAGTGGCTGGAAAGGAAAACAAATAAAGAACAACAGAGGGAGAGGGGAGACGGGCGCATGCATACAAACACCTATAATTACACAATACATGTACACACATACACACGGATAAGTAAACACACACACACGCACACACGCTGAGATCTGGAGACTGGTTGGAAATGAATGCTGAGCACGACTGATTGAACAGGCAGGGCAGAGAGGGCAGACAACAGGTCACGTGACTGCGAGGTAAGAAACATCCAAAAGGAAGACACTCAACTAATGTTGACTTTGAACAGAAAGAGAAGGGAGGGACACAGATGACACACAAACAGACAAACACACATTTTGTTAGACAGGTAAAATGAATGGGTCCTTAAAGTCAACGTTAGTCTGCTTTCTTTTCTTTTCTTTTCTTTTTTTTTTTATCGTCTTTGGATCAAGCGGCTGCGCCCCAAACCTTCCTCCAAATGGGATCGAAACCAAGCAGTGAGAAAAGCCTTTGGAGATGGCGCGCGGGGTAAAGCTACGCAGTGTACGGAGGACAAAACTGTTTGTTGTCACGGTGAAGCCTAGCAGGAGGACTGCAACTGTTAACTGGATAATCACAGCCATTATAAAGAGAAAAAAGGGCAGGAAACCAAAGAGGAGACAGAGATAGAGATAGAAAAAAGAGCTTGCTTGGGCATGCAGTGCAGGCATGTGAACAGGCAGCACGCGAGGGGGGGGTCCCTCAACCGGAAGCGCTACACGAGTGGCACTCTGACAAGGCTAAAAGGTCAGCCAGCCGCTAATGGCTGTCTCGGAGTGACCCCCGTCCCCAGGTCAGGGCAAGAGAAGGACAGAACCAGGAGAGAGATCTGGATGCAAAGGAGAGACGTGGAGGATTAAGGAGGAGACACGCTCCTGGACGCTGATCTGCGGTATTGACCGAAAATCAGATCCCCGGGGTTTTACAGGAGTCTGGAGCAAATTTCAACAAGTTGGAAGTGGACTTTTCAGTTCATCTGAGCGACAGGAAGAGAGTGAGACGAGAACATTGCATCGATTTCTGTGAGGAACCAGAGGGGAGGAAGATGTTGAGATTCACTCCAGACAAGGCCGTCTACTGGTGCTGGCTTTTTGGTGGTGGTGGTTCTCGTTGCTGTTGTTGCTGTTGTTTGTTTTTTTCAACTCTCGTGCTTCCCCCTGAGGAGGAGGAGGAGCGTCGGGACGAACAGACGTTACCTCTGCCACTTTGAGAAACTCGGACAGTTTGGTCATCCTGTTGAGGAAGGTCTTGTAGATCTCCAAGGCCTCTTTGCACTGGTTCTTCTTCATGTCGAAGTATTTCTCTGTGGAGCAGAAGAAAGCGTGTGAAAGGAAACCTTCCTTCTTCTCCTCTCCACTTCCCCCACCTCTCTCGTTTTCTGTATCTCTTTGTCTTTTGCTTGGTCAGTTAGTCGTTTATCAGGGTCTCTGACTCTGACCACTGAGCCGGTCAGCCTTGAGCTTCCTGTTCAGCTGCTGCCGTGTTTATCTCATCTGACGACAGTTAGCTGTGCTTATCTTATCTGCATGAACACATGAATGGAGACAGGTTGGGATGTGACTCCTGCAGGACGTTAAAAAATAGGCAGAGTCAACAGTCCAGCACCGGACAAGCAGAGAGCGAGAGGGACGAAGCGACACACCCGGACACAAACGTTCACAGCTTTGGACAATTTAGGGTCACTGAGTGACCTCGTGTTTTTGGGACTGCGGGAGGATATCAGAGTCACCGGAGGAAACTCACCAGATGGTAAACATACAGTCTCTTTCCCACTTGAGCTGTGAGGTGAGGCCACTGACCGCCAATGTTAGTCATAAAAACAAGTTAAACCCTGATTTATCTAAGAAAATTGACACACACTATATACTCATGAGCAAATTTGAAGGGCACTTGGTAGAGCGCATACCTCCGACAAGGCTTTTTGATAGCGTTCGTTGTTGCTCTCCTTACCAAGATGTTTGAACGAAGCCTACTTAAGAAGCAGGTTAGCATTCAGAGCTTCGTTCACTTCCTGCTCTGCCCGCTTCATCCCTTAAAGGGCCACACATGCCTAAAACGCGCCACAGAAATGGCGTTCTTCATCTTTCTGGATTACTGGATAACCGCATCACCATCCAAATTGAATCATTTATTCCTTGTACCAACTCTGACCCATTCCGTAAATTTCATCCAAATCCATTGAGGACTTTTTGAGTTGTTCTGACGAACAGACGAACCGACCAGCTGCAAAAACAGGTAAAACATTTCACATCCTTGTGGTAAAAAGTATGTCAGTCTGATGCCTATTTGGTGATTGGATTAACTCCATGAGGAAGTCGAACATTAGTCTGGCTAGGTAATCATTCAATGAACACTGAAGCATCTGAAGGTCTGTTCTTGGCCCCTTGCACCTCACCAGTTTAATAATTAATGGACAAAAAGGAGGTGATCATTACAGTCTTTAATTGGACTTTGAGAGACTGTATAAGAGGAGATTGATTATCCTCTAAAGCCGAATTAAGTGGAGTCCAATGGAGTCACAGTCCTGTGATCTGGACATCACCCAGAGACCGCTTGGGAAAAAAAAGGGAAGGGGTTTCAACAGTGTGTGTCAGGCGTGTCGTTTTACCCAACATGTTGATGACGCCTTCGTTGTAGGCGGCGAACAACCGTATGGAGTCTTTGAAGAGCAACATGAAGGCGGTGTTGATGACTCCGTTGGTCAGCTCGTTGGAGTTCGGCTGGCAGAAGCGAGAGGTTCAGGTGGAGACGTTGTCGAAGCAGTTTCTCACATTCGTGTGTTGTTTGTTTTTCGCGGAGTCGGGCGCTCACCTGGAAATCCAGCAGAGCGTCCAGCTGGTTCTGGATGACGGGCAGAGTCTTAATCAGCTTCTCTGTGTTCATGGTGCGCATCACTCCATCAGCACTGAAAACACACAGAAAAACACAAACAGACTGATGTGAATATGAGAGAGACTCTTTTTGGTATTATTCGTTGAATCCACTTCATTGTATCAGTGCAGATTGTCATTTTACTGCCACTATTCATTATCTCTTAAATCTATTAATTCATTTTTGTTTAATTGGCTCCAAATCGGTTTCGTTACTTCATGTTTCACTCTTTTTTCTTGTATAATTTGGTGCTTAATTTCTCCCAATTTCATTTACTTATTCCCTTATTTCTATTCATTCTGAATAAACTTGCTCGAGTCTAATCTTGTTCTTGTTTTAGTCAAATCGCTTGTTTCACTCCCAACATGCTGAATCAACGTGTTTTTCACAGCTATGCAGAAAAATTAAGTCATATGACGAGTATTTAAAAGTATTGAGTAGAATTGTGAAGAAATGATTAACTTTTGTGAGAGAAAAAACCTTTTTCAGAAGATCTTCATGTAACTAGTAATGTAAATCTTAACACATGTTCACAGCAACAAATGTGAACGCTTTCTCAGTTTGATGCCACATAAAAGTGTTTCGAATCATCAGCCGTAACTCTCGACACTTTTTACGGCTTTCCCCATCATCAGTTAATCAGCGTGTTTTATTATGGGATCTCTGTAGACGGTAAATTGCAGTTCAGAGAGCTTCACGGGGGTCTGACAAAAACATCAAAAGGACAAATTGATGCATCTGTTCAAACTAACACATTTATCACCAATTTAATGTGTGTAGTGTCCACAAACATGCACACAAATCCGTGCAAACAGAGCAGAGGAGTCGAAGTAAATATTGCCCATGATTTTCGTGTCTTCAGAGAGACAAAAGTGACTTTATCTTGATAAATACGAACTAAAAACTGCATAAGTGAAGTAAAAACAGTATTTTTAGATGGTAAAGTTTTAAGCAGGTGATAAAAAACTTGCAAAATAACAAAGATCGCAAAATATTTATAAGTATTTTTACAGATGACAGAAAAGAATATGAACAAATTTGGTTGAAAAAACCCCAAAACATGATGAGGCGTATTTGTGTGTGTGTGGTGTGTGTGTGTGTGTGTGTGTGGTGTGTGTTACCCTCTCTTCATCTTGGTGAAGTCCACCGCTGCTAGTCTATAAGACATGGCTTTTTCGTTCAGGTAGCGGCTGTATCTTCTGATGAAGGTCGACATGTTGTACCCTGGAGGGCAGACAGGGGGCGCTGCAGTCAGAGCCTGAAGGCTTTGGTTTACTTTCCAAATCGGGTTAAGACGCCATAATACCTTTCATATGAACCGCATTATATTCTTTGAGACTTAATGCGTCAAACTCACTCTGGCCCAAATTTATCGGACTTTTTTTTCCCCCTTTCGTTATTGCAAGTATAAATCGGAATGAATGAGCGCGTGTTTCCAGCAGCAGCGTCTTGTACCGAGCAGGAGGCACATTTTTCAGCATCTTTTTTGAATCCCGGCTCCTTTGGAAATGGACTGTGAATAGCGGTTTATTGATGGCGCTACAGATCCCCGGTCGAGTCGGACACAAAGTCATTCTGTCAGACGTACAGCTCTGCTGAGTCCACAAACAGCCAAATGGCATTAAATCACCTTGTAGTGCTGCCTTATCTAGAAAGTTGTTGAGGTTGAAGAGTGTGTTTCTGGAGGCAAGATACTGCATCAATCTCTGGTGGGAAAAGAACAGAGGAAAAACGTTAATTCGCCCGGCGGCATCAAGCCGTGTCCACGCTGACGCGAAGCGTCAGGGAGTCGGGGAGGCGCCGCGGCTGCGAATCTGAAAAAAGCGTCTTTAAAAACCAGCCGGATTCGTTCGTCCGGCCGATGATGTGAGAGAGGTTAGGAGGCCGGTGCCTCTCGACTTCTCCACATTTGCAATTATTCCTCACGCTACTTTTTTTTTTCATTTCTCCCCCTCACCTGAACTCACAAGGCCGCAGTCACACAATGTTCCTTTAAATCTAATAAATAGACTCCTCTACATCCTTGAACACCCTTCAGCAGCATTCATTATACGTGTCAAGGACCAGCGTGGGCGGTGTAGGTGGAATTACCCGGCACAAAAAACTCCCGCAATAACCAGAAACTCAAGTTCCCACAAACAATGGAGCCATCTGCTCGAGAGAGAGAGAGAGAAAAAAAAGGAGACTTTTTATTCGGCTTCCAGAGCAGAACATCACAAAGACGCACAAACTTGTAATACAGCTGTGTTAATGCAATGCTGGTAACGCTGTAATGCTAATTTACTTTTCACTGATCAGACAATAACGTCGTTGCCTTATGGGCCCAATTATCTGCACAATCAGCAGACCAGACTCGCTGGCTCGCAGCGCTTGTGCAACGCTGGCCTGACCTCCGGTGACACCGAACAGGCAGAAGTTGGAGCAGGAAGGAGAAGAAAATCTGGTGCAAGACTTTACAGCTGGTGGAGGGCGGGTGGGGGTGAGTGGGGGGGGGGGGTCTCGGGTATTATTGTAAAGTCGTTGAGCAAGAAAAAAAAAAGGACACGTGACGGCAAAATTCCTGCTGACGCCTGAGATGAATTTCCGACAACTGCTTTGTGGTTTTGTTTTGAAAAACAAGAGAAATACTCTCGTGTTTTTCATATTAGAAGTGATATTTGAAAGGAAATGCGCTAAAGAGTAATAAAAAAGATGCAGCAAAGTATATTTCTAGGAGTATTTATGTACAGAAACAGTAGTACTGTGTACAGCTGCATGCGGCAGCAACAACCCTTATTTAAGTCTTTAACGTTTACACCAGATTGTGATCGAGAACTTAGAAACACAAGTCATAATTGCTGAAGTTTCAGCCCTTGCAAACATAAAGTGGAGATGCAAAGCCGCTGTCTCTCTCTGACCTACTTGCTGAAGCTGTGGCTGTTGCTATTTCACCTGACTCCTGTTTACTGGTGGAAGAGGGACTTTTTCACTCAGTCCTCATGACAGCAGCATAACGACGCCAATTTACCGTTGATCCCGAAACAGCGAAAAACGAGCATAACTTTGCCGGCAGTTGTGATGTAAAATGTTAGAGCCCAAAATCAGGAAGCCAAATAACAGATAAAAGACTCCTGCAAACAGTTTCTATCAACATGAACTTACGTAGGTAAGAAAGTAATTGCCCGACTTTCGGAGGAAGCAGTAACTGTGTGTTATCAGCACAACGCTGGCAGTGAGTCACTCCTTTGTCCTCCACCACCCCGTATTTATTATCAACATGTTTTCGTTGGCTTTATGTGATTGTCGGCTGCCACCAAACGGCAGAATAATGAGAAGCGACTCTTCTCACTAACAGAAAGTCCGCTAATAACAGCCATTCACGGGCTGCTCCTCCTCCTGCTACAAAGACCCTTTCATGCTTTTGTTGACGTCCCCATTCACCGCCAGTCTCTTCCAGCTCCATATTTTAACAAGATTACATTAGAGAAGCGTAGATGCTACCTAAAAAAAGAAAAGGAGCAGCCGTCAAAGCACACGGTCTATTCGGCTCAGGTGAAAGAACAAGTGGAAACAGACGGGATCAGCGGCGCCGACACGTTTTCAAAACATGGCACCACGAGTCGAGTCGACACCGGCTTTGTAGTCGGCCTGCTTTCAGAGGGTCATCATCCCCGCAGTGATCAGCCCTTTTCTACTCGGAAGGCGCTTATCATTTAACATGTTTGATGTGGCGGCCGTTGCTCTCACGGGGCCAGCAGCGCGGCGGAGTCATTTGTCACGCCGGCCATTGAAATGTCAGCGGGACGCTTCGTCGGCCGCCTGTCGGACGAGCGGGAGATACGACCTGAGAGGATCTGACGCCGCGAGAGGCAGAAGAGGAACGACAGCAACCTGGTCAGAAATATATCAATAACCGAAAATTGATTTCGGGGTCTTTTATGTTGGTTGAGCGTCCGAAGAGGAAACTTTTCACTTCATCTTTTATGTCTGTTGGCAAAGAGGATATTCTGCCAAAATAAAACGACCTCCACAGACGAACTGGTACGATAAATTCGATTTTACAGACCTATACGATGTAATAAACATGCCGAATAAAATAACCAGTTTTACATTTCATTCAGATTCATCGCGCTGTCGTATTGGCGCTGTTTCTGTTTTGTCGGTGCAAAACTGCTCACAGAGGAAAAGTGTGAGTCTGTGTCACAGTTAGAGCTCTTAAGACGCCAATTTCGCTTTGCAGTTAACATGCTTTTAATTAATTCCTGTCAGTTGTTTTAATAGAAGAACAACCCCCTTTAAAAAAAAAAGAAGCTGTTTTGCTGTGATTAAAACAAACCCGTCGTGGCATCACGACAAACTGCATCAAAGCGATTACTGTCGGCCCTCGCCGGGCGTCCGTGCGGCGGCGTGCATGCGGCTCACCTCGTTGCCGTACATCATGAGATGGTGTGTGGTGATGAGCGCTTTGAAAACCACAATCCAGCTGTTGCTCGCTGTGCGCTCCAGCAGCGTGTCTGCCAGGTGGGGGATGCTGACGTTCAGCTCATTGGTGCAGTGGATCAGGTCTGCGGGGGGGGGGACAAAAGACACAGCATGAGGCAATCGAACAAACACAGGGGAAATGTCAAAGCAGAGGGAACCGATGAACAGATTAACAGCGGTGGGTCGGCCCTAGAAAGACGTCTGTGGACTAGAGGGTCCCAAGCGGGGGTCTGGGACCTACTTGTGGGGGGGGGGCAGAGGTCACAGGGAGACTCGAGGCTTCGCCTGCTGAAAGCTCGTCTCCCTGGAGTGTTGATGGAAACCAGATCAGGAGTTTGAGAGCTCAGTGCATGAAAATTTCTAGAGTTTTCGAGCCAAAAAACAAACGAAAACTTAAAACTTGTAATAAACTTTATTGATTAGCATTAGATTGATTTTCAATTTGTTCACTTTAAATTAGCAGTGTAAGAGATCAACCTGTGGCCAGTTTCGACCCTCAGATTGTCCAGTTTTCAGTCCTCCGGCCACATCTTTCACACCTCTTTTCTGGATTTGACAGCAGAACTTGGAAACTGACCAATGCTGAGAATTAAACTCTGACCTCACGAACAGAGAAGTGAAGCAGCAGTGTCGTCCTGAACCACCAACGTACGTCCTGAGTTCACCACAGTTGAGTTATTTTTTGAACTTACGAGCGCGCGGCCATTTTGATTGACGCGGTATCGATCGGCACGTCAATTTCCCCCGACTCAACGACGGCATGCAAATCGGGGAATAATGAATTGTTTGGAGATGCACTGAGTGTGTGGGGAGGAATGAGGACAGAGGCTGCAGCATCATACAATCCATGTCCACGGCTGTAATTCAGAGGTGCTTCCGATCAGTTCCTCCCGAATGTCAATAAAGCATCAACCCAGAGGACTGGAAGGACTTCACAAGGTCAATTCTTGTCCAGCACACTCAATTAAAGGGACACATCTCTCTTTTTTAACTCCCTGCCAAATGAATACAGATGTGACTTAATAAAATGAACTTGTCTTGGTGCATCTTTGTCATCGCGTTGATGGACGAAAGCTGAAAAGATCTCGCCTGCAGACTGCAAACTGTTCATTTTGAGCAAAAAAAGGAGCAAGTTTCAAAAGAAAAGGAGATGTGTAAGTGTTCCGACGGCGAACAGAGACTCTATAAGCCTGCAGTTTTCCTTCCAAAGTCAACAAAGGAAAATTAACACGATTTTGTTGGATTTCAGACGAAGAAAAGTACGCTTAAAACTCGTTCCGACACAACGCAGGACTGAGGCGCGCTGTGCAAACAATGCTTTGAGCTCGACGGGGAACTCGGCTAAAGAAAATGTGAAGTATGTTCGGCATCTGTTTAATCTCGGAGATTTACCCACTCGCACAAACATGCGCCGTCTTATGGGCTCGGATACATACAGCACATTTTGTTCTGCACACTGTGCAAATCCATAAATGTAAATCCAGAGGTCCTCACAGACATACATCATTTGCAATACGTGACATTGGGCATTAAACTCCTTCATATGGGCAGATTACAGCGTGCAGTGACTGAATAATCCCTTTGGAAACATTTATCTTCAAGTTTAAGATCATTTTTATGGATAAAAACTTCAGATTCACAGCCAGCCGCTCCGTAATACGGCCGTTCATGATCTGAGACAATCTTGGCAGCATCAAATATTGAACGTATTCAAGGAAAACTGGACCAAGAAAATAAACAAGCGGAGAAAATGGATTGTAAACACGATGTGATGGGAGCAAAAACAAACAAATCTAAAGCACAATGTCATGTCTGACTTGAATAATCAAGATAAGCAGCAGGTTTATTTTGACCTCGGCTCTCGGGGGTAAAAAAAAAACTGCACGTCAGCAACAAGCAGCAGCGTGCATTCGTAAGGAGAGGGGATGCTTTAACCACAGCGAGAACGAGCACAAACAACCTTGTAGTCGCAAACAGACGAGAGGAGAATTTGTGTGCAGAGTTACTGAAGTGAAGGGGAAAAAAAAAACTTCAAGTGGTTCGGTCTTCTGAAGCAAAACTCGGCGCCGGTTTCTGCGACTGGATCAGAGGTTATCAGTGTGTGTTTGATGTTTTCTATGCCCACTAAAACCCGCGATAGCAAAGAGTCCCCGATGACGCCCTGATTAGATGTTTAATGCATGTCAAAGG
Organism: Malacoctenus gilli; assembly: GCA_032164315.1. Lineage (NCBI taxonomy): Eukaryota > Metazoa > Chordata > Actinopteri > Blenniiformes > Labrisomidae > Malacoctenus > Malacoctenus gilli. Next base: position 9,173,445 of record JASSRZ010000006.1, read on the forward strand.
CAGCTCCAACACCAAAGACTCACCGCAGCCTCAACCCTGCGCACATTTTTCACGCCTCTGCAGGAGCAACGCAGTCAATAATAAGTGTAACAATACGAATTAGAGTTTGTCGACTCATCCGGCTTTTCCTGCCATGAATTATGAATGCAGTCGGGCTGTCAGACCGTCTCCCCCCGCTGCATTAATGTCGTGACATTTCGCTCCTTTGCTTCGGGGCCAAAATGTTAGTCAACGGTCTGTACGTTGCCAATATCCAAAAGTGGAAAGTGAAACACGCAGAGGAAACAATATGCGAGCCAATTATCAAACATTCTGAATAATTCTATTTATAGCTGCGCGAACATCCACTCGACCAAATTTAAAACCACATCCACATATTAACTCTGCTCCAGAGCTTCATCTTCTGTACGTATGCCTCACTGAATTCATCAGGGAGGCTCCTATTCTGAAAAACCCACTCTTGCAGTTTTTTCATCAATTTGTCCGTTTTACTGCTCGTTTCATTGGAAACATCATGACGAGTCCACAGGTGATGAAAGGCTTCACTTCCCTGGATTTCTGCATCTGGATTATTCAGTTGACATTCTTCAATAGGATTGTTTAAACTGTTTTAAACTAGCAGTTGGGTCAGTGGATCCTGGTTTGAGGTTTAGGACAACAGTTTCAAAATAAAAGAGCACAAAAAAGGGACATTAGAGCAGAGGTGGTAACCTTACAAGTTCTTTTGTTTTGAAGGGTTGTGATAGAAAGGCTTTCCTCGAGCTTAAAAGGCCTGTTAGCAAATCCACTAGCATGAAGCATGAAGCTAGAAGAAGAAGAAGAAGAAGAAGAAGAAGAAGAAGAAGAACAAGAACAAGAACAAGAAGAAAAAGAAAAAGAAAAAGAAAAAGAAAAAGACGAAGAAGAAGAAGAAGAAGAAGAAGAAGAAGAAGAAGAAGAAGAAGAAGAAGAAGAAGAAGAAGAAGAAGAAGAAGAACCTTCTGGCTCAAAACTACTTGAACCCTGAGGGCAGATCTGGCAGCTGCGACTCACTACTGCCACCTAACGCGCAACTACGCCAATCCTGACATCATCACCTTTGTATCTTTAATTAGTATGAAGTGCAAATCAACTCGTTGCTATTGAACACAAACTCACCAGCGGCATCAAGCCTCCACATTCAGATACCGTGTTAATAAGTCCGCTCCCATGTTCGTCTACGGCCGACAGAACACCAGCTGGGGTTTAATCACCGGCGTGTGACAGTTCAGATAGCCGGAGGGATGCGCTGCGGTATCGACTGTATGACTGCCAGCAGGGCTTATTGATAAGCTGCACCTCATGCTGCAAATAATGTCGATCAATAACACAATTAAACAGAGATTTATGATATTACGGGCCCTAAAAATTTACATGATCAGATACTTTATCGATATCAAGCTAGTTAGGATGAAAACGTGAATATAACCACGTGAATACGTCCAGATACACGTGCAACTGATGGCACTGCGATAAAACCTTCATTTGATCTGTTCAAAGACCTTGAATTTAGATAAATGAGGGATATTAAAGGTGCACTGCAGCATAAGGGTTGTCAAAACAACAAACAGATGTGTGAGTAAGTGTGTGTGTGTGTGTGGGTGTCCATTCAAGGGGAGGCTGCCTGTGAGGCAGAGCTTTGTGGTCTGTTGTATTTCGGTGCGACGGTTGTGTCTTCCACTCTCTCCCGGCGTTATCTTTCACCGCATCTGGCTGCAGGATTTGAAGTGTTGTGACAGAGGGGCAAAAAGAAGCAGATCCCCCACGCAAATCGTTGCTTTAGAAAACCGTCCGCGATGCGTCACTTTTACGGCCCCGCGACGCGCCAGCCAAGACGTATCGCCCCCCCACCCCCGATGACACGATCGGACGTGCTTTATGGGCAGAAGGTCATTTCTGGCCCGAGCGCCGCGCCGCGCTGCGATCTCATTACCAGGTTGCGTTAAATAATCAACAGTTGCCGTTGATGCCTGCTCGGCAGACTAACAAGGTCGGATGTGGACTAACGAGGGGACACAGTGTAAATGGTTTCAGGAACCAGCATTACATTTGATTTATGGTGTGTTGCGTTTACAGGAACGCCACGACCATTCATCTTTTCTCCGCGCCGTGCCTGCCGAGGACGGATCAATATCAAGTGTGTTTTAAAGGTAAACGAAATGTCGCCTGTGTTTATCAAATTCCTTCACAACTGATCATCCAAAAGGGATGAAAATACACCAGGTTAGTGTTGATGCTAAACTGTGAAATCCTCCGAGGGGTGCGGGGGGGGTTGAGGGGGGAGGAGGTCACTTGTTCTGGAGGCATTTTTCACTGTGACTGCGCTTTACTGACTCCAAAGCAGAACTTTAAAGTTTTCCCTAAGCTCTATTTTTTGTTACCTGCATCGATTTTGCTCCATTTGCCGGCTCTCCTTCCTGCTCGGGGCCTTTTTACAACCCTTTTCATTGTCTCCAAACACAAACCAAGTGTGTGTCACCTTTGAGGGGGGGCCCGTTCACTCGGCCAGTTCAATAAAAGCGGAGAACGGGAAAAAAAACGCTCCCAAATGCAATGAGGTTTGCTAAAAGTCAGAGTGGATCAGGCGCTTTGTGGAGCGCCACAGTTTTACACAGCTGACTCATCTGGAGCTGAATTTGAGCAGCTGTTGGGTCCCTTTTCCCCCCCGCGTTTTTCTGTTCACTTCCTTCCCGATCGAGGTGGAGGGATTAGACCCACTGACCTCCTGATCACAAGCGCACTTCCTTCCCGTATCCTCCCCTAACCTTAAAAGTGCACTCTGCGCACTCCCCGAGCGCCGCGTGTTTTATCGTATCGCCCTGGGTGGAGGCGAGAGGCCCCGCCAACAGGAAGCGCGTCATGATTTACTGTGAAAGCTGCCTGTGACTATTAAAACAGCTGCATCTGCATGTAGGAAAAAAACACTTATTCAAGTAAAAAATGCCATTCAGGCTTCCTGGGAAGTGAACTGAGCCAGGCGTGGAGAGGTTTCCTTTTTTTCAGCTCCCATTTTTAGAGCTTTTTAAATCCATTAATGACCAGAATAAGAGGCCCAATCAGTCAAGTAAAAAGAATAGACTGACCCGTTCCGAGAGAAACTGCTTTGTCCTTGGAAGCGGTGGCATAAACCATTTTATAATCTATGTGACAGATGGAAATTTGTCATGTAAATGCTCCGCTTCTATTTTCAGACGTGCCGGCTCTCACCCTTGAGTTGGGTGACATTTACTAGTTTCTGAGACGCTCCCACGCTGGTGGCGGGTGCTGAAGGTGAACGACCTTCTGACATTTATTACCTGCGGTAGGGGGGGTGGGGGTGGGGGGTGGGGGGGTCCGATGGTCTTGTACAATCAGAGCTTTTGTCTCCAGCACAATCCCACCAATCATAATTGTGCTGATGGTTCGACACGCACTTTATCGGGTTAATTCCTGGGCTCTTACGCCAACACTTTATTTGCGGGCGTGAATGGTCTTGATTTTCTTTAGAGAATGGAAACGCAATCAGGTGGCAGCAGATGTCATCCGGTTCCCGGCAAATGTAAACATTAATGCAGCGGCGGCAACACAGCTGAAGGGGCCCAAACATACATGGAGACCTAATCAGCACCAGGATCAGATTGATACGAAGTGAAAGCGCCAGTAATTACCTCACGCTGCAATTCAACAGTCACTAAAAGGGGGCCTTCTCTCTCTCCCAAACTTGCAGACGCCCCTGCGGGTGTTTGCTTTTTCTTTTTCTTCTTCTTCTTCTTCTTCTTCTTCTCTTTAGTGGCCTTTTCAGCGGGGGCACAGCAATACAGCTCCATTTAGATGTATTATGCTGAAGCGCCCGGTGGCATATCTTGTGAAGACGCCCAGAATCCCCAGTGTCACCTCTGCTGTGGACATGACTGACTAATCCACTGCCAAACTTGCCGGCTGACTGGCTGGGGTGCATCGCTGGATGACTGACTCTCGGGCTGTTTGGCTTCTTGCCGTGTGGTCTCTCTCCCTCCCTCTCTCTCCCTCCCTCTCTCTCTTCCTCGCTCTCTCTCAGACTGATTTATCCACATTTCCTCTTGATCTTGCTATTTGCCCGTCTGTCTGTCTGTCTCCGTGTCTGTCTGTCTGGACCGACTTGCCCGTGAGTCTGACTGGCAGCACCATTGATTGGCCGTGCTCTCTATTGATCATGTCAAGTAATTATAGTCAGGCAGGAAAGCCACCTAACCCAACAACAACCTCATAATCACTGGTGAGATCTGCATGTAAAGAATCCCCCCTCGCCCCCCCCTCCCCCCTAGACGACCACTGATTGCACACATACAGGTAATTAGCAGCATGTGGAGACGGGGAGTGTGTGCATGGACGCCGCAACTGGACATCGTAACACCGGCTGAGCCACAATGCACAGTTTGACTCCCTGCACCACCACCCCCAAACCCCCCACCTCCTGCACCTCAGGACTGACAGCAGTTACATTCATTAATGATAATGCATCAGAGGACATGACAGTGAACTTGAATGGACAAACACAGCAGAGGAAGAAGAAGAAGAAAAAGAAGAAGAAGGAAAAAAATGTTGGTGATGCTGCACAATAACGCACAATCTGTACTGAAGTGTCTCGGGGGGATATAGTGCTGCTACTGCTGCTGCTGCTGATAGTGGCGTTAATAATGGATAGGCCTACACTGTAAAGCGGCTGGTTGCAATATGATTAGCCTATACCAGAGTGGCCTATTTCCCCTGAATGACATGCACAGATAGTGGCTGGCTGTTTGCCCCCTCTCGCCTTGTATTAAAATTTACTGCTGGCAGAGGGAGCCCGGTGTATGCTTTGCGGCGTAAATCACATTAAAATGTAAGGGAATGTAATGGTGCCTTAATTAAAGAGGCAGAGAGAGAGAGAGAGAGAGAGAGAGAGAGAGAGAGAGAGAGAGAGAGAGAGATGAGAAGAAGCATAATAGATTCTGTTTATACAATCTGTCATTTGTGAAAGAAAGATGCTGGTCGCTTGACGCGCGCATGCAGTCAGTCTATCGACACAGTACGGCAGTGATGGCATGCTCAACCTACAGTCAAGGTGTTTCTTCTTGGGTCCGCTGACTTCATGCGTCGTGGCCTTGCAGACGGCTTTGCTGATGGCAGACCCGGTCATGCTGTGCTGCGCGGCGGCGATCCGGTCCGTCAAAGACTGTCCCGACATGTTCCGGAGGAGGAGGAGGTGGATGAGGAGGCAGGCGGAGTGGTGATGGTCGAGTCCGGGTAGCGGTGGTGGTGGTGGTGGAGGAGGAGGAGGAGGAGGAGGTGGTGAAGGGGGGAACCGGGGAGGACGATCAAAATGTCTTTAGCGGCAGGGAGGAGGGTAGTGCCCTCTGCGAGGATCGGCCGTCTGAGCGGGAGGAGGAGGAAGAGGAGGAGGTGGTAGAGGAGGAGGAGGAGGAGGACAAGGAGGAGGAGGAGGAGGAGGACAGCAGTGTACACCGACGAGGATCCGGTGGGAGAATTCATGCGGCGGCCAAATAAAACATAAGTCGATCACATCCAGAGAGGCGTTTAAAATTCAGTCGAAGGCAACAGGATGAGCCGAGACGAGAGCGGCGATCAACGGAAGCGGCCCGCTTGAAAAAGACACACACAAAAAAGCCTCCTCGACATCAATGTGAGGCAGCGGACAGTGCGCTACAATGAATCCCTGAAAGCGGTGCTGCCGAGGGCGCGCTGATGCCGGCGGGGCGCGTCTGTACGAGCGCTGAATCCCAAATCAATAATCGAAGGACCGCCGGTGATGATGAGGCTGTTAAATCTATGCGGCATCCCCCCTTCCGAGCGACGACTCGTTTCTCACAGGCGACGCCGACCGCACTTGTCCTCTCTCCACCTCTCTGGGTTGCTTTTTTTTTCTCTCCTTCGCCCCCCTTCTCTCCTCTTGCTCCTCTTCGCCCGGTTTCTCCCGTGAACGTGCGCAGAGATCCGACCGCGAACACCTCAGTGATCCACACTGCGCCCCGCGCAGGCTGCGTCCAACCTCAGCGGCTCTTTTCCTTTTTTTTTTTCCAATCCTCAGTCTGTTTCAAACCTGCTCACAATAAAAGGGTGTTTTTCCTCCGCTGAGGTTGCAAATCGGCCGATTCGGAAGGTTTTTTCCCCCTTTTTTGGGTGTCACTCAAACTTGTGTGTAAAATGGCAGTACATGAATCAGGTGACTGAGAAACGAGGGCGATTGGGCCACTTCTCGGGTCTGGGGAGGGCATCTTAAAGCAGAAGGATGCCCCCGCTTTTTCAAGGCGATCGGGGAGGCATCAGCTGGTTTGTCACCTTGGTGCATATGGGCGACTCAAGCGTGTGATGTGGGGGGAAAAAGAGGAGGAAAAAAAAGGAAACTCCGATTATCTGGCGTCCAATGAAAGGCGGACACATATCCAGAGTGAGAGGAACCAAGCGAGGGTGTTTGATGAGTGTGATGCTCGTGTCCATTGTAGCTCAGACCGTCACTGTGTCCAGTGGAAGGAGGTCGTGCGGCCGCGCTGCGGTGTGTTTCACAGTGACCCGCAACCTGTCCTCCCCAGGAGGACCGTGTGATTTCCCACTGTTCACCTGATAGTTTGTGTATAAAACAACTGCGTCTGGGAGAAAAAAAAAAACACATTTCCAGGAAGACTCCAGATCAGCTCACACAGAGGAGAATAACAAGCTCGCAGTGGGAGCTTATATTTGTCCAAGAAAATGTGTGCGCCACAAGCTCCGTTTGGCATCAGCTTGAGATGTTCCCCTGCTCTGAGAAATGGCTCAATATACAATCGTGGAAAATGTTTTTTTTTTTCTGCCCTTTCTGCACTGATTGCAAAAAAAAGAAACCCTTCTCTCATGACAAAGGGAGTGGAAAAAGAGAACTGGCTTCATGAATGAGCCATGAGAAATTTCTCCACACTGTTTGAAATCGATCCCATCGCCGTCTCGCCTCAAACGTCCCACCGCGCCGCAGCTTCTCAGGATCTCTGCGAGATTCACAGATATGAGCAGACCCTGACCTTCACGCCCCGCTACCTGGGACAGGCTCCGCCCTCCGACCCCGATGGGGTGGTTGTGGAAGTTGATGCATGTTGACAGGCAGTTGCTTCGGCTGAGGGCGTCGGTGAGGTCAAGAGGTCGCGGAAAAGGCTGGTTTTGAGCTCCAAACGGAGACGGACGCTGTTGTTTAAAATTAACGTTATCGTCTCATGTTCTCAGGAGGAAAAAGCACAACTTCTTTCACCTTGTTGCCTTTTCTCCAAAATATTTGCTCGCATGATTGTTTCGCACCACTAAATGCCTTAAAAGAGTTCATCTGGAACCTTTCGTGAAACTCGAAATGACACATTTGAATGGTTTTGCTTTGCTAAATCCCATTAAAAGAGACATTCTGTTTTTCCCTCCTCAGCTTGACTCTTTGCAATTCTTCACAGTCTGGTTGCTCTGATTTGACGATGTCTTTCTCCACTTGGATTTCACAGCAACTCAGTCAACAGTCGCTGCTTTTAAATGCGCCTCATAAATAAAAATGACTTTCCTTGTTTTGACTGAAAATACATGCGAGTTTATTCTGTCATATTTGAGGTAGAGAAAAAAGTTGCAGCTAAAGTGTCATTTGTGATGCAAAACAATCCCCTGACTCACTATTAAACCAAAGTAAAAAACCAACACAGTAACCGACCTGTTTAATGCTTCCGAATGAAGGTTGAAAACGTACAGTGAAGCACGTGATACCAAAAAAATTGCATTTTTATTGCATGTTGAGCGGCCCCACAGAGAATGCAGCCACCATTACGTTGCATTACAAGGGCGAGCTTCCCGCACATCAAAGGAAACCAAGTTAAATATAAAGCCAGAGTCTAATTTGAAAACATGGAATTTCAAATAACACTAGAGGCGGACACGACAAAGGCGGCGGCAGTGTCGCCGCCGCCAGAGAAGAGAAGCACATGCCGGGCTTTTGAATAGCCAAAAATTGATTTGGAGGGTTCGAGGAAATGCCTCACATCAACAATAGAGGCGGCAGTTTGACAGTGAGTGAGCTCTGAATGAAAAAAAGAAAAAAAAAATCACTTTATGCTGTTTCGCGAGCGAGACGTTCCCCCCTTTTTGGTGGACGTTCACAGCTGAACGGAAATGTGCAGCATTAAGGACAGAAACCGCATTTAATGTAACAGAAATAATATTTAACTGGACGTGCAGCTGCAAGACATCAAAAGGCGCGATGACGGACACATAAATTGGTCGACTGCCGTTTGTAATTACTAAAAGTCTCCATCGAGTGAGAGCCTTTAGGTTTGATCAGCTAATTGCCTGCTCGCCGTAATGGCGCCTTCCTGCCTCTCTGCTCGTTATCTCCGCAACATTTATGCTGCTTCTCTCACTGCGAGGGAGGCGCCGGCGCTTTTTCTCTGCTCACGCCAGAACACATCATCCGCCCGATCGATTGGCGGTGACAGCGTGAAAGAAAACATTTTCACATGCTAACCGGCAAAACACACACAGACAGACACACCCACACACACACAGTGTCCCCTTCAGATAAAGAGCTCCATTGAGGCTGTTTTTCATGCTGACCACCAACTTGTTAGATGCTTTATTTCTGCTTTTTTTTTTACTTTTACACTCCGAATGAATCTTATTCGAGCCGCACGGTGGCGTCGTGGTCGGTGCACTTTGAGCGCAGCCAGGTCGAAGGACTTCTACTTGTGTGGAGTCTGCATTTTCTCCCTGTGTGTGCGGACACGTGTTCCCTCCCTGTCCAGAATCACCGGAAGTGAATCCAGCGTGTTCGTGCTTCATCAAAGGAAATGTTTTTATACACTTCTGCGAAACAGAAGCGATTTCTTTTGACATAAACGCATAAAAAACTTGTAAAGCTCCAAAAAAAACCAAACTCTGTTTGAAATAAACTCCTTTACAACGGTGAGACGATCAGAAACGAATCAGAAACTCAGGTGATCTCGACCACGTTGGATTCCTACAAGTAAAAAGAATTCGCTTCAGTCTCACATGCATTTGAAGACTGTAAAAATTTTGGACAGCTTTGATTCAACCACATATATTCATATTTATACTGTTTTTTGGCAACATTGTGACTGTTCTGAGGGGACGATTTACAGTGAAGCACACGAGACGTTTTTTAGAGGATAATTGGAGGAGAAGTTCAACGATTTCGAGAGATTTCAGTGTCTACGTGTGTTTCAGCTCTGAGATCCAAATGACTGCGAGTCACGAAGTATAGCAAGCAGGACCCAAAACAAACACTGGCTGCACATTTTACATCCTGTTTATCTTGTCATTATTTTTTTTGAGTTATAGATTTTGATTTATGAGGCCATTCTAATCATCTAATGGCCCAAAAAAAAAAAACAAAAGGCGGTGTGACGATGACATAAACAATCGCGTCTTTTTTTACATAATTCCAGACCATAAATTGAAGCTTAACAAGGTGACCTCACTGACTGATACGCACTGTCCAGCCAACTGTAGCCCCTCCATTAACATGCTCGAGAGGGGCCGGACAGTCCAGCTCTACACCACTTCAGTGGACACAAAGTTAAATTAAAATCTCTGAAAAGAAACATTATTATTATCATTAAAAAGCCTCAATTCATGGCTGATCAGCTGGATTTCATCGCATTAGATTGTACACGTGTACCTAATAAAGTGGCGAATCAGAGTGGATTATAAAGTCTGTCTAGGAAATTCCTAAAATTGCTCACAATTTAATATTTTTTCAACCTTGAATTTTAAGTCTAAAAAATAGTTTATAAAAGTTTGCAGGAGTTAAAACGACATTTTTCTCCAACCTCAGTTTGAAGTGTGTTAAAAAATCGTGTTTTTCAGCAGTGTGGTCGCTGCTCGCTCACACACACACGACGCTACAAGTTCACGTGTCGCACGCAGACGAGTCTGAAAGGAAACGCACGCCAAGGCGCTTCCGTGTGAGCAGTCCTCGCGGTCAGACTCGTCCCCGCGCCGCGGCCACCGCAGCTCGTCCCAACGCCATCGGTCACCACTTCATGCAGGAGGAGCAGTTGAGGTGGTCCTTGGTGCTGTTTGTGAAGCCGGACAGGACGAGGGAGCCGGGGTCCCGCTCCAACACCGGACTCTCCTCGTTGGTCAGGATGTGCTCGACCAGGCAGCGAGCCGCCTCCTCGATGTTGGTGTTTTCCTGAGCGAGAGGAAGGAAAGGAGACAGAGGTGATGGGACACCTGCGTTTGACCCACCTCAACCTGACCTCACATAACCAATCACAACCTGCCTTGACCTAGCAGAGCTAAATTTATCCTGACTAATCTAACCTGACAAGCCTAATGCAACAAACAAATCCGAACTTAACTTAACCTCGCCTAACCTGACTAATCTTGACCCTGCCCTACCTTAACTCTATCTTAACCTAACTCTATCCTAACTCAACACAACCTAACTGAGTGTTGCCTGTCTTATCCTATCTTAACTCAACTTAACCCAACCTCACATCACAGTCTGACCAAACAACTTTACCGAACCTAACAGAAGTTTGCTAAACTAACTTAGCCTGATCAAACTTTATAACTCAAGTTAATCTCGCTTAACCTAACCAACTTAGTCTGACTGAAGTTAACTTAACCAACAAATTCCCATTTGGTGGTGTTTTACGACTGGTACTTGATGATTCTTGGACAAACTAAGGAAAACTGTTACTTCAGTATTTATTGAGCTCTTTGTGTGGACACGTAGAACACATTACTCTGTGAAAAGTCCTCAGTTGTTCATGTTTTGGTCTCAATGTCTCGGAGCTTCCTGCCGAGGCTTCGGGTTCACTCGCCCTACTGACTCTGACTTGCACTCTGGTGTGTAACTCATTAGACAGGCTCCGAATGAAGCGGATAAACAGAGGTCTGCTTCACACCGCTCCGCTACTCGGACACCAAGAGCCGAGCAAATAAACTGTGAGCTGGAGCGTCTGCAGTGAAACGGCCTCCAGAAATCATTTGATTTTACAGCCAACTTCTGCAGTCATTACTCCGTTTCTGTTTTACCCTCGAATATGAGTTTATTGTATCCATAATACTTAGAGAACAGATGACTGGAGTGGTAAAATCTTGTGATACTTTCCATGGATAAGCTCCCATAAGCTCCTAAAAACTAAGCGAAAAAAAAACTGCCTGAGGTTTTTCCTGACGATGCCTCACATTTCCTTCATGGACTCGTCAAGACGGACGAAATAACTTTCTGAAAAGTTCACTTTTCCTGCCGCTCTCCTCTCTCACCTTGGCAGAGGTCTCGAACCAGCCGACGAAGCCGTTCTCCCTGCAGAAGGCGTCCAGTTTGGGCTGCTGGGAAGCCAGCTGGTCCGACTTGTTGGCCAGAAGAACCGCTGGAACCGACCTGCCGTGATTCAGAGTCACCTGAGAGCCAGACAGGTCCTCTCGTTAGAGATATTGTCGATTGTGTAAATCAAAACATGCAGTTTTAGGTCCCTGCAAACATCCGTCTGAGGGGACGCTGAAAACCTGCAGAGGAAACGAAAGACTAAGAGGCCTTATTTCCCCTCATTTACTCGTCTGTAGTGTTGACGCAGTGTGATGTGGTGAGTGGGTGTATCAACCACAGGCAGGAGAGGCAGCGTCTGGCTTTGAGCACATTTGGAGAAAGAGACGTAGCGGGGACAGCGGTCGGCGCTCGCGTCACAGTCAGAGAGTTCTGGGTTTGTTTCCGTGCAGTTTATTCGTTTTTCTAAACTCGTTTGGAATCTGACTGACTCCAAACTGTCTGTCGACTTGAACGTGTCCGTGTTGAGAGGCGGAATCGATAGATAGACATCTGAAAACAGGGCAGGAGGACAGTTGGGTCTCCCGGTGTCGGACGGGGACCTGCGGCGTCTCACCTTAGAGTCCAGGTCGTCCTTCCACTTCAGCACGGCGTCGAACGTGGACGCCCGCGTCACGTCGAACACCACCAGTGCCCCCACCGCCTCCCGGTAGTAGACGCGGGTCATGTTCCCGTAACGCTCCTGTCCTGGGATGCAACACACACACACACACACACACACACACACACACACACACACACACACACACACACACACACACACACACA
>JASSRZ010000006.1:9190046-9217651 GCA_032164315.1 Malacoctenus gilli
TGAAGACAATAAAGCAGAAAATGTCAACGAAAGACATGTTTCGCCGCTCGCTCCCACTTTTTCCTCCTCACTCTCTGCTTCAACATCCCCCGCCCTCTCTCTCTCTCGGTGGCTTCAGGCGTTCGTGGACCTGACGAAGGACATCTTCGAGCTGGTGCGCACCGGCGACATCAAGATCCAGGAGGGCTGGGAGGGCGTCAAGAGCGGCTTCGTCCCCAACACCGTCCACTCCTCCGAGGAGGTCACCAAGGGCGGCCGGCAGTGCTTCTGCTGAAGCCGGAGCCGTTGCTCTCCTAGATGGACCTTCTGTTTTTGTCTTCGTTTTCAGACCTCCGGCAGTCTTTGGCTGCTCCCCTGGAGACTTTTACTGTCCTGCGGTAACAGTTACACACTTCTATGTATAAAACGGTATGCTATCAATCCGGTGCCTGTTCACGGCTCTTTCCAAACATGTGTAGAAGCACAAGAGGCACCTGAACGTCTCCCTTTTTCTTTGTGCATGTGTGTGGTTGTCGCTGTGATAAACCTGCCGTCTTTGCAGCCAGTCCCTCCACTCCAGCTTCACGACCACTCGCAGCCTCTCCTGCTCTGTACAGTCACACCCCAGAGGTCAGTCATCAGGTCATCGCCACGCATCCCCAAGAGACTGAAGCGTGTTCATGAAAAACGTGCGGGAATGAGGGGAGGTTCGGCGGGAAACGGCGGCAGCGGGACTGAACCACGCGGCCTCTCCGTTTGACGTGACACACTCAAAGACAGTGTGGAGGACAGTGAACCAAAGTCCGAGACGCACGTTTTGTTCTTATTTCCGATGCTCGTTGACTGTTTCTACGTGTTGATCTGACTGCTGAAGTTTGCACTGTGAGAAAGTTCGGTGGTTCAGACGCTGGGAAGGGAAGCTGCTGACAGCCCTCGTAAGACATTTTATCAAAACGACACGATTCCCGCTTTCCTGTCGGTTTATTGGTCAGAGCAGGTGAGAAATGAAAACTCGATGCCTTTTGTCGGGTGCAGGATGATAAACGACCGAGGGAATCACGTTTGTATCGGCTTTATCTGAGCTGACGCTGGAATCTCACTGCTAGATGTCACTAATTTGTGCACAAAGGAGAGAAAGATCCAACAAACCAGAAATAAACAGTGTATGAAACATCGATTCAAACAACAAAGTGTGATGTTCTCTCAAATGCTCTTTGGTCTTTTTTTCATCTTATTTTCATCCATCAAATCTTTCTGTCTGTTGCCAAAGTGAGTTTAAATGGATGGATTCAACATGATAGTCGTGCATGTTTCTAACAGCAACACCTCAGTGAACAGTCAACGCTGGACCTGCTCGAAACCCAAACAGGATTCACACATTCATCTCTCTGTACAAACAGGAGCATTTATTAAAGAAACGTCAGTGTGGACGTCTGACTTGGAAGGTGTCGGTGAAACCACGACGATCACGTTACACAGTGTAAATTATTTATCTGAAAATAAACCTTGCCATTAATAATAAAGCGCCTGAAAAACATCGGGATGTGCAAAGATTAACAGAACGCTGATGTTGGTTCCGAGCAGCGCGGACGGTACAGACTGCCAGTGACCACCAGGGGGCGATGTCACCGTGTGAAGGGGGCAGCGGGTGGGAATGATGAAATCAGCTCATCTGCAGGAGCGACCACACGACCGTCTTCTCCTCACTGACGCAAGATAAAGCAAAATACCAACAGAAACAACATCACATCACGTGTTTCTAACCAAATGCTGATTTTGGAGTGAAATGTTTTTTGTCTTTTTTGACATTTTGAGGCCACCGTAGATTTTCTCAAACGCTTTAACCTCATTGGTTCTTCCATTGAAATAAACATTGAAACAGTTATAAAATGAAAAGAAATGTAAAAAAGTATAACTTTAACAAGTAGGGAATTATTTAGACAATTTATTTAACCAATTAGAACCATTTAATTTCTGTTTCCATAATTATTGGTCACTTCTGTTTGTTTCACGGTATAACTTATCAGGTTGGACCTAAAAACAACCTACTTATGTCAGAAATAGAGTTTATAGTGTTTATTGCGTTAGGGAAATATTCAATTTTCATTTTGAAAAAGATAAAATACAATAAAAAAAAAATGATACATTTTCAGTGTGTTTTTGGACATTTTTAAAACTCACAGTTTTTGTCATTTTGTACTTTTTCTAATCACCAAAGCTTGTTTCGTTTTCTGTAAATCTTCATATTTGTGTTCTTGAGCCTCCGAAATTGAGTGTTTTTTGTCACAAAAAATTTCAGACACAACAATGTCTTCCTTCCAGCTGTCGCCATGTTTCGTTTGTTTTTCGGTGGGATTTTTCCTAAAATACCTTTGAGTCCAAGTCAGAAATGTTTCACCTGCAAAGTGAAGAAACATCCCGAAGGTGGAGACACAGTGTAACTTCCGAACATACCGTTTCACTGAGTCACGGCTGAGTCATGGAAAATGCCGCGAAAAGGAGGCCGAAAAACCTCCGACAGGCTCCTCCTCCTGAGGAGCGCACGTGGCGCATTAACCACAGAGACACTGATCTGTCGTAAGGATGAATCACCGTTTTATTAAAAAAAAGAACAAACATTGAAAATATTATTTTGTACATGACAGCAATATGTACAGGATACAAAACAAAGACTGATATCAGTTTTTGCTGCTGTTCAGACAGAGCAGAGAGACGAGAGATATTATGGGATTGATCACTGGAAGGCACGAGGGCTGAGACTAAGAAGCCACATCAGATAAACCGTTTCAGGAAACGCCATTTCAAACGTCGTCCCGCTTCAGCTCCGACTCGCGGCAGCAGCTCAGCAGGACTTTGTTGTTCAGCTTCGACTTCAAAAAACCCCCAAGGCGGGCTGAATCCGAGTCGAGCGCTCACGGCGATTCGTGTCCGCTTCCGATGCGGCCGACTCAGAAGCGACTCCTTAATCCGCCTCGGCCTAAAACCGTTTCATCCCAGAAGAAGAGCGAAAGTGTTCGAACCCTTTGACTTCCTGCTCGTCCATCCGGTGGAGCGGAACCTCCACCTTCACCGTCTTTATCGGGCTATCTTATTCAAAGATATTCAAGATTTTCTTCAACTGTTGCAGTGTTGACATCAATGCTGATTTTTCAGTTAGTGTCTGTTGAAGAAAGTTCAACAAAACAAAACGGAATAAATAATAAATAAGTGCAGGTGGCTCAACCAGTCACACTGAAGTTCTGATAAATTTCAAGAAATTCGTTGCGACTCGGCTGTTTTTTCTCCACCAAATGGACGAGGCTGTTAAACGATGTTTAAAGGTGAAAGATGCAGAACTTCAGCAGTATTAGGCGTGAAATACAACGAGTACATTTCTACAAAAAGAAACATCTCAATTTAAACTTGGATGTTTTAGTATAATTTACAGCATTATACAAATAAAGATACAATCTTGAACAAATACTGTACACTCTACAGTAAACTTGACTAGAATGAAACAGAAAAAAACTATCAACAATAACTTATTTAGTCTTGAAACAACAGGGCTAAAAATATGTCTTAAATGATACAATTTAAAGACCAACTTTCAGTGGTCGTTCTTTGTTTTGGGGAGTGAAACTCTCCCAAAATAAAAGTTCATTTGGTCGGGAAAGATGGCGAAAAGACTCACAATCACCTCGCAAGACAACAAAGAAAAGAAACAAAATAAGCAGCAGAAAAAAGACGAGTAATCTACAAACTGTACATGAGAAAATAAAATACATTAACATCTAAAAAGGTTGCTGATTCAAGAGATATGAAAGGCAGAACGGAAGCTAACCAACAAAAACAATACTATAAACATTTAAATATTGACAATTCTATCAGAAAAGTATGTAAATACAAAATAAAACGCGATGGGAACTCAACAGGCGAAGCTGCCAAGAACAAGTTTCAAATGAAACTAAAGAAGAGAAACCTGTGTGGAAGAAAAAGACTCACGAGGTCGTGAGGAGATTTTAGTGGTGATGAGCCCCTCAACACAAACGGACCCCCCCCCCCCCCCAAAAGCTCCCAGACCCCCAGTTCAGTTGTGCACTTACAGTTCAATGAGTGTTGAGGAAACACACATCTGTTCACGGCCAGGTAAATAACGGAAGGCAGACACATCTTCACAGAGCACGTTGAACTACACCCAAGATGTCGAGTTTTTTTACTCGAAGTAATTTAAACTATTTTCTCCTCTACTTTCGCTTACTTTAATTAAGAAGTAACTCAACATCTTTCTCACCACTACTGTATTTCATTTGGTTTCCACTCAAAAAGGCCACAAAGTTGATGGAAAAAAATGCCATGAAAGCACTTTACGTTTGTCTAAAACACATTAAAATGAGAGAATCATTTCGTGTCTGGCTGGGGGGGCTGTTCTCAGGGAGTCGGGGGGGTTCAGCAGGGCGATAGTTTCTTCAAAAAGCTAGTTTGGAGTTGGAAAGCTGAGCCTTCAGCTGCAGGCTCTGAACCACACATGTGCTATTGACCTATGTGGGTGACACTGTAAAACCTCACAGCGTCAGCGTGACCCTGTTGACACGCTGGACAGACGGGCCGGAGCGTCAAAAAAACGGACACGTCAGTTTTACTGGAAGGCGTCGAGGCGGCAAATCGCCTCAGTGGCCCCGCTTGTAAAACCCGACAAAGTTTGACGCCAACCCGAACGATCCAGGTGATCCGACGATCGCGAACTCGCCGTCTCAAGTCACAACGTCTGATTTACGCTGTAGCTGTGGCTCACCTCTGGTGGAGGCAGCAGCAACGACAGCCAGAGAGTAACATTCCTCCATTCCACGGCTCGAGATAACGGAAAGCGACTTCATGGGAGTGCACCAGCACCAGCAGCAGCAGCAACAGTCAAGTGTTAGTTCGGTCCATTTGAAGCAGGTGTTCTAGTAAGAGTCTCCAGCGGGCTAAGGCTAAGTACAAACAGACAGATTTAAGCGGACACACGGGCCAGAGAGACGGCTTGGTCACAGTGTCTAATCATCAAGTTAATCGGCCTCCCAGTCAGAGGTAAGATGTGTGCGGCGTTCTTCTCGCCCCTCCTCCAAGGCAGCTTTCCCAGCCGCCTACACTCCAGCAGTTGGCCGCCGCTCCGAGCAGGTGGGCCAAAAAAAAGGGGGTGTAGACGCTCTGCAACGCTCCCGGGGTCTTATCAGGGGCTGCCCGCCTCCACGTCGCTCTCATCGGGGGCGCCTTTGTAAATGCGGCTATTGTTCTGCGGCGGCGGCTCGTATTTGCACTGGGGCGAGCTGTTGCCAGCTTCGCTGCTGTTCCTAATGCCGTACAGGAAGTAGATGGCGAAACCTGTTGTGGGTCGAGGAGAGACGGCGTTATGAAACGGCCACATTCACGTGGGGCGGCAGGAGTAGAAACGAGGGGGGCGTTCACTCACCGATCACCATCCAGACGGTGAAGCGG
The DNA here is from genome assembly GCA_032164315.1 of Malacoctenus gilli. NCBI lineage: Eukaryota > Metazoa > Chordata > Actinopteri > Blenniiformes > Labrisomidae > Malacoctenus > Malacoctenus gilli. The sequence continues at coordinate 9,195,480 of JASSRZ010000006.1, forward strand.
CACCATGTGCCCCAGTCCAGCTGCATCATGAGGTAGATGTTGACGAAAATACTGAACAGGGGCAACCAGGGGAGCAGCGGGACCTGCGAGGACGGAGGAGGGCGATTACAACTCTGCACGGCCGGCTGACGCACAGCCAACCTCCAGCCAAAGTTTCCCGCTTACCTTGAACGTGAGCGCCTCTTTGCTCTCTGGCTGCCGGCAGATGATGATAACGCAGACGCAACAGAGCAGAGTCAAGATGACACAGGGCACCACCACGAGCGGGTGACCGGCGAGCAGCTCGGTCAGGAAGTTGGCCAAGATAACGCACAGCACGGTCATGAGGACGGCTGCAGACAGAGAAGGGCGCAGAGTGACTTAATCTGGCGAATCCCACAAACGAGCAGATTTATCGCTCAGGCCGAAAATACAGAGAGAACCGTGATTGTTTTTGTCTCTGCAACACACTCACAAATAATGGCAGTGGTGGCGTAGACGATGTTCCCGGAGGTCTTTGTCGGGGTCTTCCCGCTCGGACAGAAGAGCAGCTTTCCGGTGAAGGTCTCTCGGAGCGGCTTGTCCTCCGTCCCCAAGCCGTACTCGTCCCCGCTGTCCCCCCCAGGGGTGGCCACCTTCTCCCCTTCCACCATCTCCACCAGCTTCTCCATCTGACTGGGCGAATTCAGAGTTCCTGGCTGATACCTGCAGAGAGACAAAGCCGACACCTCGTTATTGTCGCTCATCAGCTCCACAACAAATCTGTCTTTGATACCTAATGAAAAGATGAGGTTAATGAAAAGATGAGGCTTCTTTGGGAGTGAATTTGAAGAGAATCACCTGAGAATGAGAACGCACACGGCCACCAGGGAGTACGCCAAAAGGGTGCCAATGGACATGAGGTCGACCAGAGCAGCCAGGTCAAACAGGAACGCCATCAGAGCTAAAAAACGGGACAAAAAAACAGATGCACATTCCAGTTGAATCCTTGCGTCTCCACTATGGGCGCAAGAGAGTTCTCTTATTACGTGCCGAATATCAAAGTATGGCAAAAACAATTTCTTGGCATGAAACAAAGTGCTTCTGGCAAGAGATTGGGGGTGGAGGGTGAGGGATCAAGCTCTATGAGGGGAGGGGCTAATCTTCTGCGACTTGGTAGCAAGCCCGAATGTTTATTCTTGCAAACTTCATTAAGGATTTCATCGATCTTGTACAAAAAGCCTGAAACAGGCTGCTGCTGATGCAGGAGCCGGTCCAGGGACCGACACAGCAAAGACGGCCTCGCGAAGCGATGAGACCTAAGACAGCGGCGGCGTTCGTACCTGCGACGATCCCAGAGACAACGGTCGCCAGGAGAGGGGTCTTGGTGCGAGGGTTCATGGTGGACAGCACCCGGAAAAGCAGCCCGTCCTCCGCCATGGCATAAATGACGCGGGGCATCGGAAACATGGAGCCGAGAAGGCTGCAAGGAGATCGGCAGTGAGCATCATTCATGGACAATAAAGGCTTTACTGTGTCATCAGTTACGCTCCCATTCTCCCATCATAGATACACTATTTCGGGACATTAACCCTTTATAGGAAAAGCGACTCAAATATCTAAAGGCTCACTGTTTAACCAATCCAAGCCTTTATTTTGAAAGCGAAAAATTGCCGATTATTTGGGATATTTTTCTACCTTTTCTAAACTTGTGTAATGACACCTGAAGGTGTTTGTTTGAATAAAAAGTTTGAAAATATGCTTTAAATCACCTTAAGATTGAACACTTGAATCAGTGCCCACTGAAGGGCTCAGACCAGGAGGGGGCTAAAGATTATCCAGCCGCCACCAGCACAACAATGAACAAACACTTTTCACCAATGAAGAGAAAAAACTAAACAGTGATGCACAAATATGACAAGTGACAGAACTTGTTCGAATAAGATAAGATAATGTAAGATTTGTCCCAAATGGGGAAATTGCACAACTAGTCGTCATCGTGATTAGTCGTCATCAAAAACAGGGATATCATACGATCCCTTTTTCAAACTTTGTGAAGTTAATCTTGATTTTCATTCAGTATTTGAGGTTTTTTAAGGGTTACAGCAAAGTGCTTCTACGATTTTCCAGTAATCTCAGGAATCTAGGAGTTTCACAGCATTATGTAGACAGAGACATCGTAGCTGGACAACATTTTGTGGGTCTTTACCTGGTGGACAGAGCACAGAGGGACCCCACGGCCACGATGTACCTGGCGGGGGCCCAGCCCACGTGGCTGAAGGCCTCCGGCAGGGGGCTCTGCTTGTCCAGCCGATAGTACGGCATCATGAGCGTCAGGGCGGCCGACACGCCGAAGTAGGCGAAGAAGCAAATGAGCAGCGAGGCCACGATGCCGATGGGGATGGACCTCATGGGGTTCTTGGCCTCCTCGCCTGGGGAGAAGCGAAAGAACGGGATGAGACGGTCGCAACAGCGTGGCGCTGCTCTTCAATAACCGTCAGAGGCTCCGACGCAGCGGGGGACGTTTCTCGCTTCTGAGTCGAAGCTGCGTCACTTCACATGATATCTCAGCTGGACTTACATAAGGCACTTTCCACTGGCCTGCCTGCTTCACAAACATTTGTACGCATGTGGCTACGAACACGTATGAGAACCAAATACCTGCACTGTTTGTGTACAACACAGAGGTCAGACCGGAGCCGAACTCAGCAAACAAGACAGCTCGTCAGTTACGTACATTGTGACGACGTGCAGCTCAGTCAGGGTGACAACAGAAAAGCTCTGAACACGCAGCTGAAGTGACCATTTAATGAAACCACGACAGAGAGTTTGCGAACATAAATGACTGAAAGAGCTGCGTGAGGGCGTGGCTTAGGAATCGGTGTTCGGACTTTTCACTCTTGAACGATTCAAAACTCAAGGGGAGGCGTGGTCTCGATTTGATTGGCTCTGTTCACGGGCCAATTGTGGTAAATGTGAGTGCCATTCCCTCTGCCAGAGTCAGTAAAAGCCCTCAAGGACGGAGTGAGTCACCAGCCACTGGACACCATTTCACAAGGAAGGCCAAAGATAAGGAGCAGACATCAAACATCTCCAGTAACATCGAGTCATAACTAAAGAACTGGCTTTAAAGTGCAGGAGAAAAAGGAGCGAGATGTATGTTTTTGTGATTATTAAACTGCTCCTTTTAGCAGGCGTCATGAAGGCGCTCTCGGTGCCTTCATCAGTATGGAAATCCCACTTACTCGTAGTGGCGATGCAGTCAAAGCCCACAAAGGCATAGAAGCAGGTGGCAGCGCCAGACAAAACCCCGGCCAGGCCGAACGGAGCGAAACCGCCCTTTCCAAAGTCTTCTTCGATTCTGAGTGACAGCAGGAGAGAAGAGAAGAGGCGGGGTTTAAACTCCAACCCTGATAAAAACCTGAGCGGTTAGCGCTGGCTTGATCATGCAGGACTGACTTGGTGCTGTTGTTGCTGTCGTTTATGTAGTGGAGGTAGTCCTGCTCGGTGAGGTTCCAGTTCTTGGTGTCCCCCTTCACGAAGCCCGAGATGATGACGAAGCCCAGGACCACCAGGTTGATGCCGGTGAAGATCTTGTTCACCAGCGCAGACTCGTTCACACCGAAGGCCAGAAGTCCTGCGGCGAGGCGGGAGGAGAGGGTTCGTTTTCAGCATGGATAACAACATGTCCTGCGATGTGGGCGGACGTGTTCGTACTCCACCGCGGCCAACAAACCATCAGTCAGCGACACCAATCCCCCAGTTAGTTCTAACACTGTTACTGGCAGGCTGCACGAGCTGCAATGTTAGTGTGACAACTGTTGCCTGTTATGCAACCATTCCGAGGCAGTGTGAACCATCACAGAGCCAAGTGTAAATCAAAATAATGAATTGAAGAGGTTGCATTGATTACTTTTGAGATGATTCGTTTCTCTTTGACATCTTCAACTAGTTTAAGAGCCGAACTGCAGCTCTGGAACACTTTAGGTAAAGTTATTGGAGTCATTTTGCAGCTACGTGGACAGGAAGTTCAGGAACAATGTGTGACAATGCGCACGAGGAACTCACCGGTCAGCAGCAGGACCAGGATGAGGGCAAACAGGTCGGGGTACTCTGCCAGGACTTTGCCGGGAACCTTCATCGCCATGAAGGCTTTGAAGAAGTCGGATATCTTCTGTTCGACCAGGTTGTCGAACGTGGAGCTCCACGCTCGGGCCACGCTGGCCGTACCTAGAGGAGGCGGCAGAAAAAAGGAGCAGCGGTGAGCCGGAGAGTGTTTCTAGGGAACCAGTCGGACAACCTGGATGTAAGCCAGTAGTTCAGTAGCTCCGCTGAAGCTCCTGCTCACCTATCACGTATGAGAGGATGAGGTTCCACCCTGTGATGAAGGCCCAGATCTCTCCAACCGTCACGTAGCTGTAAAGGTACGCCGAGCCCGTCTTGGGGACGCGGGCGCCGAACTCCGCGTAGCACAGGCCGGCCAACATGGAGGACAGGGCGGCGATGAGGAAGCAGAGGACGATGGCAGGCCCCGCCTTCTCCCGGGCGACCTCACCGGCCAGGACGTAGACGCCAGCGCCCAGCGTGGAGCCCACTCCCAGGGCGATGAGGTCCAGGGTGGACAGGCAGCGGGCGAAGCGGGTCTCCTCGCCGGAACAGTCGAGAGCGCGGCGGCGCAGAAGGCTCTTGCCAAGGCTGGACAGCTTGCTGGCCATGTTTACTGTGAGTGTGTGGGCGCGTGACCAGGCTGTGTGCTTTAAATCCCCCGAGTGTGGGTGTTTGTGATTGACACAGCTTAATAAAAACAGGTGTGACTGGACTGTGGGAGTTCTTTGGGTCGCTGAAGGAAACGAGTGAAATGACAGTCCTTTCGCAAAGATATGTTCACTTAGGCAACAACCTCTTGTGTCAACAGAACAGGAAGCAGCAGGGTTTTGGTCAGGGTACTTGGTGGCAGCAGATTAGGGCCTGCAAGAAAAACAACAACAAAACAACAGCTCAAAAAAAAGGTCCCATTCAGTAACTGACAAAACCGCCGTCTCGTAGCCGTGTGTTGATATTATGCAGCGTGATTTTGTCACATTTTCTTTCCAGCAATCACTGAAATTTTCCCGGCAAAACTCTGGAGTTTAAAGACAAAAAGCAGTGAAATGTTGAAGCTGAGTGAGTGTTGCCTCGTCCAGTTCGGTGATGCTCAGTCTCAGGAATATAAACACAACTTAGGAAACTTTCCTAAAAGTTTCTAACCGTCCTCATCAAAAACAGGGAACATCGACCGGTCGAGCAAGTTTTAAAGAATGCTACTAAATCAGGTGAACTACATTGACACGCTTATGAACAACAAAAAAAAAAAGATCGTTATGCAACTTCCAGGAATTAGAAAGCTTTGTGGGACTAAGTGGGACACCGACTGCCCCCAGAAAGACAAAACGAAAAACCTAGGGCGAGCTTTCCAGGCTCGCAGCTCATCTCAGGTTTGCTCTCGACAAATAAACCTGAAGCGGTGCACACCCCGGGAAAACAAAGTAGCGCGCAGCCTGGTTCTTCGACACTCCCCGACTGCGAGGATCTGCTGCTATTGTGTTGTTCCAGCAGACAGCGAGAAGCCTGGGAAAAAGCAGCGCCTGCAGAGGAGCTGCCGGTCCGATGAATTCAAGCTAATATCAACACAAGAGAAGAGATAAGGTGAACCACCTGCTGGCACATGGGCAGAGAAAACTCCCTGCTTCTCACAAAAGCACACTGGCTCCTATATTTATTTATATTTTTGAATTTCTCAACCAAAAAGCAACATTTTACAGGGTTTTTCTTCAGATATAAAGGTTCGGGTCGTCTGATTCTGTCTGAGATTTACGGCCTTTATCAAGAATTCTTACTATCAGTCAAATAAGATATTTACAGTGATTTCTGCCTTTTCAATGTGGATATCTTTTGGGGAAAATCAGAATAGCAGCGTAAGAAATTGAGCATCTTTTGACAGCAAGTCAGAAAACAAACGTATTTCAAGCCAAAGTGAGACGAGGCCAGAGGCGGAATGACCCGTTTGAACCTAAACATCAGCAACCAAACCACATTTCTGGCCCTTGATGCCAACCTGAGGGTGCAGTGAGTCACTCTAGCTTCCAGTCTGTCCACATGCCTGTCCAGTTACTATCGATTGGCCAGGGCTTAACTATCAAATAGACGGGGGATAAACTGAACACTGCATCGGCTCACGAGTGCCTCACAAAGCGGTGACCGTTTGAGGAAACCAAATCAACGATCGGGTGGTTGCTGTGAACGACGTTGTGTCCGCTGTCCTGTGCAGTGCCGATGATTTGATCAAGTGAAAAACGTTCTCTGGAGAAGCAGTGAAAATGATTCATTATTGTCTGTTTCTGCAGAACCCCAGAGGACACGCAGGCCAAGGACACCACGTGAGGAGGTCATCACGTTTGCCTTTGGCCTGAAATGGGGACTGATCGGCTGTTTCTCTTCAAACTGTCCCAACACAAAAAGAACTAACAACTTGTAATGAAGTAAAACTTTAACATAATGATCCAATGAGACATGCACAGGCCTCACCCACGCTTGGAGGCAATTTGCAAAGGTAAACAGTAGTTTGGACGTGCCGAACTCATGAGCAGCCACACACTGGAACACGACCCACAGGGCAACACTGTAGAGCAGGGATCAACTGGAGAGATTCCTTCTTTTTTCCTACATCTGACTTCAAACTGCAGGAAGTTTATTGAAGCCAGAACATACGGAGCGAAATGCAGCTGAACAGTCGACACGTAAAATATATCTGACAAGACAGAGAGGAAGCGTGGAGGTTCTAACAGGTTGGACAGGTGGTTTCACTCCACCTCGATGAAGAATGCGGCCGTGTCCCGTGCTGCGCTTTGGAAATGTCACGAACTTCTCTTGTTGAGGACACGTGTGCAGTAATTAGACCTTTGCACATGGGGAAAGTGTGTGTGAGGGAGTGTGTGTGAAAGTCCAGGCGCGACAATCCAACGCTCGGCCGAGGGGACCGAATGTCGTCTTACTACTTCTCTCGTCCTGATTTCTTGCAGGAAACTGAAGTCAAACTTGTACTCAGATGAAGCGTTGAGGTGTTTGATTGCATAATGTGCCAAACTAACAACACGAAGCCATCGTTCACCACCATCCAGGAGGTGCAAGTCCAGATCGCGAACCTGCTCACATAACCGAGGGCGCAGCATGTTTATCTTGTCTTCGAATACTACACCAGTCAGCACAACTACTACATCAGAAAAAGCCTGACTAGCCATTAAGAATGCACTAAAGTGGACTCTGCAATGATTATCTAACACATTTGCATGCCTTTATAATACAGAGAGCAGAAACAAGGTGCACCAGCTTCAAAAAACACAAGTCTTGCGTTGGAGATTGAAGTTGGAGTCAGTCAGGTTTCACCTGGCCGAGTTAGTAATAAAAATGCCATCTGTCTTCTGCTAGAAGTCTGAGGTTGACACGTTATAATTAAGACAGATAATTGACACAGATTTGGTCAGTGGCTTCAAATGTGACACAGCACCGTGACCGGGGCCATCAATGCGGTGACACCCGATTCCTTCGGAAAGAAGACGCGAAACACGAACCGGCCAGCTCGGATCAGACTGACGGCGTGGTACAGTGTGTTTGTCTGAGGCACACGTCGGCCGGAAATGCACGTAAAGGGGAAAAAATGTCCTTTATATTGAATAAATATGCGAAATTAAATATAAAGGCAAAGCTTAGGAATCACTTTGTGCCTGTATCACTGCAACAAAGGAAATGTCACCTGCTTTGGACGTTTCATTTGAAACAAGTGTGAAGTAAATAGCAAACGGTAACCTGCACAGTTTCATAAGTTCAGTTTGTTCCAGGTTTTAGGTCAACGTAGGAAGCTGCTGCTGATCTTGGGCTCTAATTATGGCCTTTTTTCAGAACACACCAGGTTTGTGCTCCAGCCGTCAGACAGTACAATGAAAATATTCTATTATTACCACAAAAGCAACATAACCTACTTATCAAAGCATTTCAAGTCTTACTATTTCAAAAGCGAATATCCTGCCCAGTACAGTTAAGTGTCGAACGAGGAAAAAATAGACAAACACAGTTGAACAATGAAATAAAAACAGCCCAGAAAGCATCAGACAACCGTCACAATAAACATTCAGCCCTCAGAAGACTGATGGGAAACTGGTACACGGTGGAAATGCTCCCACTCCCCGCTTGGTGTGACATTCCAGTAGCATTTCCTACCCGCACACCAGGAACCGAGATCTGAGGGTGTCAGTGTTGTGTCAATAAACCTTTATTAGCGAACCGGTGTGCCAAGCTGGCTGTGATCTCCGCGGGGGTCCGGCCAATATCGCACGGACCCTTCAGGAAAGGACTGACGCGTACGGGTATAGATAATTAAAAGGAAGGAAAGAGAACAGAATCGCTGTTTGTCGAGTGATGCCTTATCGTGCGGTTTTCACTTTACAGTAAAAACGCGCCTCTGCTTGAACGGCGGCTTTATACGAGGGTGAGCTTGGAAGCGGGAGGCGCCACAACCCTCGCTGCCGCCTCCCGTCACGTCAGCCCCCCGCTAATCTTTTCCTTGTGCTTTTCACGAGGGTGCCCGCTCCTGGAAGTGGGGCGGGTTTGTGACAGGTAGCGTTGAGGTACCGCGAACCGATGTACCGCCTGCAAAACCTACGGACCAACGTGGGTGAAAAACGTACCTGATGCCTGAAGCCAATTTATCCCCTTCGAACGAATGAACACACAAGGCGTTCAAAAGGACACAAACAAGCAGGTGTACAAGCCTGGACGAACAAATATGAGACCATTCGCTAAAGTCTTCATTCTGGACGACTTGGGATGAAAACGACTGCGTTCCGGTTGCAACAGGTTTCAGGGATAATGGTCCCGGTCAGTTGAATTAGCATTGCTGCAACTGCTGCCACCAACTGTAAGAGGATTACGAGGACTAGTAACAAAACCTGCTAACCTCATTATAGCTTGTTCCTGTTCCTGGTCCAGTACACATAAGCAAAGCGTGGCTTTGTTTTGACGCTCCCTGTAACCAACAACAACAACAACAAAAACCAACACTGGTTCAAGAGGAAAATAATCAATCTCCCTTTTATTACTCAGTTATACTGAAAAGGAGTAAAGTGTGTCCTATTTTTCCCCAACACACTTTAATAGGACTCCATAACACTATTAATATTGCATTACTATTCAATTGTTTGCTTGTGTTAAGACAATTTTCCAAACTAATCGGATAAATCTCTAAATATTTGTCTTTGTGCTTTTGAAATCTTACGTGTACTGTTTGCTTTGGTGAAGGTTGGACGAACAACACAGCCGAGAGTTAAAACTCCCTTATCGCTAATCGTACTATGACGTTACGAACATCAAATAGAGCTACGTGGGGCACTTGTGGGGCCCACAGCTGAACAAAGTGTTCAGCGTCCACTGGAAGGAGTAAATGCGACCTTGCATAACCCTGGAAGGTCCGCCATGACCACTCCGAGCCAGCGATCCATTCTTCAGACGCCACACAATGGTTCGCCAGGTGTTTGAAGTCGCGGCCGGTGTATTATTAGAGCCGGGGATGTAATGTTTGTATGTATGCACCTACACAACAGAAGCCACTGTATAAGGTTAATGTACGCGCGGAAACGGCCGCCTGCGGAGGCCGAACCGAGTGACCCTTTCAGTCACCTGGCAGGACATCACTGAGGCTGCCAAAAAATGCTCCCACTGTGAAATGGGAAGCGACACATGAAAACGCTGCTCTGTTTCCCATGACCGATGCCAACACTGACAACTTCAACGGGCGTGCGAATGACAAGAGAGAGCCACAGAAAAGTGTGAGAGGAGAAACCCACCAGCTTCACACACTGCATCAAAGTTGTGACGTACTACGGGTCAGACAAAGCTCACGTCAAGTTGCACCGTAGTTCTGTTTCAGTAAAGCTATAAAAAAAACAATAAGTCTAAAATCATGAGAAATATTCAGCAATCACACTATTTCCACAAAACAATTGATGACACGGAAAATTTGATTAAAATCTGTTCTTGGCAAGAAATAAAGCTTTATGTAATGTGGATGGCCACCAGTTGTCTTTCAAAGCAAATACAAAGTTTTTATTTCAAATTAAACTTTTCCTAGATTCAAACAAACACACGTGACGCCAGAACGGTGCAAAACTAAGGTTAAAACCAGCAGAGTGAATCCTAAGAAATCATTAAAATACTTAACTCTGCAATAGTATAATAAAATTAGATTGTTGCAGAGAGAAAACAAGAAGTTGTCTGATGGAAAAACTAAGATTAGAAATAGGAACTATTTGTTCTCTTCCGAGTCTGCATTAAAACAAATTCCGTGTGAAGTAATGATGCGTCTTAAAGTAACGTGGCATGCGGCCGTGTGGTCACTTTCTCCACCCCATTAAAACCACCTGATCTCCCTGGTCCTGCAGGTTCCCGTCGCAAAGAAGGTCCAGTCCTACTTTGACTGCTGTGTCTTCACTGTCACCTCTATAATTTTATCCACTTGTAGTCTGGCTGATGCAACACGAGGCATGGTGACACCCTCGGCGTTACAGATTACACGGAGAATAGGAGGCACTTCAACGTGACACTCGCTGGCGTTTAAGGTCGAGGTGAGAGAGAAAGGTAAAGATAATCGAGAGTTTAAGAAAAAGAGAAATCCCCACTTACGCCACGTTATTAGGATGCGCGTCTGGATGGAAAGTCCATCTGTCAGCGGCTACATCAGCTAGCTACGTGGCTCCGGTTGGCTCTCGCGTGGTGCCAATGTTGCCTTCACTACTACCGAAAAGTAGTAATTCCCCCCATGTATTTGTAACTCAGATATGACCGCGGTAAATACAGATTGCGCGGCACCGTCTGTTAATTTTTGTTATATTCAAGAAACTGGCGATCTTAATTAAAAATCTGAAAGTCTTCATTTAACAACTATAATTTTATTAAACGAAAAAAAGTCACTTGAGCGTCACAAAAGGTGCTCTTTTGCGTCAGCTTCCTTTCTGCAGGTTGTATTGCATCACTTTGTGCAGACTCGCATGTTTCACTGCGACAGTGACTCATAAAACACTCCAGTGGATTCGTTTAACAAGTTAAATCTGTGACAAATTGATATTAGTATAAATACTGTTTTTTTGCAGGTCTTTGAAAGCATCTTCGCAGCAAACGTTCCACGTCTCGACGGAACATTTGGGTCGGAGGGTTTTTCCAACGAGCCAAAACATTATAACGATGAATTAAAACCTCCACGCAATGACGCCAAACTTTTTGCTGTAATAATAAAATTATCATGATAACGCTTCTACGTTTGTGACAGTAATTTTTCAAATTGCCTCTCAAGTTTCCACCGCGTTTTAGGGTTTTCCAGGTAACGTTCCGCGACGGATTGCCGACACCAGCTGATTGCCCGCTCAAATGACAGTCACACCGCGGTAATAAAACAAACTGAATAAAGAATATTTAAATTCTGTAACATTCGATTATCATTCATTTTGACGAACGACTGAGTGAAGGAGAAAATACGTATCCCTCACTTTGAAGTGTGCGCCAATACAACAGATACTACACGAGGAGTATTGCGTCAGTCCGCGGGCACACGGTCTGCGAGTAAAACGTGTATAAATGAAGCACAACGTGGACTGAACGGAAAATAAGTCGTTATGTAGTAACAAAGTTTGTTACCTTAAGTGACTTCGAGAAGAAGGGGAGAAGGAAAAAAGCGGAGACAGAAGGATGTTCGGGCTGATGCAGTGGTAGCTGACGAAATATCCCGCCCGGTTTAAGCGTGTGCGGTTTTGATGAGTAGCGAGGGGGGCGGGACATTTGTAAATATATGACGCAATAGGGCGGGGCCAACAGGCATGAATGGCGAGAGCTAGTACTCGTTCCGGGCAAGACCACGACACAATACTCTAAAAACAGCAGTAACACCAAAGGCAAATAAACAATAATTACAACAATAACCTTGAAGAAAGCCGAATAAGAAGAAGGAGAAGAAAGGTGTGTCTATAAACCTGTTGTAGCAATAACCATATATGGTGTCCTTCCTCCTGTTGAAGCTATGTTTAGGTCTCGGTGTCATGCTCTCAACCATTATATCCTCTGCTGCTTTGTTCCCTCAGACTCAAAAGAAAAGATGGGAAACGAGACAACTTCTTCTGTACTCAATGACCCAAACACCCAGAGGTAGCAGTAATGGGGTGTGTCAGAAAGTTAGTTTTTCTTTTAAAAGTATGGCTTGAAAATACAATAATCATGCAGAAAATAATAAAGTGGCTTGTGAAATTTGAATTCAGATTAAACAACAGCAGAAAAAGTGACTCAAATCAGTCTGATGAAACATCCCCCCAAAAGGACGCGAGTGTTTGCTGAAAATATCTTTGACCTTTATGACCTTTTTAAAGCTTCCACATATTTTGTGACACAGAGACACACTGAAACTTTTCATGCTTTTTGCCACCTGCAGTGTAAAACTAGAAGTGTTACTGAGTGAAAAATGTACACTTAGTCAGTGTTGTCAAAGGACAACAAAAACCAAATGTTGTATACACGTAGTACTTCAATGGTCGTCGACAGCTCCTGGCGTGGCTTTATATCAATTCCCCGAACATTACTCAAAAAATCTGTAGTTTTAGCAGTGTCACTAAGTACATGTTGGGATTCAATTCGATCTTTATTGAACACACGTCAGGTCAATGTCAGTGATCAATGACCATTGAAAAACGCACAACAGAAGTTGTCTGCAAAGCTTTATCTTAGGACTGTTTGAAATATGTCAAGTTTGTACTCTTTCAAAGAAGAGAGGCATCCCCAAACGAGCGAGTGCGTAAATTGTATTTCCCCCCTCCTCCCCGTCACTCTTTGTTCGCTCACACCGCTGTAGCCACCCGTCTCACTTTTTGTCCCTGCCCAGTCACACTGCTTTAAGTTGCTCTTTCAATTCACTTCCACTTTATCAAGCTAACCCGACTGGGTGTCTCAGCAAACACAACAAGCGTCATCGCTGCACACTGGCCCCAGAGTCAAAACGGCTAACAAAAACACCACCTAATCTGCCCTTGGCCCTCTCTGCCCATCCCGTCTGCCCACTTTCATTACTCGGGACAAGCCAGGACACTTCAAAGCTGCCCAGTTTTTTAGGTCACAGTGCTCACAGAGGAGGAAGGTCACGGAGAGTGTGTGTATCCCAGGATCCCTGCACAAGCCTTCATTTTATTTCCCTGTGTTTATTTGAGCAACGTTGAGCCCCACATGCTGAATTCAAACAAAAGCTGCATACAAAAGTCTAAAAGCATCACAAAATTATTTCAATTGCCTACCTGAGTGACATTTGGAAATGCCATGCTTAGTAGTCAATCAACACTTTTGGAACTTGGTTGTATATATATTGCATTTTGTCATCCGACACAACCAAAGAGGCCATGAAGTTTTTAACCTGTTGGGTCAAAGCGCAGTTGTGGCCAATTACAGTCATGCCTGCTTTGGATCACTTGCAGTTCAAGGTCTAAATCACAAGATCACTATTCTGGGACAACGTTAATCCACTTGCGGTGAGAAATTCCCTCCTCCCGTTAATCCCCCGTGTTTCCTGAGCACCGGCTGCAGCCAAGACAGGTCGTGTTCAGTGAACCGCAGGTGGTGTCGCCACAAAGTGACACAACTTGAACGCATTATGCAGCGAGTGCGCTGTTTACCAAACACACTGAATTTTAATAGCTGGGTTAAGTCTTTACAGGCGGGCATGAGCGGTGTATTTAATGCTATTTCTACATAAAACACTTTCACTTTACAATGTTCGTTACATTGTTGTATAATGTTTCAGTGGTACTGCTTCTGGTGAAGGAAAACTATGCTTGTGATTCAAGATGAAATACTGCGACGTCTCATTTGGCTGAAGGCTTGTTGTGACCAAGCCATGAGGACAGTTCCAGTTTAGCTTCTTTTTATCAGATTACATTGGAAAATGTGTATTTTTAGATGACTCTTACTCATGATGAATACAAACATTATTATGATATCACTGAAGATCAGTTGTAAACTTGCCAAAAATATGTTGAGATAAAAACAGCATGTTTTGTTCTTTTTTTTTTTAGCTCGAGCTGATGAAGCAAAGAAGCTTGAAAAAATACCATCCGACTTAAACTTGCCAAAAAATACTTTCAACTGTGTATTCATCATTACATTTTTCAAGTCACTGGTTTTTCCATTGTATTAGAGGCCCAATTTAGTTTACTTGTTGCGCTTTCCTGTCTGTAAAACGTCAGGCCAACTTCTTCAACTATCAAGTTTCAGTCAATCCTAAAGTTCTAATTTTACCACCCTTTAACCCTTTCATTCTGATCCCCCTCACTGTTTCTCAGCACGTCGACCTGATCGCCGGGCGAGCTCCCGATTTTCGTCTCCACAACTGAAAAGACACGCGACACAGCAGGCAGCAGGAAATTTAATTGGTGGACAGAATTAACAAGGAAATTCCCTCGTCACCAATCGTGGAACTGCAATGACAGCATGTATTAATACACTTCACAATAATATTGAGAGAAAAGAATTAAACAGCTGGAAATAAGCACAAACAAAGAAAAAGAAGAAGCCTTGTTTTTATAGATCAATAAACCAGATGCTGATTATGCCTTTTAACCAATGGAGGATTGTTCATATAATGAACCTCTTGTCACAGTGCTTAGATATGGTTATTTTGTCTAACGTAACATGCCCGATAGCTGATTTGACAACACGTAGCCAAAATAGAGGCGGGAGCTGAAACTAAGACAGCAGAGTTGGGAAATATTTCCAGAACGCAACATTCACGGAGGGGAAAAAATAAAGTGACCGGGATGACTTGTCTCGTTCCTGATGATGCTACATGTTGCTCAACTTTGGGAGGCTATCATTGAAATCGCATCACTGCCAGCAAAAGCAAAACGCCCATGGAAGCGGAAAAAGGAGTCATTTAAAAAAGAAAAGTAAAGGTCAATTAAAAAGACATTCAGATAAACAAGTAAATATATGTAAAAAAAAAAAAAAAATCTCTAACATGGCTAAAAAATAAATGAAATAAGTTGCATTTCTTATCGTTTACTGGATCAAAAATAATGAACATACATTTTGTGGAATGACTGAATGAAGATACAACATCAAACAATTTATACATTGGATCTCTTTTGTGTTTTGTCCAGGAGCAATAAGCAGTGTTTTATCCCCCCCACACCGTTGATACTTATCAGTTCTGACATTCCCATCAGCTTTAATGGTGTGATGCAGAAATAAATGTACATGAGGGCAGGTGCAGCAGTCAGTGCTGTCTTTAGAGCAGGGGAGAGAAAGAGAGGGAGAGAGGGGGACAAAGAGAACGGAGACAGACAAAAACAGGGATGGGGGAGACGTGAGAAACAATAAACAGTCAGAACTCAAACTGGAGGTAAATTCAGTCAGAGTTACAGAGAATTTAATGATGCACTCTGACTAATGGGATTATTCACAGGAAGCATCACAAGACGAGCCAATAGAAGCGGCTCCACACTGCAGCAATTCCAGATCTTTTCACCACATTCGACCAGATGTTTTTTGATCTCCAGAGAAACAGACTGTGTGTACGTGGCAGCACCCTGTTCTATGGGTTTGGTCTGAGCTGGCAGGTGTTTGGGATCTACAGTCTACAGTCACAGACAGGGGACTACAAAGCGACAGGATGGCGTTTTTAAATCCTCTACTTGGGCTGCACTCTCATTCAAAAGCACCACACGTGTGGCGTTTTTCCGTTAGGACCTGTTCGGCTTTCCTCGGCTCCACCCCGCATGGCTTCTAAGTGCTCTGTCACGATCCCACAAAACTACTGTGAGCTGAAATATTGGATGGCTTGCGTCAACATAGTGATCAAGACGGTACACCTTTTACAAAATCAAACCACATATTTACCAAAGCCCTGAACAGCATACAAGTTTTGCGACGGCGACTCCGCAAAGACCGCAGCTGGACTTTGGGGTCATGGACGACCAAAGTGAGCCAAGGTGAACCGAGCAAAGCCGAATACTAAAGGAAAAGCGCCAGTTTTAAGCAGTTGTGATCAGTTACTGATAGAACAAAGGGCATGCGGCTTCGTACTGTTTGCAAGGAGGTCAAAGGTGTGAGCGTGGGTCAGGACACGTAAAACGAGTGTGTCAAAACTTTTAGGGCGCTATTTTAACAGAGTTTCAAGGCGGGTCTGAATTTGGCTTTTTTCTTTAACATGTGGAAAAAAAATGTCATTGCTCTGGTTGCAAAATCCAAACAAGCTGAATTTTTTCTGTCTGATGAACTTATGGGGGTGTTTTTGGGTGTATCGTTCCTCAGCCAATCAAAGCAGGATTTCCTTTTTTGGCAATGATCATTTTTGCCTCCTGTAAAAATTCATATTATTGGACAAGCTTTAACTCTGCAGTATAACTGAAGAGGCCCTGAGTCAATGTCAAGAAGCAAACTGGCGCAGACGCACGCGCCATGCCACAACTCGCCCTGCGCGGTTCGCTTCAGACCGCCAAAATAGAGCCCCCAATGTTTTCGTATTGACACATTCTGGACTGAGATGCAGCTGATTCAGTCAGGCAGGCAAAAAAAAAAAACCCCAAACAAAACAAACATAACATGAGATAAACATGTGACATTATACAGGACTGCATGCAGTTTTAATGACATGAAGTCAGAATTGAGCCGTGAGGTTGCAGTGCTGCAGCAGACCTCAGCAATAAGCATCATGCAGTGCAGCCACTTTGCTTTCCAGACAACTTCAAGTCGGGAAACTATTCGAGTTTCGAGACTTGCAATGACACAGTGAAGGGTAATAACTTCCTGAGACGGGATCAAATATCCTCTGATTGTTGCTTCAGTTACTGTAAGTTCACTGGACACTTCTCATCTAATGAACTATGGACGCTGATGCTCAATGTTAAACTGAGACTCAGATGAAAGACAAAGGTTGAACATGAAAAAAGGCAGGATAGTCCAGTGCTGACATGATGGCAGAACTGGCTACGTTGTTTTTGCAGACACATATTTCTATACAACACCTCTATGTCTGGAAAAAACAACTAAGACTGAGACACAACAATGGTGATCGGAAGCATGAAAATCAAAACTACCAGCGTGACTGACGAGTACATTCCAGAGAAAGCGTGCAAGTGTGCCATGCAGCCCATGATTAGTGCAGTCCATAATGACAATGTATCAGTATTAGTTACGAGAGAAATATACCAACAGAGCTCTAACTATGGGTGATGTATGGTACTTATTCCCCTTTAAACAATAGTTCACATAACTCCAAACTACAAGAGGAAGTTTTGACTTTCCACTTGCACTGAAACAGAAGGGACTGAGAACCTTCTGCAAGCCAGTTTTGTATTAAGGTTGTAAAATTTGACACATTCTTCCTCAATTGGATATTTACAGAAATCAAATCCAAATGTTAAAAGATAAGTTGAAAAAACTGACTTGTAGAGTGTTCGGTCCCCAATAATACTGCAACAATAATGTTATCCCACTGTGTTTTAGGAGAAGTGTTTGTTCTTTGATTTACAACCATGTGATGCATATTTACAAAAATCAGATCTCCACCATTAGTATGAATCTTGAACGTTTTAACCAAAGTATTTGTGAACTATCGCCTTTGGTTTTTACAGTGCCCATGCAACCACCTTTAACTTTCTTAAAGCTTTTAGAGACGGGAGAAAAATAAAAAAAAACTTACTTCATTCATACCTAAAAAAACAAAACAGAGAACAAAACAGGGTCAGAACTCATTTGCAGTTTGTTCTACAGTGAAGATTACTGCCTGCACACACACACATTTGGACTTTATTCTACTTTTTTCCCCCCACATTACAGGTATAAACATATGACACAGAGAGTCGGACTGTAATTCTTTTGCTGAACAATATGCTTAAAAGCCAAATAGTCACCAGATGAGTAAAACTAGTGACTGAGAAGAGCTTTCTTCATCGTACGGTTATAAAACAGGAGAGAGAGGAGTCACAGAATCGCCTGAAACACACTCAATGTGTCTTTTCTCTTTAAAGCAGAAAAACATTGTCTTACTCAGAGGTAACGTGAATACAACTTTGTCAAGGTGCGCACAGAGTGAGAGACAGAAACAGAGAGCAAGAGAGAGAGAGAGAGAGAGAGAGAGAGAGAGAGAGAGAGAGAGAGAGAGAGAGAGGGAGGCCAAGTAAAGCAAAGAGGTGAGAGCTTAAGAGAGCCTGTAAGAGGAGAAAAGTCGAGGAACAGTCCGCTCTGCATCCCCTTAGTTCACCCCCACCTGCCCAACACCCTCAATGACCCCTAGTGTCGTACTTTTCCAGGAATGTAGTTGCGGTCAATGCTTTCCTCTTGCAGAAACATGTGAAGACAGCGCTCATTCTGGGCCAGGGGATGACCTGCAATTCTACACATACACACGTGGAGAGACAAAGCAAAAACCTTCACTTTCCTCTGTTTCTGAATGCTCTGAATGGAAAGTCTGGTGAAGTGCAGTGATGTGTGTTGACGCAGTAAACATTTAAACAGCATTGACACATGTTCATCATTCATTACTGGGCTGCATCTCAAAATGAACGTAGGTGAGTCTTGTTGTTTGTGTCCGATAGCTTTTCCACACTCCAGTAATGGTGTTGTTAGCGCGATGCTGTTGCATTGCGGGAGTGGCTGACCTGTTGATGAACTGCTCCAAGCCCGATCGTCGCTGCTCAATGAAAGCCTCGTCAAAAAGGCCGTCATCTGCACGAAATGGCAACTGTCTCTTCAGGGCTTTGCCCGGCAGAGGTGGTACTACAATCTGAAGGTGGCAGGAGTGACAACGAATGACAGGAAAAGACACACGTGTGGAGACACAATACCTAATGTCTGCTCATTCATTTTAAACATGGCACATACATACCTTCAAGATTAACCAACACATTTCATCATTTGCAGTCAGAAAAGTTACAGTAACATTACACTGTGTCAAAGAATACACAAGACACAACACAACACTCCTCTTGACTTCAATTTGAGCATGGTTTTCTGAGCCAAACACTTGAATTATCACTTATCAGATCAATAAAACCACTTTTCCACCAGATGCTCAACCGAAATAGCTGTCGGTCACTCACCTTGCTGTCTCTTTCCAGCTCATTCTTTAACCACTCAAAATCACTGTATCTTCTTCTCACACAAGAGTCCTTCAGTTTGAAAATGGGAAGGTTTGTCTATGAAAACAAGGAAAAGCACATTCAAAGGAAGTAACAAAAACATTCAAGCTGCTTGCGATCACTAATAATGTGCAACAATGATAAATGGAACCAGCAAGCAAATCTTGTTTATGTTTGTGTTCATACTAAAAAAAATGGGTACAAAACTTACAGTAGTGGGAGCAATTCACACACATATATATAGCACATGATTTGACAAAAGTAGCAAAACACATAACGTCCCTTCTTTCCAAGGCCTGTTTTCATGACCTTCCAACTAACAACAAACCTGATTTTGGAGATGGGCCATTGTTTTCACTTGATGTCAGTGAGCTGTGTATGGTCCTGCATCTGTCAACAGACCTCAGATGACACTTTCTCTACAAGCAAAACAATGCACCCCTGTAATAATCAGATTATGCTGGATGAAATCATTCAAGACATGTTGATGTTGTGAGCAGCCAGGTCTCCTTGGAGATGACTGCACCTACAAATGAGGTTTTGGAGACGAGGCAGGCCTGGCAAGTCGCAATTACGCCATTATGGGGTCTGTTTTGTGTCAGCATTAGCTTCCTGAAATGTTAAAGCAGAAACGAGCTGTGCTCGGGGTTTTCTGTATCCTACACTCTTACATTCGTAAATGTCACTCAAATTGACAAGGAAGTTGAACTTTGTGTTGCTCACACTTTCGACAGCACTCTTTAATGTTGAAGTTTTTCCATATTTCCACGCCAATACTGTTGCACAAATTCGCGATATTTCTCCCTTTCCGCCCAATTAAGTGGTTCCGTAATTGTATCCGCTTAATAATGCTAAAGTGCAAGTTAAAAACTGGCACCGTCTGACTTCTGGTTGACATCCCAATGCTGTCGATCTTTGCTTCAACAACTGGCATCAAAATAAACTGCCCCAGTGAGGCGATTCTTAAATTTAGTTGACAGTTTAATCAGTTTCCCCCACAGTGACTTAAACTGTGTTCGCCTCCTAGAAGAGGTTAAAGTATCAGAAACAACTCAGCAAGGTAGCAGTTAGCTTTACGGACAACAACGTAAATGCTAAGGCAGTGACATGGATTATACGTTCACCATGATCCTTCAGGAAACTTCCACCAGCCAGCAAAGCTGACATCACAACCACAACACGGGCCGCTGTCAATCCCCAAGTCTCGACTTTAGCTCGCATGGCGAAGGCAGCGACTCCGGAGCGGCTAACATCAAGCCCGACACCCCGCCGGCTACCGTTGAGCGGCTCGCCAATGCTAACAAGCTAGTGCTACAGCGAGGTGTTATTATGTTGGCGGGCAGACACCTACCCTCATGCGAACTTCGTATGTCGTGTAACGGTTCCGTCCGACTCCGGTGATTTGTGGGTCGTAAACGTCTATTTCCAGGAAATTACTGGGGGGGCCGTAAGCGTCGCTCAGGTCCTGGGGCCTGGAGAGCAACCGGCGAGTGTCGGCCACCACGGGTTCTGACATTTTGTCGGGCTTGGATGTCGTTATGGACGACCGACGGTGGGGGGGCTGTCAGCGTCGAGACCAACTGGATGCACCGCGAAGCCTCAACTCTCCTCCGAAGGCATTAATCGGTTGTGGTGGCCGATCGGTGCAGCGCGGAGAAGTCGCTGACTCGAGTCGCTGTCTCGCTGCGAGGGCCAGCCGCCCTGCGCCCTTCCCTTCTTGAATCTGAAAAATGCGTTGACTCAGTTCCGCGCTGTGCGGGACACTCCGCGCTCCCCCTAACGGTCACCGAGACAACTGGACCGCAACGATGGCTTCTTTTAGTTAACGGTTGGTCGCATAAACACAACTCATGTTCATTAAGAATGTTTATTTATTTTGGAAACAAAAACGGGAGAGCAACAATGACGAAACGATCAAATAAAAGCATAATAGGAAGCTACAAGTCAGATTGAAAAAAATCCCAAAATATGTATGAAAATATATGTTTCTCTCTTTGTTGATATATTTTCATATTTTTTGTCTTGCAATGTCATACATTAATTATTTTATGAAAAGAAATGTTTTATGACACATGCTTGTGTATGAGATGCTTCTGTATATGTGTGTAACACATTTTGACATACCGCCACTATTTTCCAACAACTTTAAACAAAACTTTTGAAAAAAGGTGTGACAAAGAGCCGTACAAATTTTTTTCTCGAGCAAGAAAACAAACAAAAACGAAGAGAATGAAGATTTTAAATGACTGCAAAAAAATCTGAGTACATAAATCATGTATCTGGCAGAAGAAATACCTCAAATTTACAGCCTTGATGTAACATTCTTGAAAACATTGAAGAAAATAGCCTGTCTTTGCCTTGGGAGTAACTTTAAACCTACGATGAGACTGCACATCACTCATTCAGAAACACTGGATTCAGTTGCTTTGGGACGGATTCTGGCGCTTCTACACTGACTCCTGCAACTGCTCCTCCTCACAGGCAACTGTTGAAGCAGAGGAGGAGAGGGCGGTGGACCGGTCCTCCGGTCCGTTCATAGAATCTGAGCCGGAGCAGTCGGTTTGGCCGGTGGTGGCGGAGCAGGTGGAGCTGTTGGAGCTCTCGCTGTCCGACTGGCAGACCTGGTAGTACTCACGTACGGGGCAGGCGTGCTCGTTGTAGTTAGATTTGCTGCTTTCTTTCAGGCCTTTGAAGATTTGAGACAAGTCCTACAAAAAAGAAAAAGAACGGCATCACTTCATCTCTTATTGCCATTTCTACTGCATTTTGATTACTTTTTCTGATGTCCTCTGAATATCTGCATTGGTTCACCTCAAAATGATCTCACATTATGGGGTCATCAACATATGTTAACCTTACTGCTCTCACATTTTCCAGGCTTTCATTATTTTTGTCAGTTTGTTTATTTGAATGCAGATGATGCTTCATTGTTTGTACCCTTAAATGTGCTTGATTGATGAGAATATCTCAGAAATGAACTCCACAACCTGGTAACTGTGAGTTATTTCACGTGTGGAGCAT